>JACEFZ010015682.1:645000-657500 GCA_014155875.1 Cepaea nemoralis | reverse complement strand
ACAGACAGACAGACAGACAGACAGACAGACAGACAGACAGACAGACAGACAGACAGACAGACAGACAGACAGACAGACAGACAGACAGACAGACAGACAGACAGACAGACAGACAGACAGACAGACAGACAGACAGACAGACAGACAGACAGACAGACAGACAGACAGACAGACAGACAGACAGACAGACAGACAGACAGACAGACAGACAGACAGACAGACAGACAGACAGACAGACAGACAGACAGACAGACAGACAGACAGACAGACAGACAGACAGACAGACAGACAGACAGACAGACAGACAGACAGACAGACAGACAGACAGACAGACAGACAGACAGACAGACAGACAGACAGACAGACAGACGTTATATATATAATGCTTATGTATTCTGTCAACTGGCTAAGACGCCCCCTGTGTTCTTGTGTTGTGGATCAATGCCACTGGTGATATTCCTCTATGTCACCGTTTCAGTCCATTCATCACCATTTCTCGCAGTCTCCTCCTGCCTCTTTTATCAATGATCTTTCCAGTTGTCACGATGTTTCCCGGTGCCTCTCCTCTTATTACATGACCCAAGAACGCTGTTTGTTGCCTTCTTATATGTGTATTTAATTTCCGTTTTTCGTCAGCCCTTTCCAGGTAATCGTTGTTAGCAGTCCAAAGTGTTGGCCGTACTTGTCACAGGAACCACGATATACTCTGGGAACCAAGTGATATAAACTGCCTAGAAGTGTGAGAGTCTCTCAAGTAACCCACAGTGAACTGACTAACCGGGACATTGTCCGTGTTTCGTTCTCTGTTAGAGATGAGAGTCCTTACACTTCTCGTGCGATTCTGGGATAACCACAACCTTGTGCTAACGAGTATCAAAGATTTCTCTGAACAGGTAAGGCAGAGTAGAATAGAACTTATGACCATACTTCACTTCATTGCGCTACGGTCTAGTATATGTCAGCTTCTAACACTTACGTCACTTAAGACATCGCCACCAAGTACAGGCTAAAATAGCAAATATCTGAGAGAAGTCAATTCCCTCACATCATAAATCTAGATCCTTACCCCCGTGTCAGCATGCGGGTGTTCTATCCTCCTACAACCAAAGAGCTCAGAATCTGTTCACGGAAATCTGTTTTACTCCAGCACCCGCAGACACTAATTTAAAAGACAATAGCCACTACAACAGATGCACCAAAGGCTGTTAAACTAACAATAATGATAGAGATTTATAACATGAACTATAATTAACGACTTCGAACAACCCTCATTGCAGCATGATAATGATCTTTGACAAATTGACAACCATAATTAACGGGTCGGAATAATACAATCAGAGTATTTGGTGCAGAAAATGTATTTGAGTCAGGGAAAACACGCCCGCTTCACTGAAATGATACAGACATGGAGATGGCACTTAGAATCAATCTGGGTATCTTGGATGGCGTCTGAAGGTTCAGTGAATTGTGAAACATTTTGGGAGATCTGGATTGGAGATATTTGTGTTAAAGAAAGAAATCGAAAACGCTGGGGAATATCAGAGGTCATCAAAGTAATTATATTCACAAATGCCAAAGTATTTATGAACTATCTTACACTGTCTGCCTGTCCAAAATAAATAAATAAATAAATAAAATAAAATAACATAAAATAAAATAAATAAATGCTGTCTTCCTCTTCTTCTTTCGTTTGTTGAAATATGTCTATAACTGCAATGTTGTCTCTTGTATGAATTAACTATCTTTTTTTAATTCACTCAGCGGTCCACAGTGTCTACTGTCGTCTCTCTTGACCAGATGGTTTGCGTAGATATGTTATATTTTGGGCAGTCTATGAGAATGTGCTCTGCTGTTTGCGACGCCAATCAACATGTGCACATAGCTGATTCACCAATCTTGAATTTTGTAGTACTGCGTATGTTATAACTTGTGTATGGTTGCATAATCTATTGTGCCCTGTTCTGAGGCGCAGAATAATGACTTGTTCTGGTCTATCCATAACGTGGTAGTCGCTTTGAGCAGGTTTTAGTGGCTTAGAGAAAGGGGGGGGGGGGGGAGGTTGGAATCGTGAGCCTGATTAATTAAGGCCGCGATACTAGTGCAGTCGCCGCGAACTGTGCAGGTTATGGCTTTCTTTTTGCCCGTGACAGAAAAAAATAAAATCTACACCTTACCGAGGATTCGAATCCGGATCTCCCGAAGGAAAGCTCCACATTCTAGACACTCGGCCAGCCGCTCCTCATAGACTATCATAGACGAAACAGTCAAAAATCAGTAGTAAAGAACCCGTTTACACGCCTTGATCAGCACTGGGCATCTGGTGCTGGACAAATATTTGTATGGACTAATTGGCGCTCTGTGGGCGACGTGGTCTGTAACCTGTCGCCTTTATTCCTCAAGACATTTCATGGTACCTATTAAATCTAAGTCAACCTGGGAGTTCCGGTCAGTTGTAAAAACCGGCGCAGAATCGGATTCGAACTAATGACTACCGGAGGCGAGAGTTTAGCTGCTATGCTACCTCTGCTGCTATAGGCGGTACAGAACGAACCAAAGAACGAACGAACAATCTTTATTTTCGAAGGGTTAAGAGTTGGGCACGCAGGCCCCTCTGACATTCTGCCCTTCTTCTCTATTTCCTCTCATGCATTCTGTCATTCAACATCCCTTATGAAGCTAATCATTGACAACAAAAGAATAATAAGCATTACACATTGAAACGCATGACAAATAATCAATAATACCTGACTCACTGAGTCAATGTTTAACATGGGCATTATAAATACCTAAGGAAGGTGTAACGTGCCATGTGCATGGGAATGTTTATTGGCTAGTTGACGTTCGAGATAATTGACCATTATTATTGGGGCTTTGTTGTTGTTGTTGTTGTTGTTGTTGTTTATGAAGGCACGTAGTCTGTACTGAGGTAGTGTTCAAACAGGTTACAAATGTATGTATAATGATAGGTGGTGTCTTTGATTTCTTGTGGAAGATTGTTCCGCAATTGAGCGGCAGAGTATGCTAAGCTTGTTTTATATAAGTCTATCCTAGGTTTAGGGACATGAAGTATATTTAGTCGTTTGCTATGTCTTGCATTATATTTAAACAATGGCCAAAGGTAGCTTGTAGCATACAGAGTTAACGCTAGTCACCAAACGATAGATACACCATACAAACTGAACTGAAATGCTGTTGTCTAATGAGCGTTATGATTGCTAACTTCTATGCTTTAACTCGTGTTAAAGAGTTCTTTAGAAACATCTCTTGACCTTGTTCAGCCTATAATTATCTTCAACTGGCTATCATATATTTTATGGTTTCTGGACCTCAGAACAGGACACAACAGCACATGTATACAACATTTTAAATTGACCAATCAGCCTTGGGCACATATGGACTGGCGCAGCAGACAGCAAATACGACATATCCTAGGGAAACAACAGTGGAAGATAATAAACTCTATGGACCACTTTTTTTTTTTTCCCCCGCGTTTCCATCCTGTTTCAGGATATTGCGGTCAACACCAGCATCTTTCAGCTGTGTGTTGATTCCTAGGCTAGATTACGCTCATCAGCACGCCACGACTTTCTGAGCGACCATCTCCATACTCTCATAAGTCACTTTTGCGATTCGAACCACTGCTAATTCTCGTCGCGTCACGTGACGAGAGTATTCGGGGTTAGCGGAGAAAGCTGCTAACTCCTCAGCCATGGAGCCGGCTCTATGGACCACTGAGTGAACTAATAGAAAAAGACAGTTAAATTCTTACACGAGACAACACTGCAGTTATAGACAAATTTCAAGCGAATGATAGAAGAATAGTTTAGTCTATTCTGAATTGCATATTCTTTTTACAAGACATAGCTGTAAACATCAGTATTTTACTGCTGTTGTTGATGTCTTGGCAAGTTAACGGTCAGTAATTTTCCATTGCTTTCTGAACGACCGCCCCCCCCCCCCATACCAATTCGTTAAAACACAGCGCAACGCGGTCTGCGGCCAAATCGCGCACAGCTGTGCTTCGAACGCAGATAAGGGGGGCTTACGAATCACGTCAGTAAGACTTTCGCAACGGAGACCGGCCTATTCTGGTTGCATCTACCATTTTACTTGTTGTTGTGTACTGTGTGTTCCGCTTACTGTGCCTAGACTTATAACGCTTGTTGTCGTGTGCTGTGTGTTCCGCCTACTGTGCCTAGACTTATAACGCTTGTTGTCGTGTGCTGTGTGTTCCGCCTACTGTGCCTAGACTTATAACGCTTGTTGTCGTGTACTGTGTGTTCCGCCTACTGTGCCTAGACTTATAACGCTTGTTGTCGTCTACTGTGTGTTCCGCCTACTGTGCCTAGACTTATAACGCTTGTTGTCGTGTACTGTGTGTTCCACCTACTGTGCCTAGACTTATAACGCTTGTTGTCGTCTACTGTGTGTTCCACCTACTGTGCCTAGACTTATAACGCTTGTTGTCGTCTACTGTGTGTTCCACCTACTGTGCCTAGACTTATAACGCTTGTTGTCGTGTGATGTGTGTTCCGACTACTGTGCCTAGACTTATAACGCTTGTTGTCGTCTACTGTGTGTTCCACCTACTGTGCCTAGACTTATAACGCTTGTTGTCGTGTACTGTGTGTTCCACCTACTGTGCCTAGACTTATAAGGCTTGTTGTCGTCTACTGTGTGTTCCACCTACTGTGCCTAGACTTATAACGCTTGTTGTCGTGTACTGTGTGTTCCACCTACTGTGCCTAGACTTATAACGCTTGTTGTCGTGTACTGTGTGTTCCACCTACTGTGCCTAGACTTATAACGCTTGTTGTCGTGTACTGTGTGTTCCACCTACTGTGCCTAGACTTATAACGCTTGTTGTCGTGTACTGTGTGTTCCACCTACTGTGCCTAGACTTATAACGCTTGTTGTCGTGTACTGTGTGTTCCGCCTACTGTGCGTAGACTTATAACGCTTGTTGTCGTGTACTGTGTGTTCCGCCTACTGTGCCTAGACTTATAACGCTTGTTGTTGTGTACTGTGTGTTCCGCCTACTGTGCCTAGACTTATAACGCTTGTTGTTGTGTACTGTGTGTTCCACCTACTGTGCCTAGACTTATAACGCTTGTTGTCGTCTACTGTGTGTTCCGCCTACTGTGCCAACGACTTATAACGCTTGTTGTCGTCTACTGTGTGTTCCGCCTACTGTGCCTAGACTTATAACACTTGTTGTCGTGTACTGTGTGTTCCGCCTACTGTGCCTAGACTTATAACGCTTGTTGTCGTGTACTGTGTGTTCCACCTACTGTGCCTAGACTTATAACGTTTGTTGTCGTGTACTGTGTGTTCCGCCTACAGTGCGTAGACTTATAACGCTTGTTTTCGTGTACTGTGTGTTCCGCCTACTGTGCCTAGACTTATAACGCTTGTTGTCGTGTACTGTGTGTTCCGCCTACTGTGCCTAGACTTATAACGCTTGTTGTCGTGTACTGTGTGTTCCGCCTACTGTACCTAGACTTATAACACTTGTTGTTGTGTACTGTGTGTTCCGCCTACTGTGCCTAGACTTATAACGCTTGTTGTCGTGTACTGTGTGTTCCGCCTACTGTGCCTAGACTTATAACGCTTGTTGTTGTGTACTGTGTGTTCCGCCTACTGTGCCTAGACTTATAACGCTTGTTGTCGTGTACTGTGTGTTCCGCCTACTGTGCCTAGACTTATAACGCTTGTTGTCGTGTACTGTGTGTTCCGCCTACTGTGCCTAGACTTATAACGCTTGTTGTCGTGTACTGTGTGTTCCGCCTACTGTGCCTAGACTTATAACACTTGTTGTTGTGTACTGTGTGTTCCGCCTACTGTGCCTAGACTTATAACACTTGTTGTCGTGTACTGTGTGTTCCGCCTACTGTGCCTAGACTTATAACGCTTGTTGTCGTGTACTGTGTGTTCCGCCTACTGTGCCTAGACTTATAACGCTTGTTGTTGTGTACTGTGTGTTCCGCCTACTGTGCCTAGACTTATAACGCTTGTTGTTGTGTACTGTGTGTTCCACCTACTGTGCCTAGACTTATAACGCTTGTTGTCGTCTACTGTGTGTTCCGCCTACTGTGCCTAGACTTATAACGCTTGTTGTCGTGTACTGTGTGTTCCGCCTACTGTGCGTAGACTTATAACGCTTGTTGTCGTGTACTGTGTGTTCCGCCTACTGTGCCTAGACTTATAACGCTTGTTGTCGTGTACTGTGTGTTCCGCCTACTGTGCCTAGACTTATAACGCTTGTTGTCGTGTACTGTATGTTCCGCCTACTGTGCCTAGACTTATAACGCTTGTTGTCGTGTACTGTGTGTTCCGCCTACTGTGCCTAGACTTATAACGCTTGTTGTCGTGTACTGTGTGTTCCGCCTACTGTGCCTAGACTTATAACGCTTGTTGTCGTGTACTGTGTGTTCCGCCTACTGTGCCTAGACTTATAACGCTTTCAATGTAATTTGTTTTTGTAATGTGTTCTCCAGCTCTGTAGCGAAGGAGTTGCGAATGCAATTCGTAATCCCGCATACCGCGTTCTAAAGAACAGCTGCGGACGATTTGGAAGCATACCACATTGCATTGGTTTCTATACAATGATATGAGTGTCAGCCGTTCAGAAAGAACGGCAAACTACTGAACGTAAACAAGCACAGGAATCACAATTAGCCAAAGAATGCTCGAGTTGACTGCTACGTCCTGTAAGGGATATGCAACTAACTTTTCTAATGTGTTCTGTAACGGGTGAGTTTGTGAAACGGTTAGGAAACTACATTGACAGTGGCATGAGCGCGGTGGGGAGGGTTCCATGTCAACTACACAGACAGTGGCATGAGCGCGGTTGGGAGGGTTCCATGTTAACTACACTGACAGTGGCATGAGCGAGGTCTGGAAGGTTCCATGTCAATTACAGTGGCAGTGACATGAGCGAGGTCTGGAGGGTTCCATGTCAACTACAGTGGCAGTGACATGAGCGAGGTCGGGAAGGTTCCATGTCAATTACAGTGGCAGTGACATGAGCGCGGTCTGGAGGGTTCCATGTCAACTACACTGACAGTGGCATGAGCGAGGTCTGGAGGGTTCCATGTCAACTACAGTGGCAGTGACATGAGCGCGGTCGGCAGGGTTCCATGTCAACTACACTGACAGTGACATGAGCGAGGTCGGGAGAGTTCCATGTCAACTACACTGACAGTGGCATGAGCGAGGTCTGGAGGGTTCCATGTCAACTACAGTGGCAGTGACATGAGCGAGGTCTGGAGGGTTCCATGTCAACTACAGTGGCAGTGACATGAGCGAGGTCGGGAATGTTCCATATCAACTACACTGACAGTGGCATGAGCGAGGTCTGGAGGGTTCCATGTCAACTACAGTGGCAGTGACATGAGCGCGGTCTGGAGGGTTCCATGTCAACTACACTGACAGTGGCATGATAGAGATCTGGAGGGTTCCATGTCAACTACACTGACAGTTGTATAAGCGCGGTCGGCAGGGTTCCATGTCAACTACACTGACAAGTTGCATAAGCTCGGTCGGCAGGGTTCCATGTCAACTCTTCACGTTAGCAACGGAAGGCAAAGACTGACCACCAATCCTTCGCTCACTCAAGCCTACCGGATGTGATGGTTCTAACATATCACTCAAATCTACCAGATGTGGTGGTTCTAACATATCACTCAAATCTACCAGATGTGGTGGTTCTAACATATCACTCAAATCTACCAGATGTGGTGGTTCTAACATATCACTCAAGTCTACCAGATGTAGTGGTTCTAACATACCACTCAAATCTACCAGATGTGGCGGTTCTAACATATCACTCAAGTCTACCAGATGTGGTGGTTCTAACATACCACTCAAATCTACCAGATGTGGTGGTTCTAACATACCACTCAAATCTACCAGATGTGGTGGTTCTAACATATCACTCAAATCTACCAGATGTGGTGGTTCTAACATATCACTCAAATCTACCAGAGGTGATGGTTTTAACATATCACTCAAATCTACCAGATGTGGTGGTTCTAACATATCACTCAAGTCTATCAGATGTGGTGGTTCTAAAATACCACTCAAATCTACCAGAGGTGATGGTTCTAACATATCACTCAAATCTACCAGAGGTGATGGTTCTAACATATCACACAAATCTACCAGAGGTGATGGTTCTAACATATCACTCAAATCTACCAGAGGTGATGGTTCTAACATATCACTCAAATCTACCAGAGGTGGTGGTTCTAACATATCACTCAAGTCTACCAGATGTGGTGGTTCTAACATATCACTCAAGTCTACCAGAGGTGGTGGTTCTAACATATCACTCAAATCTACCAGAGGTGATGGTTCTAACATATCAATCAAATCTACCAGAGGTGATGGTTCTAACATATCACTCAAATCTACCAGAGGTGATGGTTCTAACATATCACTCAAATCTACCAGAGGTGATGGTTCTAACATACCCACTCAAATCTATCAGACGTGATGGTTCTAACATATCACTCAAATCTACCAGATGTGGTGGTTCTAACATATCACTCAAATCTACCAGATGTGGTGGTTCTAACATATCACTCAAATCTACCAGACGTGATGGTTCTAACATATCACATAGCAGTTTCCTGCTACGGGATCCTTGAATTGTTTTAATTTGAATGTGTTCTTTATATATCTACTAATTTTGCCTCTAATGAGTGTAAATCAGTACTCGAAACTTTATTCATCTTGACAACAAAATAATAAGTGGGGTTGTACTGAAATTGGTAGCAATAATCTACAGCTGATGGCGGAAAAGTGCAATAGGTCCACAGCAACTGATAGACTAGTAACAGAGAATGCAAAAACAAAAATTTAAATGACTCTCCTTGAATTCAAGAAAACACAAACTATGGTTATCAAAGACATAGATTTCACCAAAATGTTAGATAGCAATAGAAGGGAAAATGCTTAATCAAGTTTATAAATGTAAATATCCATTGGCAATTATAACATGAGATAAAAGATGCACAGCAGAGGCTAAGAGCAGAATAGGGAAAGCAAAAATCGCAATTAAGAAAATGAAAAGTATCTTATGCAATAAGTCACTATCATTGAATGTAAGAAAGAGAGTGCTGAAATGTTATATAGAACCTGTTTTGCTGTGTGACAGTAAATCATGGAACGTAAATAAACTAATTAGGAAGACCTTAGAGGCAAGTGGGGTGTGGTTTCTGGTGTGAATGTCGCGAATTCCTCGGACTGCCAGAGTAACAAACAACGATTGTTTGGAAGACTTGGTATCTTTGGTGCAAATAATTAATCTATAACTCGCTATCTTTGATGCAAATAATTAATCTGTGACACTCTGGTGCAAGTAATCAGAATATGACTCGCTAAATCTGTTGCAAGTAATCAGTATATATTTCGCTATATCTGTTGACATGTATCAATCCATAACTTGCTAATTGAGCTAGTAATCATTGTATGATTTGCTGTTTCTGACGCTAGACATCAATTTGTGATTCGTTGTCTGTGACGCTAGACATCAATTTGTGATTCGTTGTCTGTGACGCTATACATCAATTTGTGATTCGTTGTCTGTGACAAAAGAAATCGATGTATGATTCGCTGTCTGTGACACTAAATACCAATAAGCCTCATTCATCTCTTTAATTGAGTCTTTGGGGGCATCTTTTAACTTCTTCTTCCCGCTCCTTTTTTTCACTTCCTAGAAGAGTTCGTCACACCGGGTTTCGAACTTTTCTAGCCCAGAGACAACGCCCCGGACTTCAACATGCGCGTGTAACAGATTTACTTCCCATGGGCAGGACTGCTTGCTAGTCACAGTGAAAGTAAAGGATCCCTTGTCAGAAGCGTAACGAGCATATGGTGCTAACCCCATAGATTTAGTCCAGTCCGCACTGAACGGGTGACGTGGTCAATGTCACATCATCCTCATATACTTGCTATCAAATTTTCTTGTACCCATTTTAGGCTGGGTCGACACTGGGGCCCAGGTTCATTGACAAATACCCCCACATTCCAAGGGGATTTGAACACATGACTACCGAGTCGACATGCATGCTTGCTACCACAGCGCTATGTCCGGTCCCCGCCCATGTATACTATTCCAATAAAAACGATCTTTGATAAGAGCTGGTTACCTCAGCTCATAACATCATGGTATGGCATTATACATGGTATGATAACTTCGAGGTCCTTAGAGTCATATAAGTGGTATTTTCATAATGGATCACCGACCAATAATTGCTATGGTTTCCTGTCATTGTGGCTTATCTTTCAATAATATTTACAACGGATCTAATATCAGATGTTCTTTGAGCTCAACTATTTACAAAACGACCGATTCTCTGATCGTGTCTTCACTTCTTCACTTCCGCGAGGTACATTGTTTCCTTCTCTGCTCCAAAAGCTGATCGATAGTTTTAAAGAAACTTTACGAGCTAACCGTCAATTAGCCCTCCAGTTCTGCATCAATTTTCCTTGCAAATCAACACGGAGACATCCAGGAGCGTGAAATCCTTGGCCGGCAATGATTTGACATAATGAGATCCATAAAGACGATACTGGCTCAAGGGGTTATCATTTGGTTCCCGTATTATGCCTTAATGTGGCACGGGCACTACTTTTAGACAGGAAAGCGGTTGCTTTCAAACAGCCTCGTCTGGCATACCAGGCGCAAGCGGAAGCTATTGGAGCTTTCATACAATGCGCATGCTCCTGGACGCTAATTATAAATGGTTGACCAGAGTTCCGGCGGTATCAGGTTGAAAGGTCTTTTGAAGACAATTGATTCATTGAGCACAATTATAGACAGTGGCAATGATCTTTCCGACAAATCAATTGTTTGACGATGGAGAAGCTTTGACAGAAAATTAAAGAGCTGTCTGTAAGAAACAGTGACTCCATCTGACGGAGGACTGAAGATTGAGAACGTTGAGTTGAGAGTTTCAATTAATTACCAATAACTACACTACAAACACTTGTGCTCAAGCCATCTACACTAAGTTTCGGCTCATTGTAAGCTTCAGCTACTAGTAGTGTCTGTCGCTATATGTATTTATTCAAGTACAGTCGGAAGCTGGGGTAGCGTAGTGGCTAGACACTAAACTGGCGTCCAGTTGGACTTGGTTTCGGATCCTCATCGGGGCGAATTTTCAAAATTGACCATCTAAGGAAGAAATCAAACAATATATGAAACACCTTGACGGATGCGAAATCTGCAGGTCCAGATAGTTTTCTGGCATAAGTTACTGAAGTTGTGTTAACACCTCGACTAAATTACTAACAAAATACGTCCCTTAGCGGGTAACTACTGTGGCTATATGAAGTGTTAGGACCACGGCACTTTACAGAACTGAGTGCATGACGAAATATGTGGCCAGTCTTTTTCTCTCCAGCAACGAACGTCGAGAGCCCATGCCACTGTCAACATAATGTCCCAAACTCCAGACTATTGCACCCGCTGAACTGAATCACTGTATGTCTTATTTACTGAGCCTGGATAGCTCAAGAAATACCAGCAGCCTCTGGATAGGGTATATTGTAAAGTTGTCGCAAAAGGTAGAATTGCAGGAGGGCGAAAACTATACAGGTATAATGTTAAGATCGAGGGGAACAGACCAAGAGGAAGACCTAGAAGCAAGTACCTGGATGGCTTGGCCTTGTGGCATGGTCGAGACAGAAACACAGAGCTGATCCACTACTCTGGTGATCGATTGAGATGGCAGAACATGACCGCCCACGCTTACCGGCATGGCACATGATGGATGGATGGATAATGTTATTGTCAGTTCCTGGGACACAGTTAAGCAAGATCATTCTGGAGAGATTAAGAGGTTTAAATATTGAGTACAACCCACTACTGGCAACGCTGATCACATTCTGGTATGAACTTTAGGACTATCCACGTCAACGTGGAAACTCTAGGCTCGAGTTTCGCTCCCGTTTGAGCTCGTCAGTAGTGCATATCCTTGACCGGACCCGGAAAAAACCCCGGATCACTGGCGTGTGAAGCGGGTGTGTAACCACGCGGCACACGCTGGACATGGCCAAATTATCATAACAGAACACTACAACGTCACCCATCGTAGGCTGTAGCTCAAGACTTGCCCGATCGCCGCGACTGACGTCCGTCAATCGATGTGGACCCGAACGATCAGGTCTTCTCACTGGCAAGGCACACTAGGCATCCTGAATTCCAGCGAGCAATAATCAGATTGATTTATTTGGTTGTTTCGGGATTTGAGATTTAAATATTGAGCACAACCCACTACTGGCAACGCTGATCACATTCTGGTTTGAACCTAAGGCCTATCCACGTCAATCAACGTCTTCTGAGGTACATGTACTTGTAATTTACGTCCCGTAGTCCGTAATCTCGTATACTCTCGTCGGTAACGTGAGAATCAGCAGTGGTTCGAATTGCATCGGTAACTTACGGGGTATGTGAGCCGGCATCTCAGAAAACAATGGCAAACTACTGAGCG
>JACEFZ010015682.1:205000-640000 GCA_014155875.1 Cepaea nemoralis | reverse complement strand
AAGTGTACTTTATACCACTTGAAGTGTACTGTATGACACTTGAAGTAGCTTTAAAACAAACAGAAAAAAATAAACGTCGAAATTACAATGGCTCTAGCATTTGCGGCATTTACAATTTCAAATTGACTGGCAGGACTTGCTTGTCTTCCATTCCAATATTTCTACACGTCATTTCTATTACGAAAGTACAGATGTACTAGAAATATGGAGGAAGAACTGTGAAAATCTGCAGACAGGTACCATAAAGAAAGCGCATAATAAACATAATGTTAAGAGAAAGAATCATAACACGCGGTTCTGGTTCTGGTTCTAGAGGGAGTACGATCAGCAGTACCAACTCTGAAGAAACGTTACTCACCAGGCTGTGATGATAAACCAACAGAACAATTCCAACCAGGAGAGGAAACCAGCTCCCGTGTCTATTATGTATTATGTGTGAAGATCTGCAACAGCGCTGTTTGACCCGAAGCCTAGAACATAACAATCTATATCTCTCTCCAAAAAAAATAAAAATAAATTAACACTAGTGCATAAACTATCGTACCGTCGCAATAATAAGTCGTGCTATATAGCAAAATTCTTCTGCAGTCACAATGAAGAGTACTGAAACTACTTTAGAATATATTTCAAGATATATAGGGTGTATTTTTAATGACTGTGCAGTATTTGATAATATTGCCAGTCTAAGTTTTGTAGTCACCCTTTGTAAAGGTCATGCAAAACTTGGACCGGCAATATTTTCAAACACTGCAGTCATTAAAAATACACCCTGCAAGCAGATAGACCAATAGGCAGTCGGTGAATGATATGGTCAACAACACGCCATCCGCTTCTACTTCCCAAGACATTTCATGGTCCCTATTTCAATCTTGGTCAATTAAACAAATTTAAATCCTCCCACATGTGGATCGACCCCCATGAAGACCGGCCGGCAAGCCAGCGTCTAAACACTACCCTACACCGACTCCATCATAGAACGGCAGCTTCGCCTTAACCTTTCAATCTTTACACGTGTGAGTGGCTTACACTTCTGAGTGTTTCAACTGGTAAATTGTCTGAACACATTCGTTATTGCTGATTCGTGTGACACGCTGATTTAGACTAACTGTATCCTAGAGAGACTTCCATAACGTATTTTCCGCAGTATGTTTTCCACGCTGTTTCTATGTTTTCCCAAGCAACTCGTTATTCGTCTATCATTACTCATTTGTCTCCGGCACACGGAAGAAGGCACAGATTAGTTTGTCGGGGTCATAAATTTTCATTTGCTCTCTAAACAAACCAAGGACTTTCTATCAGTTTCTAGTTTCACAACGTAAAGTTAAGTGGTACATTTTCCCCTCTTGTTCTTGTCTACCTTATTTTCCCTGATTGTTCTTTGTTTACATACCAAGTTGTTGGGCGTACACCAATGGTGGTGTACTTGTTTGTACACGCGCCCTTTGCGGTGAGACGAAAGAAGGCGTCCATCAATCATAGTTACTCAGGCGTGACAAACAGCTTGTATGTTTGTTTCACACTGACTGCTCTAGCCGAGAGTCCATTTTCGGTTTCATAGATTTATTCTGGTTTGTTCTGTTTTGTGTGTGTGTGTGTGTGTGTGTGTGTGTGTAAATTCCTCTCTCTCTCTCTCTCTCTCTCTCTCTCTCTCTCTCTCTCTCTCTCTCTCTCTCTCTCTCTCTCCTCTCTCTCTCTCTCTCTCTGTCTCTGAGATCAAAAGCCTGAAAGATTGTCTGGTCAGATAGTTTATCATTCTTTCTGTCTGTGGCATTATGTCTGTCTGCGGCTGTATGTCTATCGATTAATCCATCGATCCATCTGTCGATCGATCCATGCATCCATCCACATATGCATGCATATATCAACCCATCCACCATCCATCCATCCATCCATCCATCCATCCATCCATCCATCCATCCATCCATCCATACGCCCGTTCGCCCGCCTGCCCGCCCGCCCCTCTGGCTGTCTATATGCTTTACAAACAATTAGGTTTATTTAGCTCCTGCGAAAAGAAGAGACATACTAACCACAGATACAGTGTGTTTGTGTTTAGTATGTCTCTTCTTTTCGCAGGAGCTAACTTTACCTAATTGTTTGTAATTCATATTGTTATATCCTGCTGCAGCCGCTGCTTCTGTCTGTCTGTCTGTCTGTCTGTCTGTCTGTCTGTCTGTCTGTCTGTCTGTCTGTCTGTCCTGTCTGTCTGTCCTGTCTGTCTGTCCTGTCTGTCTGTCTGTCTGTCTGTCTGTCTGTCTGTCTGTCTGTCTGTCTGTCTGTCTGTCTGTCTGTCTGTCCGTCCTGTCTGTCTGTCCTGTCTGTCTGTCTGTCTGTCTGTCTGTCTGTCTGTCTGTCTGTCTGTCTGTCTGTCTGTCTGTCTGTCTGTCATTTAAGAACTATGCGTACACATCTACCCAGGACATGAAACAGTAGCAAACAGAATACAACGCTGAACAAGGCAAACAAGCAGTTAGTTTACCTTGCGTATGGATACGCGCAGCCGATTCAGAAAGTACATTTACCTTGCGTACGGATACGCGCAGCCGATTCAGAAAGTATATGTTGAAGAAACTGTTGAATTTCAGACTATGTCTGCTAATAAGAATGTAAAAATTTCCGTTCAAAACAAAGTACTCCCTTAGTGAACATAAACATGAAATCACCAACAATACGATACACGATCTATTGTCTGGCATATTTAACTGCATCAAATCATTACATACTGCAGTCTTATATCACGTGAAATGAATACATATATGTTTTTGTGACTGAAATACTTTTAGCACATATTGTCACTTATATTGTTCGAATGTGTAACATTAGTTATTCGAACGGTAAACTCAAGTTTAACATGAAATCTTTCTGTTTGCACAAAACTGGCTAGAACCGCCCAATCGCTAACGTCTCTATATATTTTAACAATAATTTATTATTCTTCTGATGCAATAGACGGCATGTCTTTTATTTGTTAACTTTATCACTGCAATTAAGCAGGGGTTGCGAGATCCCAAAGCTGGGCGTTTTATGAACTGTTGACTGCAAAGTGATTTCAGTTAGTGAATCAAAAGGTTGAGAGAGGCACATACCTACATCGAATCAAGCTCAAAGAAACGCCCAAGCACGTTGGATGGATATTTCTGTTGCTCTTTATTCTGTGCGTGTGTCTTTCCTCTCGTGCCTAAGGCGGCGCATAGGGCAGAAGTCGTTGCTCTCTATGTTTGTGCGAAGCGTCAAACATTTGGAGCCAGAAATCTTATTCTGTAACAGCTGGTAGTTTTATGATGGCGGATTGTCAAGCCGCCGATCAACCGACTTTACTCAAGCTAAAAGAAAACAGGTACTGCCATCTTGACCCAAGCCGGAAACTCTTTAATTCCTCTGATTGTGGCATCGTTTTTGCAAGATGAAAAACATACTGACCGATAAACAGATATCAATTGAAATGAGAAACAGTGTTGAGGTGCTATATAACACCAAAAAATCCCGGACGCGCCCTTAATTTGTGGTATATTAAATAGAAATGAGGAGGGAATCGCCAAATTATCATAGCCAACTGTTAAGAGAAAATTGAAAACTAGTTAGTTAGTTAGTCGCGGTTCCAACTTCACAATAACGGGTCGTCCCCACTATGCTCCGTTCCTGTGCCAGCGAATATCACACAAAATGCTCCCCACTGCCCAATGTGAAAAGTGGAAAAGACAGAAGTCTCGACAAATAACAGCCCGCACAGATACGCTGTGCATAATGCCGCCTCCAGAATGTCAACACAATAGTCTCCCACGAAATACCCAGTTCATCTCTGATGGAATCGGCAGCCATTTTCCCATCTGGATGTTTCCTAGATGTTCATCCACACAGTCCACGAAATTACATTTCATCGTCGATGGTAGTGGCAGTCAACCGGAAGCCCAGCAGCCACGCATTTCTGCATAAGGCAAAAACCGGTCAACTATGGGACATAGCCAGCTGTCTACTAGGCAACTGTAACTATTTGTCTTCTACTTTTGCTGCTCTTTATCTCCCATTGAAACATAGGCCTGCAATCAACTTTCTGCCAGACCTATGCCAGATTCCTATCTTTTGCTAACCCCTGCATTCCCCCTTCCCCCCGCAAGCATGTCCTCTCTATGTTATTTATATATGTCCGCAATTTTCTATTCCATGTGATTTTGAGCATCACGTTGTTTGGTTTGTCATGTAAGTTCCAGTGAAGGACTTTCCAATGATACTATTATCAGGTTTTCTATTTATGTGAACTATCCAGCGACAATTATGCACCAAATATATAACTGTTGCCCTGATGAGTCATGCAAGTAAAATTCTACTAAAAATCATAATGGGAAAACTTCGTAAAAAAAATGGAGGAAGAAATTAACGTGGTTCAAGCTGGATTTAGACAAGGAAGAGGAACAAGAGATTACATTCTCAACATGCTTTTAATAATAGAGACGTGCAGAGAATTTAATGTAAACCTATTCTCATGTTTGACTGTGTAAAACATCAGAAACTTTGGGAAATCATGAGGAATATGGGCTTTCCGTCACATGGAATCCAACCCATAAGAATGCTCTATCTAGACCAACAAGCTGCGGTTAGAATAGATGGCAACACATCAAACTGGTTTGACATCAAGCAAGGAGTCCGTCAGTGATGTGTGCTGTCCCCCTATTTGTTTAACCTGTACGCCGAAAATATAATTAGAAGTGTAAGAGATGATATAAGCAGGGTGCTATATGATGCCCTAAATATCGTTGGTCATGACATACCAGAGATTCGGTAGACTGATGATACAGTATTGCTATCCACAACACAGAATGGTATAGAAAACATAATAGCCTCAACCCAACTGAATAGTGAAAATCACAACTTATATCTTAACATAGCAAAAACAAAGATAATGCATACAGATAAAACTACTATGGAGAAATAAATATATGTTAATGAGGAAAAATAGGAGATGGTGGAACATTTTACTTAGGTCATTGATTACCAACAACGGTGACACAATGAAATGGCTCTTCAAAGACTAAAACAACTGAATAAATTATGGACTGGGACAGACAGAACTACAAAAATTAGATTTTTAAGAGTATGCATCTTTCCCATTGCAACATACGCCTGTGAGACTTGGACACTTATTAAACAAACTGAACAGCACACAACTGCCTTTTATATAAATGTTATAGACGAGTTCTAAGAATATCTTGGGTAAAGAAAAGAACAAATGCATCCATACTTCAAGAGCTGAATACTGAAGAAGGTTGGCTATTAAAAACAATAAAGAAAGAAAATTGAAATATTTTTGTCACTTGAAACGTCACGAAAGTTTGGAGAGCACAATAATGGAGGGGTATATGCCTGGAAAGAGAGGAAGAGGAAATCCAAAGAGAAGATTGGTGCAGGATGTGGCGGATGATCTCCAGATGGGTGTATCAGACGCGGGACATCTTGCTAATGATCGAGAGGTTTTCTGGAAGGTTGTTATGGGAGCGAGGTTCTGCAAAGGAAATGCTACTAAAATGAATGAATGAATGAATTCAGCGCCAGCCACTTCTCGTCACCTCTTGATTGGCTGGAGTCCGTCTACTACATTAGTGAATCAGTCCTGTCATACCATTTAATCCTAGTCTACACATGAACCAATTAATGACTGTTTATAGTTTACTAGCTGACCCGGCCCGGCTTCGCCCAGGACCTGGTGGGGATGTATCTATCTATCAGTCCGTCTATCTGTCTGCTTGTTTGTCTGTCTGTCTGTCTGTCTGTCTGGCTGACCCGGCCCGGCTTCATCCAGTCCCTGGTGGGGAGCATCTCATTTAGATCATATAAGTAGTTATATAAGCTCCCGTTCCCGACTATCTGTCTGTCTGTCTATCTGTCGGTCTGACCCGGCCCGGCTTCACCCAGACCCTGGTGGGGAGCATCTCATTTAATTCATATACGTAGTCATATAAGCTCCCGTTCCCGACTGTCTGTCTGTCTGTCTGTCTGTCTGTCTCTGTCTGTCTGTCTGTGCCGGCCCGGCTTCACCCAGTTCCTGGTGGGGAGCATCTAAGTTAATTCATATAACTAGTCATATAAACTCCCGTTCCCGACTATCTGTCTGTCTGTCTGTCTATCTATCTGACCCGGCGTGGCTTCGCCCAGCTCCTGGCGTGGAGCGTCTAATTAAATTCACACAGTAACATAAAAGAATGTCCTTCCACACACCATCCATTATTTTTAATGAAAACTGTTTTTAATCACCTACATGACTGTAGATAACTTCTTTAAGCATAAAAAGATGAGTTACAATGTTATGCATTATGCATTATTTTTATGAAAACTTTGAAAATGCCTTAAAGATTATATCATTATTTATTATAACTCATATGCCTGTAAATAACTATAGGCAAAGAATTTATAAATCTATGAAAACCATGCAACAATATGACTATAAAGTATATAGAAATGTTATTAAAAGTTATGCCCCTTGAAATAACTTTTCTAGAGTTAAGTCCCCTTGCTATATAGAAATTATAATGAAAAATGAAATATAAAATTTTAGTAAGTTAATACTATTTTAGTAAATAAATAACTATTACAGTCGGTTGCACAGGAATGAAAGGAAGACGTGTAGAAAATTTTATCTCAATCGGATGTACCGTTATCGAACGCATCCAATACATTGCCAACCAAACACAGTCTCTTTTATAGATATAGACTAGCTGACCCGGCCCGGCTTCGCCCAGGCCCTGGCGGGGATCTATCTATCTATCAGTCTGTCTGTCTGTCTCTTGTGTGTCTGTCTGTCTGTCTGTCTGTCTGTCTGGCTGACCCGGCCCGGCTTCACCCAGTCCCTGGTGGGGAGCATCTCATTTAATTCATATAAGTAGTCATATAAGCTCCCGTTTCCGACTGTCTGTCCGTCTGTCTGTCTATCTGTCTGTCTGTCTGACCCGGCCCGGCTTCACCCAGTCCCTGGTGGGGAGCATCCCATTTAATTTATATACGTAGTCATATAAGCTCCCGTTCCCGACTATCTGTCTGTCTGCTTGCTTGTTTGTCTGTCTGTCTGTCTGGCTGACCCGGCCCGGCTTCACCCAGTCCCTGGTGGGGAGCATCTCATTTAATTCATATAAGTAGTCAAATAAGCTCCCGTTCCCGACTATCTGTCTGTCTTTCTGTCTATCTATCTGACCAGGCGTGGCTTCGCCCAGCTCCTGGCGCACAGTAACTTAAAAGAATGTCCTTCCACACACCATCCATTATTTTTAATGAAAACTGTTTTTAATCACCTACATGACTGTAGATAACTTCTTTAAGCATAAAAAGATGAGTTACAATGTTATGCATTATGCATTATTTTTATGAAAACTTTGAAAATGCTAAAGATTATATCATTATGTATTATACCTCATATGCCTGTAAATAACTATAGACAAAGAGTTTAACAATAGTGCAAGTAAGTCCAACAATATGACTATAAAGTATATAGAAATGTTATTAAAAGTTATGCCCCTTAAATAACTTTTCTAGAGTGAAGTCCCCTTGCTCTATAGAAATTATATAATGAAAAATGAAATATTAAATGTTATTAAGTAAGTAGCCGATTTTACACTAAGAAACTATTACAGTCGGTTGCACAGGAATTAAAGGAAGACGTGTAGAAAATTTCATCTCAATCGGATGTACCGTTATCGAACCCATCCAATACATAGCTAACCACACACAGTCTCTTTTATAGATATAGACTAGCTGACCCGGCCCGGCTTCGCCCAGGCCCTGGCGGGGATCTATCTATCTATCAGTTAGTCAGTCAGTCAGTCAGTCAGTCAGTCTGTCTGTCTGTCTGTCTGTCTGTCTGTCTGTCTGCTTGTTTGTTTGTCTGTCTGTCTGGCTGACCCGGCCCGGCTTCACCGAGTCCCTGGTGGTGAGCATCTCATTTAATTCATATAAGTAGTCATATAAGCTCCTGTTCCCGACTATCTGTCTGTCTGTCTCTCTGTCTGTCTGTCTATCTATCTGTCTGTCTGTCTGTCTGTCTGACCCGGCCCGGCTTCACCCAGTCCCTGGTGGTGAGCATCTCATTTAATTCATATACGTAGTCATATAAGCTCCCGTTCCCGACTGTCTGTCTGTCTGTCTGTCTGTCTGTCTGTCTGTCTATCTGTCTGTCTGTCTGTCTGTCTATGCCGGCCCGGCTTCACCCAGTCCCTGGTGGGGAGCATCTCATTTAAGTAGTCATATAAGCTCCCGTTCCCGACTATCTGTCTGTCTGTCTGTCTATCTATCTGACCCGGCGTGGCTTCGCCCAGCTCCTGGCGGGGAGCGTCTCATTAAATTCACACAGTAACTTAAAAGAATGTCCTTCCACACACCATCCATTATTTTTTTTTAATGAAACTGTTTTTAATCACCTACATGACTGTAGATAACTTCTTTAAGCATAAAAAGATGAGTTACAATGTTATGCATTATGCATTATTTTTATGAAAACTTTGAAAATGCCTTAAAGATTATATCATTATTTATTATAACTCATATGCCTGTAAATAACTATAGGCAAAGAACTTATACATCTTTGAAAACCATGCAACAATATGACTATAAATTATATAGAAATGTTATTAAAAGTTATGCCCCTTGAAATAACTTTTCTAGAGTTAAGTCCCCTTGCTATATAGAAATTATAATGAAAAATGAAATATTAAATTTTATTAAGTAGGTAGCCGATTTTACACTAAGAAACTATTACAGTCGGTTGGACAGGAATGAAAGGAAGACGTGTAGAAAAATTTCATCTCAATCGGATGTACCGTTATCGAACGCATCCAATACATTGCCAACCAAACACAGTCTCTTTTATAGATATAGACTAGCTGACCCGGCCCGGCTTCGCCCAGCCCCTAGCGGGGATTTTAGACTGTGCCATCTAAAGAGTATATAAGTGTTTATTTTAGATTGTGCCATCTAAAGAGTATATAAGTGTTTATTTTAGATTGTGCCTTCTAGAGAGTATGTAAGTGTTTAGTTTAGATTGTGCTATCTAAGGAGTATATAAGTGTTTATATAAGGTATATTTAAGTATATTATAAGGGTAAGTGTTGATTTTAGATTGTGCCTTCTAGAGAGTTGGTAAGTGTTTATTTTAGATTGTACCTTCTAGAAAGTATGTGTTTATCTTAGGCTGTGCCTGCCTTCTAGAGAGTATGTAAGTGTTTAGATTAGATTGTGCTATCTAAGGAGTATATAAGTGTTTATATTAGATTGTGCCTTCTAGAGAGTATGTAAGTGTTTCGTTTAGATTGTGCCTTCTAGAGAGTATGTAAGTGTTTAGTTTAGCTTGTGCCTTCTAGAGAGTATGTAAGTGTTGATTTTAGATTGTACCTTCTAGAGAGAATGTAAGTGTTGATTTTAGATTGTGCCTTCTAGAGAGTATGTAAGTGTTTAGTTTAGATTGTGCTATCTAAGGAGTATATAAATGTTTATTTTAGATTGTGCCTTCTAGAGAGTATGTAAGTGTTGATTTTAGATTGTGCCTTCTAGAGAGTATGTAAGTGTTGATTTTAGATTGTGCCTTCTAGAGAGTATGTAAGTGTTGATTTTAGATTGTGCCTTCTAGAGAGTATGTAAGTGTTGATTTTAGATTGTGCCTTCTAGAGAGTAGGTAAGTGTTTATTTTAGATTGTGCCTTCTAGAGAGTACGTAAGTATTTAATTTACATTGTATCGTCTAAAGAGTATGTAAGTGTTTATGTTAGACTGTGCCTTTTAGAGAGGATGTAAATGTTTATTTTAGATTGTGCCTTCTACAGAGCATGCATATGTTTATGTTAGACTGTGACTATACTATAAATAAGCACAGACTTTGAATTGTGTCAGCGAATATCCATCACTCTTCTTGTGTGGAGGAAACGGAGATGGGGTGTTATAGAGGGGTGATGTGAGCACCGTGGGCGGATGGAAAGAGCGGTAGAGGTATACTTAATGAGGGTGGTTCACAGAGAGAACTGGTTGCTCGCAACGGGCAAGTAGAGTCCTCATTCTTTGAGCGTGTCATCAAAGTGGGAAAAGCTAGGATGTGTCGTCACAATGGGAGGGTTGGAGAGGAGGCGATGGGGGAAGGGATTCGGGGAAAGGATGTTGGACGGTTTGACGACACGGCATGGTGGGACATCAGTGTCGGAAATGATTGGCAGTGCGCGTGACGGAAGGCTGTGGACAGACGTGATCACCAGCGCCACACGACAACGGGTGTAAGAGGAAGATAAATCGCTAAAGGTGCCTCAAAGCTGTATATGAAGATAGTTCACACCAAGCACACTCAAATGCACGCGAAGGTTAACAATGGCATCTACATAACTAGCAGGCTTTCTTCCTACCCGACAGTAGTCTATTTGAATCTCCCCATCCAGACGCCTTGAACACAAGCGTAGCCCATACATGTCCTACTACTTCCAGTGTACTGGACTTATTGTTCCGTGTGGATTCACTTTCCCTATTTCCAGTATCACTCTCCATCAGGCGAACCCCAGCCACTTCTGAGGTACATGTAAATTACATCCCCAAGTCAAGGACGAGAAGTCAACATTTTAGTCCAACTTTGAGCTACTAGGTCCATCCATCCATCATGTGCCATACCGACAAGCGTGGGCGGTCATGTTTTGCCATCTCACTCGATCACCAGAGTCGTGAACAAACTCCCACACTTTACTCACGCACATACACTGACAATTGTCGTGAGCAGACTCATAAAAATATTAAACATGGAGAAAAATGTGTACAAATACAGTGTGTGACGTAAAAAATAGTGATGCTCCCACACGCAGAGATAAACACAGGGACAGGCACACACACACACACACACACACACACACACACACACACACACACATTCACTCTCACGCATTCTGTCTTTCATTCACACTCACTGACTCTCCCACTCAAACTACAGTAATGTACATAAGTTTATATTATACATGATAAAATCAAATGGTATTCAACTGATAATATGACAGATGATAATACACAAACATATGGATTCGCGTGTTACATGACATGCGTCTGCTCAACTCTCTTATGATAGTAAGATGATGGTAATGATATTAATAATTGTAATCTTGATGGTGATGATGGTGTTGATAATAATAATGGTAATCTTGATGATGATGATGATGATGATGATGATGATGATGATGATGATGATGATGATGATGATTATGGTAATCTTGATGGTGATGATGGTGATGATAATAATAATGGTAATCTTGATGGTGATGATGGTGATGATGATGATGATGATGATGATGATGATGATGATGATGATGATGATGATGATGATAATGGTACTCTTGATGATGATGATGATGATGATGATGATGATGATGATGATGATGATGATGATGATGATGATGATGATGATGGTGATGATAATAATAATGGTAATCTTGATGACGATGATGATGATGATGATGATGATGATGATGATGATGATGATGATGATGATGATGATGATGATGATGATGATGATGATGATGATGATGATGATGATGATGATGATCAGGATCAGGATCAGGATCAGGATCAGGATCATGATAATCTTTGGACAATATTAACAACGAGAAAGTCTCATTGTAGTATTAATGAACACCGGAGACTCAAAGATTTGACATTGTGGGGGAAAGGAACTATCTAACGTTGTGTATTGTCAAAATAAATAGTCTTATCTAGTGCATGTGTAAATAACAGAGAATTCTCATATTTTCTATCTTAAGTCAGCAACGAACCAACTATCAGTAACAGCGACTGATAAGAAGGCACGACCACATACAACAACACACATTCAAACAAACATCAACGCGGCAATTCCTGCGAGCTATCCATCTTGGCCCGTCTTGCCTTGTCGACTCTTAAAATAACTGACAGCCCAAAGGATGCCGGGTAAACGCTAATTAGTCCTTCCAGTCTATGTTGTCGGCTGATGGTCATGGCTCGGGTGAGGGCAAGGGAAAGCTCTTTCCTTGCACGTCTATCAACATTGACAGATCATGTGAATATAAACATTTGACCAATGGTATTTTATCTCCCAAGAGGATACACCTTTTTTTTTTAAAAAGCTAAACAAATCCCGAAGAAAGTAAATGATATGGGTATATGTAGTGTCAGGGCACTCCTATTTCATAGTCCGGAGTACAGAGAAAAATTGGTGGTCAGTCTTTCCTTCTGGTAGTGAACGAGCGATCCTTGGCATGGAACTCTCGTCCGACATCACTGGTGTCGTTATCAACGATTATAACCAAGGCGCCAGCGGAGGGTAAAACTCAATCTTCTGAATATGGTTACATAGTTGAATCTAAGGGGTCGGCTTGACCGAGGAGTTCATCATGCTCAAGCTTAAACTTCCTGTGCGATGTTGGCAGGGTAGTGGATTACTTTCACCCACCAGTCAGTTGGATGTACCGGTGACTTCTTGTTCAGAAAGCAATGGCAAACAATTGAACGTAAAATATTGCCTAGAAAATCAATCGGTAGTTGATCGCAACGTCCTTCAAAGGGCATGCAATAATTTTGTAATCGAATCTAAGCAGAGAAGCTGAGAAACATCTAGTGACCGTGGAAATATGTTCTCTGGTAAAACAATAGAAAGAAAACCATGGAAGGACAGAAATACAATGAGAATGAGACAATCCTTCTCGAAACAAATGTGGTTATATAGCCGAATCTTAGACAGGCTGAAAAACATCTAATGACAGTGGAAATGAGGTTTCTGGAAAGAATGCAAAGAAAACACGGACGACCAGAAAAAAACGAATAAGGGGTGTTAGATGGTCAACCACGATGGACAACACTTATCGATATGACACATTATGATGATGATAATTAGACGAATAGGAGCAATGCTATGAGGGAATAAGAATATAAATAAAGAAGTATTATAGAAGCTGGGCTTGATTTTAACGTAAATATTTAAAGAGATCAAGATTAGATGATACTTTGGCGGCGGGAGACACGGTTCCTGGTTAAAGGATGTGCTGGAGAGGAAAGTGGAAGGGAATCCTACAAGACGAAAACAACATTACATGGTGGTGGAGCGTATCAAGAAATTGACAGTAGGAAGCCTGCATGCGTGCACAATATCAATATAGGACTCATATTATAGACTCATAGCAGCCAAATGTCAGTGTGGAGAAGGCGCTGAATGGTTTTTCTTTATTTGCGATCAACGATTTTTTTTTTTAAAGTTTATAACATTTATTATGTAGGCAGCGATTAATTTACTCACCTCCTTGGATCAGAGGCGGGCGATGAGGTTCGTCACCTTGATGGCCAACTGCTGGGCACGCTCAACAATGTCTTTCCTCTTCCAGCTGGAGACACTGTGCGCAATCTCTGCCGAGAATGTGCGGTTCTGCGTCAGTAGCACTTCCAGTTGCTTGACATTGTGAACGAGCAGTTTATTGAAGCGATTAAGACAGACGTGCTGGAACCTCTTCCTGGTGCCGAAACCAACGTGTACCGGCATCTGGCACCTGCGCTTGAACTTCCAGGTAGGCCATAATGTCGCCATCATGGTAGAATTGTTAGGAAAGAAAGCCTACCCACGGGTGGCTAGAGTCCCTTACCTAGGATGGAACATGTCTAGAGCAGTGGTTCTCAACCGGTGGGGAATCCCCCCCCCCCCCTTAGGGGGGAAGTTTAGGGTTTCCAGGGGGGGGGGGGGTAGGAATTAAGATTATTTCAAGATCGAGTTAATACAAACAGCAATTACTTTATGTTGTTTTTTACCTTCATACTTTACGGTTCTGTACTTCTTACCCTTCTGAAATTTGTTTTATAACGTAAGTAGACCCTCAAATCACGTTTTAGGTAGACGTCAAGACTTGTTCTTGTGTGTGTTATTAAATTTAGCTTCCATTTTTACGTATACTTTGTAGGGGCGTGGGGGGGGGGGGGATTTATAGGGAGGAAATACGAAAAAGGAGGTGGGGGTGACATTTTGAAATTATGGTGAAGGACTACATGGGCCAAGAAAGGTTGAGAACCACTGGTCTAGTGGAAGGAAACCTCCCATAACCACATGCAGAATTCATACACGATGACCTCTGTGCTGTATAACTAGATATAAAGTAGTCCCCTCGTAACAGGACAGAAGAAGAATAATACTCTGCAGCACTTTAGAACACAAATTGCAAATAAATATCTAGTTTGTAACCTCTCACATCAGTAAATATCTGTTACCGAATATAATAATGTAACAAGGGGGACAATCAATTCGAATTCTTATCGAGGCGGATTGTTAACATTGACACGGGCTTCTACACATTGGTCCTTCAGACCAATGCCCCAAGTCTGGATTGTTAAATTCTCTGATCCATCACTATTCATTCAATCCCTTTTGAAATTATGTGAAATTCTCTAGCCAAACACTGTTAAATGTATCATGTTAGTTCTATGAAAGGAACTATACTGGCCAAGACCTACTAACAAGTCCTAGTCGTGCGTCCTGGGCAACAGGTCCCTTCGGGGTCCTGGCTAACGTAGTATGATCGTTGATTCCTCCGATGTCGGAGAGTATCTGCCTGCACGGCGAGGAACCACCAGTCTGCACACCAATAAGCCAGGCATGGGACAAAGGATACTTACGCACACCTCAGGTCCTGTATGACATCTTACTGATGTTGGACAACAGGGTGTCTTCATCCGACATATAGGAATTCACGCTGGAGTTCACAGCCAGTGAACGCAAGCAAGCAAGTTCTGTGAAACTCTCTGGTCAAGATGTGTTGATATCCTCAAAACATTTCTGTGAAACTTTATGATCAAGTACTGTTCAGTGTACCATGTCAGTTCAGTGAAATTATATTCGAACACTGTTTAACGTACCATGGCAGTTCTGTGAAACTCTAAGCTTGAACACTGTTCAACGTACCATGGCAGTTCAGTGAAACTCTGTGGTCGAACATAGTTCAACTCTCCAAATCAGTTCTGTAAATCCCTCCTTAATCTCACTATTAAACTCACTAAGCCACTCTCGTTAATCTCACGCCTGTCTAGCAGTAACACTCTAACTCACGGCCATGAAAACGATCCTTGTGGTATCTCCTTGTGCTAAACAAAGACATCAAACTCCCTTCCTCCCCTTCTCCTTTGGAAGAATCCAAGGAAACATGAGATTTTCTGCTTAATTTATATAATCTTGTCTTTGGGGCCGGAAACTGACTGGCAATTGCCCAGGGACTTATTAACACCAGGAATATGATTTAATTATGAAATAAATCTCCAGAATGGGTGATAATGATCGTCCATTTAATCCGCCCTGCTACAAACTGAATGTGTTAAATCTTATAAAGGGATAGAGATTATTAATTTTGCCAAAAGACACTCCTTTCTGCGCTCGTTTTCAGCCGTCACCAGAATTAAAGGAAAATTAAATTAGCCATGTTTAGAGACAAACTGGCCCATCTTACAAGATTATTCTTTTTTATAAAAATAAAGACACCAGGAATTTTTTTTTTAATCGCGTCCATTTCCATTTTAATTAATTTGTAACTTCCCGTGTTCTTATGCCGTCTTTTTTGGTGAAGATCGTCTTATGAAAATCTCTGCTTGCATCTAAAAGGAAATTGAAATAAAACGACCACTTATTTTCCCATATCCAGGCTGCTTTCCTGAGTGTGTGCCAAGAATGCGTGAGTCAGTCATGAAGCAAGAGCGAGGAGGTCTCGTGAAGTCAAAGCCACTGCAGCTATTATCCGAGATGATGGGCGAGTTTTGCCTGGCAGCGAGGGCTGGGGGTTATCTAGAGGTTTTAGTCGTATTGTTTGTGCCTTAGAAGGGCGAGGTTGTATGGAAACTGGTCGCATGCTCAAATCTTGTGGTTGGGTAAATGATACTACGGTTGTCTGAGATGAAATATTGAAATCGTGGTGGCTTGGAAGTATGATGCCCGGTTCAATCTTTAATTTAAAAGTGCCAGATTCAAAATCAGCTGAGAACAATGTTGTTGTTTTTTAACAGCTGGTGACTTCTTCAAGAATAAACATTCTTGACAATATGGTTTAAAAAAAAAAAAATCTGCACACATTTGTTAAAGTTCCATTACAGATGTATAGTGCAAGCTGGCTTATGTAGTGGCAATTAAATAAGTAAAAATAAAGGCATAAAGAACAAAATAATCAGAAGAAATAATGTTGACTTGGACATAACGTGCTTTTTTTTTTTTTTAACTTAAACAAAAATGTTGAGCATACTCGCACAATGGCAAAACATTAGAACGCCCGATTCGCAGACCGCATAAGTTAACAGTTAATCGAGAGTAGGTGGTATTATATATGTTAATGATGAAAAATTGGAGGTGGTGGACAATTTCGAATATCCTGGGTCAGTGATTGCCAATAATCGTGACAAAATGAAAGACGTTAAAAGATGAATATCTATTGCTCTTCAAAAACTAAAACAACTGAAAAAATTGTGGACAGGGACAGATAGAACTACAAACAATAGATTTTTAAGAGCATGCATCTTTTCCATTCCAACATATGCTTGTGAGACTTGGACACTCACTGAACAAGCTGAACAGTGCATAAATGCCTTTGAATATACATGTTATAGACGAGTTCTAAGAGTATCGTGGATAAAGATAAGACCAAATGCATCAATACTTCAAGAGCTGAATATTGAAGAAGGTTGGCTATTAAAGACTATAAAACAAAGACAATTGAAATATTTTGAAATGTAACGAAAGTTTGGAGAGAACAATAATAGAGGGGTGTATACCTGGGAAGAGAGGAAGAGGAAGGCCAAAGAATAGAAGGTGCAGGATGTGGCGGATGATCTCCAGATGGGTGTATCGGACGCGGGACATCTTGCTTATGATCGAGAAGTTTTCCGGAAGGTTGTTATGGGAGCGAGGTTCTGCAAAGGATATGCTACTGAATGAATGAATAAGGTGGTATTAGCTTCTTCGTCTTCCGTGTTGGAGCATACATGAGTCTTTAACCAACTCATGCCACGCTGTCCCATCTTTTGCCATCTCCTGCATCTGGTGCAATATTTCCAAGTGCATACATAGTTCTAACACTGTGGGTGCTAATTCTGAAGGTTTCCTTAATTAAGCGAAAACAAACAAATTAAGTCTGTGATACCAGCTCATTGTGACGTTTTCCGCGTGGCGTAATACGTCTTCCTAACGAGCCTCCTGTACTCTTAGTTGGCTGAGTTATTCTTATTTCCTTATCTTGAGACTTGGTGAATGGTGTTCTTAATTTTGCAGCTTAGCAAATTAGTCATCCCCATGCTAATCCCTGTAATCGCTTAGCATGTTACAATGTTACTATTATGTGTATCCGATAAGTGCCCCGGTAATACATGGGAGCAGCAGTAGCTGCCATGGCAACATTTCATCTGCAAAAGCTATGTAACCTGAGCAGGGTCGGGCTTTACCAGGTTTTGACGTTATTCAGACACACTTTATACTCAAAGAACACGGCGCCATCTTTTGAAATCCAGTCACTCGAAGGCTCAAAACTGACGAATGTTTGAAGGATTCCTCGTGTTGCTCTAGTTTATGTTGATGACTTCTGCAGTATGCACTCGGAGAGATGCACAGAAATATGCCAGGCAATAAATTATTTAAATTATTGTCTGTATCTTCATTATTCAAATTCACTATAAGAACACATTGTATTATTATTATTATTATTATTATTATTATTATTATTATTATCGAAGTAAAATCAAACCATTACTAATCACTCGGTCTTACTTGTACCATAACGGGAACGTCATCTCTCAGTGTAGTCTAACCATTTGAGATTTGCTGGTCCATAGCAGGCTACCCCAACCTCACCAGTCTCTTCCTGGCACGGTGGCGTGTCTTCGATCGGTTTGCAAGACCTGTCCATACGTACTTCAAACCCAGAGTCTGACATTCCCTAGGACGACCTTCCACATCCGTGAGGGTTTCTCATGCATCAGTCGCAACGTCATCTATGCGATTACCTGCACACGTTGCGACATGAGATATGTCGGTGAGACAGGATTACGTCTTGGGGACAGATTTCGACAACATCTTTCTGACATCACCAACGGCGCCCAGAAACCAGTATCCATACATTTCAACAGTCCTGACCACCATGGCGTAGCCGACATACAGGTCACGGCCATCAAATCATGCGCATCCCACGAACGGGATCGGAAGACATTGGAACACCGTCTCATCTTCCAGTTGGGCACACTCTCCCCTCACGGCCTTAATGTCCAACACAGCTTCATTTAACTTCCCACCCCACCCCTCCCACCCCTAGCTTACAGTCCACCATCTGGGTACGTGCAGATCCTTTGTATGACATCACAGTCAACTCTCTTGGCGGATTTACGTTCGGTGTTTTGCCATCATTTTCTGAACGACCGCCACTCATGCCTCTCTGTGTGTACTAACACTATATAGGTTTCCACAGCGGTGTTTCGAGCGCTTAACGATAATTGCTAATTGTCATCTGCGTCCGTAACATCTTTGCCGGTCTCTAATTTCACTTTTCCGCACACATGGGCGCGTCTCCACCCCACTCCCTTCCCGCTTGACCTTTGACCCGTGTACCATACATCCGGTCTATTGATCCACTGGCGCCCTACGTGTGTCAGACCTTCCAAGCTAGGACACAGTATTCAGATGAGTACATTTAATTTTAATTAGTTTAATAGTTTAATATTGTCATAGTGTGTTACATGTAGTTTTGTGTTGGTTTGTATTTGTTTGTCCTGTGCTGACGAAGGCTTTGGCCGCAACGTCCAATATGTCTCTTGTAGTCGTGTTTTAGTAAAGCTCACTATCTACTTCTCGTTTATTTGGGTGATTCATTCATAGTCTAACCATTTGGTATTTCTAGGTTGAAGAGGTTTACTTTATGGTGACCAAAATATATTCTACTTATGAAAAGGTTGTCTACATTTGGAAATATAGCCTAACGGCGTTTTCGGCTGCCTACTCATTGTCATTTTCAACTATTGTGGGATCATTAAGAACCTCAGCAGAAGCATGGGATGTGTTTTACTTTCTCGCCGTATTTGAGAAGACTATTTGTCCAATCAACTGGGATCTGAGGGAAGGGACATTTTTAACAGCATACATTCATTCATCATGTGCCATGCCGATAAACGTTGGCGGTCATGTTTTGTCATCTCATGCGATCACCAGAGTCGTGGATCATCGCAGTGTTCTTGTCTCGACCATACCACTTGGCCAAGCTATCCAGGTGTTTACTTCTCTGCCCTCCCCTTGTTCTCTTCTCCTCGATCTTGCCGGTTGTCACCAAGTTCTCCAATTTATTTCTTTTCATAACGTGGCCAGAAAAATGTCACCATCTATGTCTAATTTCTCTAATCAGTTTAAGGCTTTCATTTGTTTCTTGTAGGGATTGGTCATTGCTTTTCTGTCTGTCCATGACATTCCTTGCATTGGACTTGATAAAAAATTGTTGTCAAGCATGATATGAACGAAAGACTTTTCAGCCACAGATTTGCGCACAACCTCTAAACCAAAGTGCAATTCTAATGCACGCCTTTACCTCTAGACTATGCTGTATATCTAAGTCAGGTCCCATCTTTAGGTCACACTATTCCCATTAAGTCGCATGACATCTATAAGCCGCCTCATCCTTTTGAGCCACCCGAGATCTCTAAGCCACGCCATCCTTTTAAGCCACGTGAAATCTCTAAGCCACGTGACATCTCTAAGCAACGTGACATCTCTAAGCCACGCCATCCTCTTAGCCACGCTACAACTCAAAGTCACGCCGAACTTCTAATCCACATTGTACATCTAAGCTACATCCTTCCCACGCAGTAATCTAAACCATGCTGAAATTTAAGTAACAGCGGGATCTAAGCCACACCGTAGATCAAGCAAGGCCCTACTTATGAGTCACACACACGGAATCTCATGGTACTTTCTACCTCTAAACATTCCGTACCACTAACCTATACTGTACCACTAAACCTTCCAGTACCACCAAAACATTCTGTATCACTAAACCATTCCGTACCACTAAACCTTTCAGTACCACTAAACCATTCCGTACCACTAAACCATTCTGTACCACTAACCCTTTTAATATCACTAAACCATGCCGTACCACAAAATCATAATGCACCACTAAACCATTTCGTACCACTACATCATGGTGTATTACTAAACAATTCCGTACCACTAAACCATTCCGTACCACTAAACCTTTCAGTACCACTAAACCATTCCGTACCACTAAACCTTTCAGTACCACTAAACCATTCCGTACCATTAAACCTTTCAGTATCAATAAGCCATTCTGTCCCTCTAAACCTTTGAGTACCACTAAACCATTCCGTACCACTAAACAATTCCGTACCACTAAACTATTCCGTACCACTATACCTATCAGTACCACTACATCATTCCGTACCACTAAACCATTCCGTACCATTAAACCTTTCAGTACCACTAAACCATTCCATACCACTAAACCATTCCGTACCACTAAACCATTCCTTGCCACTAAACCTTTCAGTACCACTAAACCATTCCGTACCACTAAACCATTCCGTACCACTAAACCTTTCAGTACCACTAAACCATTCCGTACCACTAAACCATTCCGTACCACTAAACCTTTAAATACCACTAAACCATTCCGTACCACTAAACATTTCAGTACTACTAAACCATTCAGTACCACTAAACCATTCCATACCACTAAACCTTTACATACCACTAAACCATTCCGTACCACTAAACCTTTCAGTACCACTAAACCATTCAGTACCACTAAACCATTCCGTACCACTAAACCTTTCAGTACCACTAAACCATTCCGTACCACTAAACCATTCCGTACCACTAAACCATTCCGTACCACTAAACTATGATGCACCTTTAAACCATGTCATACCTCTAAGCCACGTTGTACATCAAGGTCACGCTGTATGTCCACGCAGTAGCTCCATTAGGGTGAAATTACAAATACACTTCGTTGAAATTTAGTTGCATATCCTTTCACAGCAGGGGTGTCAAACTCAATCGCTCAGCGGGCCAACACTCAAATCACACGTAAGGTTGCGGGCCGAACGGGATAAACATTCAATAAGCTGAAAATTAAACCTTTTTTTAAACATTAATATAAATTAAAACAAACGCAAGCTTCTTCTTCAGCGTTCCGAGCCATTGAGGTTCTTTGCTGCAGATACAATCAGTCTCCATTCGTCTCTCTGGTTGACCTTCTCTTGCCAGTCGTTGATTCCAAGTGCTTGTAGGTCTGTCTATATATTATATCTCCACCGTCTTCTTGGTCTACCTCGAGGTCTACGGTCATTTATTTCCTGAGTGTAAGCGAACGTTTTAATAATAAAAAAATCATTTATATACACATTTTCACTCTTATGTTAATTTGTCAGAGCGCGATGTTTGCATCTTTTCTTGGCTACAAGTTCGTTTATGTTGGGAGTAATGTTCTTTGTCACTGAGATTCTGTCACAGGATAAATTAACTTGTCAGTCGATCGATGACAACCAGGCTCGACATTATTTTGCTAACACTCTTTTATGGTGAACAAATTGAGGGAAATACGTCGGTACAGATTCTCGACACCTGGTCAACACTGTGTATGAGATCAAAGGGAGTCACGTAGAGTTGTCTACACACAGTCGACAGTTTGATGACAGGATGTTGTTCGAGAGGTGTGTATTGGCAACATTTGTCTACAAAACGGAAGTTGGCCGTTGCAAGTGATAGACAGAATGCCTGCTAGAGGTCAGAAGGATTCTGTAATGGGAGAAAGGTCTCTGGCTTACAGACAACACGGATATTTGTTGGATGAGACAAAGAACTCCCCAGATGAAAAGGAAACTTGACAGCTAATTGACTCTGGTTAGTCTGGAAACAGGAGGACAAAGCCAGATTCTGGACTGATTGGCGTCTGGACTTTCTGGTGACTCACTCAAGCACCCATATAAAACCCAGTGCAGTAAACAGGTGGATGGAGTCGAAGAAAACATTCTGAAGTGTTAGGATTGGGGATAATTCCGAGTTGTGTTATATTAGAGGGACTAGCCTATCTTAGTAGTGATAGTTATCCGCGGACATAGATCCAATCGGATTGCCTAGTTTCTCGAGTAACAACAGGAATAGACATATGGTAGGCAATTAATTATATCTAACTTAAGAGTATGATTAGGAATAGAGTGCAGTACTGTGCAGTGATATAATGTATTATGATTAGTGATAGAATGTTCTATAAGTGCGGTGCTAGAAAGTATCATAGGAGCGTCGGCAATAGTATTCTATTTTGTGGCTTCAAGTAGCTTGTGTTATATATCATTTTACTCAGGAAGTTGAGGACAATGTAGTGGAATAATAATTAGAGAGATTAAGGATGGTTGAGAGGGAGGAGGGGAATGTGTAATGGTAGGATCTTCCAGTAGGGCATCTGCTGGGTTTCTACCCGTTCCTTTATTCTTTCCTGGTGTTGCCATGTCTCAGATCATATGATTGAGTTATTTGGCCGTATGACAGAGATCGGATCTATGTTATAGATCTGAGTGCTGTTATTGGCCTACACTTGCCTAATTCTGGCCAGGACTGAGTTGCCCTCACCATGATGTTATCTCCTCTACAGGTTCCATGTACAGTTCCCCTTGAGTGTTCCACGTGAGTGTGAGAGGGTTTACTACGAAGAAGCAGTTTCAAAGTTTGACACAATGACGGCTCAGCATCTGAAGACAGAGGTTGCTGAGAGGCCGCTACATAGGGCTTATACCCAAGTTGGTTTGCAGGAACCTGGCTTCTGCTGAGTGGAATTGTATGAACAGAAGTGTTGTGTTTAATGAGTGATAAGCTTCATCACCGAAGATTAATAACTCGCATACTAAGGACATATATATATATATATATATATATATATATATATATATATATATATATATATATATATATATATATACACATCTACCTAACAAACATTAATAGGTTGTGTTCTAAAAGAGGGGAAAATGTTATAACCAGACACTAATAAACAGTAGAGTTTCCCCAAGTGACATTTCAGTTAATTGGAAGACTATCAGTTCAAACAAATATTAGGAAACAGAGCAACTTCACCGTGTGGTAAAGTGAAGACCAAGATCAACAGTGTCTATCGGATTACCAGCATCCTGTTTGTTCGAGTGATTGGAGAAAGTCGTCATCGTCTGGGTGAGGTTCACTGTCCGGGAAAAATGGTGCTTTTGTGTGCTAAGCACTATGATGTTACAGACTTTGCTTCTAAATCACTGGTCTACCATTAGAATACACGTCACACATTCTACACCTTATACACACACACTTTCCCTACATATACTCTTTGCTTTAATAAATTTCTTGTTTTTATTTGTTGAAGCGAGAATTGTCAAGTGTGTTATGTTGGGGGAAGAATGAGAGGGGACATAATCCAGGGGTGAGTAAGAGTGAGAAGAAGGTGTCTTCAGATTGAAGGAGTGTGTGGATGGAGTCTGCTGGATATCTCCAGAATAGAGATATTGAATTAAAACAAATGTGGGTGTTGATTCTCTTCACTCCAGGGACGACACTAAAGTGGTAAAGAAGAACAAGTAACCAATACGACATTCCTTCTTCACACACACGACATTTATTGGGAGCTCGTCCGGGATCTTTGGACAGCGGGATCTTTAGACAACGGGATCTTTTAACACGGGATCTTTAGTTAGAGGATGGAGATATCCTATTAGTGAGAATCCAGCTAGAGTGAATGTGGGTAGGTGTTAGGACTTATCTTACCTGTTCACACTTCACACGTCTGCATAGGTCTGTGGTCCTGATTCTACTCTTGTCACTGAGTGATTGTGTTGTGTTGTATGGTGTGTTATAAATATATAGATTAATAGTATTTTGTCATTAGCTATATATTGGTTTAGAGATAATCTATACTCTATCTGCTGAGTTACCTCTCTGTAAAATGGCCACTCCTAGATTAACTACGGCAGAACTTAGAGCAAAGGGGGAAGAAATAGGATTGTCGGGTTCTGCACTAACGGATTACATACAGGAAGTGGAGAGGGAGTATCGTCAAGTAGAAAGGGAAGATCGAAAGGCCGAGTTGGAATTGAGAAGGATGGAGGCAGAGCAAGCAGCTAAGAAATTGGAAGCAGAACAAGCTGCTAGGCAACTTGAGGCTCAGCAAGCCATGAGAAGGCTGGAAATAGAAGCTAAAAAACTGGAAGCAGAGCAAGCTGCTAAGATACTTGAGGTTGAGCAAGCTGCTAAGCAACGGGAAGCGGAGCAAGAGGCTCAGAAAAGAGAGCATGAGTACCGGATGCGGGAACTCGAGCTTAAGAGGCAATCTAGTGGGGAAACTGATGGAGCAGTGGGAGGTTCCTCTCTCTCTGGCTCAACACCAGTAAGTGGACATAGCTACCATGCTATGAAGTTCCCTCTAGCGATCTACGAGGAGGACAAAGAGAAGATTGACCAGTACCTTCAACGCTTCGAGGCTATGTCAGTTGCTATGGGTCTGGAGCGTAACAAATGGAATCTCAAGCTATCCCAGGGTCTACGCGGGACCGGTTACGAGGTTTATTCTCGCCTGCCACCAGGACATGAGAACAATTATGACGAGCTGAAGACGGCTTTGCTGAAACGTTTTGAAGTTACGTCCCATACCTACCGGAAAAAAATTTCGAGGAGCGAAACGAGAACCGGGGGAGTTGTTCGCCGCCTATAGTCTGCGTCTGAAAGCATATCTCCATGAGTGGATGGATTTGGCTGGGTTTGCGCATGACTATGAGAGTCTGGAAGAGCTCACGGTAGTCGACCAGATGCGGAAGCAAATGTCGAAACCTCTCAGGACATTCTTGGGAGAACAAGGGGCGGAACGAATCGACATGGTGACGAAATTGGCAGAACGGTTCGTCGAGGTCCATGGGGAGGCAGCAGAAAATATTTCTACAAACACCAAAAGTCAGGAAAAACATAACCTGAAGAAAGCTAAGAGCACAGGAACTAAAAAGGTGGAACCATATGTCAAAACTTCAGAGGAGAGTTCGGAGAAGACGAAGGGGGAAAGCAAGAAAACTTCGAGCTCTACACATTAACGACCATGGTCGGAGAAGAGGTGTTCGATTTGTAAGTCACCTTCTCACAATACGAGGGATTGCAAATCAAAGGCTAAGAACCCTCACTTCGCGGCATGTCAAGTAACTTCAACGCAGGTGGACACTGACAATGCCAAGGTCGACAAGGAAGCTCACCACCAGGAGAGCTCACTCAAGTCCGGCACAAGAAAATCTAGGACAGGGAAATGGTGCAAACACTGCAGGTCGAATACACACAATGCTATTGACTGCAGAGGAAAGTCAGGAGACACTCAATTCATCGTGTGCCCCGGAAAACCTAAGGTGGAGCCCACCGAACAGGTCGAAGCCGAAGAAGAGATTCCAGACCAGGAAAAACCACCTGTAGTGGAATTGGTAGAAGTTAACGGTCGTCAAGTGGAGTGTTTATACGACACCGGACTGGACGGGGAGGCCGTGATTTCTGCGGATCTGGTACATCCAGAACAACTCACAGGTGAAACCATAGAGATGCAGCCTGCACAGAAGAGTGCTGTAGCCATGAAATTGCCCATTGCCAGAGTGGAGATTCGGTCAAGATATGTCACCGGCACCATCAAGGCCGCGGTGTTGACTGATCCCATTTTTCCCGTAATCCTCGGTTGCCGGTATGTCTTTCTGGGAATGCCCAGGGAGCCAGTCCATATGGGAGCAATTCAGACTCGCTCTAAGACGAAAACGGATCAGGCAGAAGCAAATGTGACTAACCCACTGCCAGGGGAGTTGCGAACTGCCCAGAGTGAGGATGCTACTCTACGTCCTTGCAACAAAAAGCTGCAGAAAAGTGCTGATCCACCCAAACGGGGACAGTACTATATGAAGAATAGGATACTCTACAGGAGAGCCGGAAGGGGAGACAACCTACATGGTCAGTTGGTGGTCCCAAAGGCCCATCGTTCCCAGATTCTTCATATGGGGCATACCATCTAATTCAGTGGGCACATGGGTATTGCCGCCACCATGCAGCGAATTTCCTGCCATTACAATTGGCCGGGAATGACAGGTGATGTGCGTCGGTATGGGAAGTCATGCCCTGAGTGCCAGAGGGTGGCACCGAAACACTGGACAGCGCCGGTGGTCTTGGGTGAAATGCCCATCATGAACTCTCCTTTCGAGAGGGTAGCCATCGATATTGTGGGTCCACTTCCTAGGACTAGGAAGAGGAACATGTACATACTCACCATGGTGGATTGCTGTACAATGTGGGGTGAAGCCATACCGTTGACCAAGATTGACTCGAAACGAGTGGCGGACGCACTGATGGAGGCCTTTACTAGATTAGGCTTTCCTGATTAAATACTGACGGACAATGGGTCCCGGTTTTGTGGAAAACTTATGGAGGAGGTATTTAGGGTGTTCCACTCTAACCATATCCATACCAGCCCTTACCACCCTCAAGCCAATGGACAAGTAGAGCGTTTCAACGGCACGTTGATGACAATGCTCAGGAAACTAGCGCAGGAAAAACCTGATAGGTGGGATGAATATATCCCAGCAGCCCTCTTTGCCTATCGGGAAGTTCCTCATGGCTCAACAGGACTACCACCCGCTACGTTGCTGTTTGGTCGTCCAATCAAGGGACCGTTGGAAGCCATGTTGAGGAGTTGGACTGAAGAGGGGACATCAGAAGAAGTGATCTCTTCTTACAGATATGTGGAGGAACTGAAAGAAAAACTTCACAAGGGATGGACTCTGGCGAATCAAAACTTGAAAAAGGCCAGAAAAAGACATGCGGCTTACTACAATCGTAGGTCGAAAGAAAGATCTCTAGAGGTGGGAGACAAAGTATTGTTGCTACTCCCAACGGGAAACAACAAACTGGAGATAGGTTGGCAAGGACCATTTCCCGTGGAAAAGGTTATATACAGAACGAACTATCAGATCCGGATACGGGGAAAGTCGAAGATTTTCCATATCAATCTCTTGCGGAAATACGAAGAGAGACCAGGAAAAAAAGCAGCTCACCTCATGGCAATGGCAGTTGCAGTGGAGACAGAAGTGGCAACCAACGAGGGAAGGGAATATCCCCTGGTACACCAGGAAACCTACAAGGATGTACAGGTGAACCCTGATCTGACTTCCCAGGAGAGGAAAAAGATAACCCAGGTTCTCGAGTCTCATAAGGAGATGTTGACTGATAAACCAGGACGAACAAGGTTGGTGAAATTCGAGATGACTTTGACCACTCAAGAGCCTGTTCGCCAAAAAGTTTACCCAGTGCCATTCTCTAAAGAAAAGGCCCTGGAGGAGGAAATACAGAAACTGTTGGAGGATGACGTGATTGCACCTTCCACATCCCCATACAATGTGGGGGTAGTTTTGTTACGAAAACCAAGTTGAGAACACCGGTTGTGTATAGACTACCGACTTCTGAACAGTCATACACAATTTCAGGTGGAACCTTTGCCGAATCCAACTCAGTTATTCGCGAGGCTCCATAAGGCAAGGTATTTCTCTAAGGTGGATCTGAGTCGCGGGTATTATCAGATTCCGGTCAAACCAGAGGTTCGACCCCTACTGGCCTTCAGTAACCCCAGTGGACATTATGAATTCAAGGTCATGCCCTTTGGACTCAGCAATGCACCTAGTGTGTTTACTCGCATGATGAGGACTTTACTAGATACTTTAAAGGATCCGTCCATCATCTCATTCATGGATGATATTCTGATTTCCAGTGACAGTTTGGATGACCATTTACAATCCTTGGAAAGTGTTTTCAATAGGCTCAAGGAAGCAGGGCTTACAGCTCGTCCAACCAAGTGCATGATCGGTTACCAGACTCTGGAATTTCTAGGTCACACCATCACTCCAGGACACATTGTCCCAGAGGAAAAGAACCTAGAGAAAATCAGAAGTGCTCCAAGGCCAAAAACGAAGAAGGATGTGCGATCTTTTCTATCGTTGTGTGGGTTCTACCACAAATTTATCCCACATTTCACTGAACTGGGAGCTCCATTAACAGAAACCTTGAAAAAGGGATTCCCAGAACAAATAGTTTGGACACCAGAATGTGAGAGTGCCTACAGTCAGTTAAAGGAGGCCTTGGTCAGCAAACCTATGTTACAGCTCCCTGACCTTTCCAAACCATTTGTGTTGAGAACGGATGCAAGTGGGATTGAGATTGGGGCAGCTTTGTTACAGGAAGGAAAAGACGATGCTTCAGTTTTGAAACCAGTGGCATACGCAAGCAAGAAACTTCTCCCGGCTGAGAGGAATTATTCGACCGTTGAGAGAGAGTGTTTGGCTCTTGTATGGGCCGTACCAAAATTCCAGCCTTATTTGTATGGAGTTCAGTTTCGAGTTCAGTCGGATCATAAACCTTTGATATTCCTGGCCACTTCTCAGAAGCTCAACGACCGTTTGATGCGGTGGTCGTTGCTACTTCAGCCATACCACTTTACAGTGGGGTATATACCTGGGAAGGAAAATGTTGGAGCTGATTTCCTGTCTAGACATCCAGCTCCTGAAGAAGAGGAATAGGTCATCTGGATCGAACCTCCAAGAAGAAAGAGTTGTTGCGGACTACTCTCTTAGGAGGGGGCCTATGTCACAGGATAAATTAACTTGTCAGTCGATCGATGACAACCAGGCCCGACATTATTTTGCTAACACTCTTTTATGGTGAACAAATTGAGGGAAATACGTCGGTACAGATTCTCGACACCTGGTCAACACTGTGTATGAGATCAAAGGGAGTCACGTAGAGTTGTCTACACACAGTCGACAGTTTGATGACAGGATGTTGTTCGAGAGGTGTGTATTGGCAACATTTGTCTACAAAACGGAAGTTGGCCGTTGCAAGTGATAGACAGAATGCCTGCTAGAGGTCAGAAGGATTCTGTAATGGGAGAAAGGTCTCTGGCTTACAGACAACCCGGATATTTGTTGGATGAGACAAAGAACTCCCCAGATGAAAAGGAAACTTGACAGCTAATTGACTCTGGTTAGTCTGGAAACAGGAGGACAAAGCCAGATTCTGGACTGATTGGCGTCTGAACTTTCTGGTGACTCACTCAAGCACCCATATAAAACCCAGTGCAGTAAACAGGTGGCTGGAGTCGAAGAAAACATTCTGAAGTGTTAGGATTGGGGATAATTCCGAGTTGTGTTATATTAGAGGGACTAGCCTATCTTAGTAGTGATAGTTATCCGCGGACATAGATCCAATTAATAGGCAATTAATTATATCTAACTTAAGAGTATGATTAGGAATAGAGTGCAGTACTGTGCAGTGATATAATGTATTATGATTAGTGATAGAATGTTCTATAAGTGCGGTGCTAGAAAGTATCATAGGAGCGTCGGCAATAGTATTCTATTTTGTGGCTTCAAGTAGCTTGTGTTATATATCATTTTACTCAGGAAGTTGAGGACAATGTAGTGGAATAATAATTAGAGAGATTAAGGATGGTTGAGAGGGAGGAGGGGAATGTGTAATGGTAGGATCTTCCAGTAGGGCATCTGCTGGGTTTCTACCCGTTCCTTTATTCTTTCCTGGTGTTGCCATGTCTCAGATCATATGATTGAGTTATTTGGCCGTATGACAGAGATCGGATCTCTGTTATAGATCTGAGTGCTGTTATTGGCCTACACTTGCCTAATTCTGGCCAGGACTGAGTTGCCCTCACCATGATGTTATCTCCTCTACAGGTTCCATGTACAGTTCCCCTTGAGTGTTCCACGTGAGTGTGAGAGGGTTTACTACGAAGAAGCAGTTTCAAAGTTTGACACAATGATGGCTCAGCATCTGAAGACAGAGGTTGCTGAGAGGCCGCTACATAGGGCTTATACCCAAGTTGGTTTGCGGGAACCTGGCTTCTGCTGAGTGGAATTGTTTGAACAGAAGTGTTGTGTTTAATGAGTGATAAGCTTCATCACCGAAGATTAATAACTCGCATACTAAGGACATATATATATATATATATATATATATATATATATATATATATATATATATATATATATATATATATATATATATATATATATATATATATATACACATCTACCTAACAAACATTAATAGGTTGTGTTCTAAAAGAGGGGAAAATGTTATAACCAGAAACTAATAAACAGTAGAGTTTCCCCAAGTGACATTTCAGTTAATTGGAAGACTATCAGTTCAAACAAATATTAGGAAACAGAGTAACTTCACCGTGTGGTAAAGTGAAGACCAAGATCAACAGTGTCTATCGGATTACCAGCATCCTGTTTGTTCGAGTGATTGGAGAAAGTCGTCATCGTCTGGGTGAGGTTCACTGTCCGGGAAAAATGGTGCTGTTGTGTGCTAAGCACTATGATGTTACAGACTTTGCTTCTAAATCACTGGTCTACCATTAGAATATACGTCACACATTCTACACCTTATACACACACACACACACACTTTCCCTACATATACTCTTTGCTTTAATAAATTTCTTGTTTTTATTTGTTGAAGCGAGAATTGTCAAGTGTGTTATGTTGGGGGAAGAATGAGAGGGGACATAATCCAGGGGTGAGTAAGAGTGAGAAGAAGGTGTCTTCAGATTGAAGGAGTGTGTGGATGGAGTCTGCTGGATATCTCCAGAATAGAGATATTGAATTAAAACAAATGTGGGTGTTGATTCTCTTCACTCCAGGGACGACACTAAAGTGGTAAAGAAGAACAAGTAACCAATACGACATTCATTCTTCACACACACGACAGATTCTCATGACGGACTGTAAGTGGACAACGGTGAGACGACTACTGTGTGATTTTGTGTTAATCTTCATCACAGATAACAGCTGCTCACACAGATATGTGCTACCAAACATGCTCAAGGTTCGAGAGGCATGTAGACGATGCCGGGGCATCTCTTCAGAAATGAAACGAGTGAACTGTGCAGGCCCCACAGTGTTGTACTTTGCTTTTAGTGTCCCATTATACTGCAGCTCTATTAACTCCATCTGAAAATTTACAGGTGCAGTTTCCACATCTATGGCAAATGGATTACGAAACAGCTCGAAATTACTTTTCTGTGTTTCAAAGTCACTAAAGCACCGTGCGAACTTGGCGAGAAGTAAGCTAAGTTTTTCAGCAAAGTGTGCATTCGGAAACACCATAGCGTTGACTTTGTTTAACATTGTTTGGCAACAAGAAAAGTGAAACAGGCTGCAGTGGTGCATTTGTATCTCCCATAAGCGAAGCTTCACTTGAAATACCTTCACTGCATCATGCATGTCAGTGACAAAGTGATCCCGACTCTGGAACTACAAGTTCAAGTTGTTGAGATGAGTGGTTATATCAGACAGAAGCGCCAAATCACATTTCCACTTTTTATCCCGAACAACTGTGGAATCTTTTCCTTTACTGTCCATGAATTGACAGATTTCCTCGATCAACTGGAAAAATCTACTGAGAACTTTCTCCCTACTTAGCCACCACACCTCTGTATGATAAGGCAAGTCACTGAACGCCCACCCTATTTCCTGCAAAAAAGACTGAAATTGGCTGTGATTGAAACCTTTGGCTCCGATAAGGTTGACGGTTTGTGTTACAGTGCTCATTACATCTTCCATGTTGAGGACTTTACCACACAGCGATCCTTGGTGTATGATGCAGTGATATGCTATCAATTCACCAGAACAGTTATCCTGCAGCTTTAACTGCATCCTTCCAACTAGTCAACTTTTTTCGCCATACATCACCGGCGCTCCATTTGTTGTCAGTCCAACGAGTTTGTCCCAAGGCAGGTTCGTGTTGGTTAAACTTTGACATACGTTGTCAAAAATGTCTTTTCCTGCCGTTGTCCCATGCATGGATTTCATGTCCAATATTTCTTCTGTAACATTCAAACTGGAGTCCACTCCCCGGATGACGATCGCAAGCTGTGCAGTGTCAGTCGTGTCATTACTTTCATTGACAGCATGGGAGAATGCAACGAAATCTTTGCCTTTTTCGATCAGCTGTGTTTTCACATCAGTGGCCATCTCACAAACCCGATCAACAACAGTATTTCTGCTTAAGCGTACCTTAGCAAACATCTGCTTTGTGTCTGAGCACAAGACGTCACACACTTTCATCATGCAGCGCTTCAGAAACTCTCCTTCAGTAAATGGTCGGCCTGATTTTGCGATCTCCTCCGCCACAATAAAGCTTGCTTTCACAGCAGCTTCAGTTTGTGATTTTTCTTTAGTGAACACATCTGCTGTGATGTTAGATGCCCCTTCAATTCTTCTATCTTCTGTAGGTTCTGCTCTGCATTCAGGCTGTTGAACTTGTCTTGATGTTTTGTCTCGTAGTGCCGATTCAGATTATATTCTTTGATCACAGCCACATTATCTCCACAAATTAGACACACAGGTTTACCGCCAATATCAGTAAACATATATTCAGCGGCTTTGAAAGGCTCTGTTTTCAGAATCCCCTTTTCTCTTGGTGATTTTAAAGGCAAGCTTTGATTTAAAAAAAAATAAATAGTGTGCTTCTACCGACAAACGCTTGATTGATATCAGGTTAGCCGTAACGGGAAAAGGTGATATATTATCCGGGAACTACACTAATTTCATTTCTTATGCTCCAATCCAAAACGAGCAACTGAACGTTGATAGGTCACTATGACAACGATCATCTACTCACGACACACCTTTTATTTTCGCTTCTTCTGGTCGAAGCGAGAACGCTCTAAGGTAGCCTATCATTCGGCAAAGCTGCAAATTAGGGAATTTGATTTGCACTTTATATCGTGGCCATTAAAAATATTTTTGCCTAAAATTATCTCTCGGGCCGATTATATTTGTACGTCGGTTGAGACCTCTAGGGCCTGATATGATTGTACGCCGGGCCTAATGTGGCCAAGGAGGGGGGGGGGGGGGGCCTTGAGTTTGACACATGTGTTTTACAGCATGGCACAGTCAAACCCAGCATTTTGTGTGGGTGCTGTTTATTATCTCTTAGCAAGTTTACGTTCATTGGTTTGCCATTGATTTCTGAACGACTGGCACCCATACCATGTAGTAAAGAACCAACACACTACGGTCTGTTGCCAAATCACCCGCAGCTGTGTTTCGAATGCTGTATGCGGGATTACGAACTGCGTCCGTAAATCCTTTCACCACGAAGCCGGCAATACGCTTCGTATCACAGCCAAATCTCGAGTGAGAAGATTGGTTATGTACAAGCAGCCGGTTGAGTTTCGACATGATTATATATTCCATATTGTATATTGTATTGTGTGCTCTAGCAGCCGGTACATGCAGCCGGTTGAGTTTCGACATGATTATAGATTCCATATTGCATATTGTATAGTGTACCCTAGCAGCCGCTACCTACCAACCCGGTGGACATGGGTCGAACGCGCATTGGAGGGGATTTTTTTTTAATTAACCGAGCCGAAAATCGGTACCAGAAAATGTCTTGGGAAATAAGGATGGCAGACGTGGTATTGACCACATCACCCTCATCTCTCTTCCGGTGGTGCAGACTGGTCTATAAAAAGGTCTAGCACCATATGCCTAAAACACCCAGAGACGCGTGAAGCAAAAGTGTCCTCTACTTTACATTACTTATGGTGTGCCCGCCATCTCTCCTCTTTTTCTTTACTTCTATGGGTGTTCATTAATACATGTGTATTATTTTTCAAGCTACTGCAGTGGTCTCTAGAGTCTCCCGACAGTTGATAGTACTCGCTATTGTTTGTTTAACCCTCGACCGTCAGCTCGTTAAAGTAACGGCACCCGGGTAGACTCATTATAGACAATTTGTGAAGCCTGTGAAGGCGTCGGGTTATCCAATCGGCGCTGAGTCTCCGATGGCGCTCTTTGAGCAGGTTCTCCAGCCAGGCGTGAGCTTGTCTAAACAAAACCAATAACAATTCTTCTTTGTTCTTTTCCTTGAGAAAATATAAACGAATGTTCAATCAGCAGAAACAACAGCTTAAGTGTTTTCACATTCTGAAAGTGTACAGTGCGTTGTGGCCTAATGCGCAAGTGGGCTACTTCTTGTAAAACAATAAAGATATACAGCCTGTTGTGAACTAACTGATAGAGTCGAAAGTAGAAAACAAGTGGTTAATGTTCTATCAGGGTGTGAGGTTATGTACACTGGAGTTCTTGTATAAGGACGTGACGAATAGATGGAGAACAGATCACGTGTCGTTCGCAACGTGCTGCTTCAAAGAATGGTATCGACTCATTAATTCACCACCTTGTAGTCTGTGAATGGTGTTGAGTTTGTCGTCAGCAGATCTCTGTGGGTACTGTTATGACTTGTTCTGTCTTTTATTCTTCTCATTTTATACACAAGTTAGTTGCATATCGTTTACACGACGTGGTGGTGAACCCAATCTTTTGTGTTTGTGTCTGTGTATGTGGTGTGTGTGTGTGTGTGTGTGTGTGTGTGTGTGTGTGTGGTGTGTGTGTGTGTGTGTGGTGTGTGTCTGTGTGTGTGTGTCTGTGTGTGGGTGGGTGGGTGGCTTTTTGTGATTTCTTGGCAAGTTTACGTTCAGTAGTTTGCCATTGTTTCTGAACGACCTGAACTCATACCATTGTATGAGAACCAAGGCAAGGCGGTCTGCTCCCAAATCGCCCGCATTAGTAACCCCTTCGCCACAGAGCTGGGTGTTAATTTAAACAAGTGATATAATTTTTTTTAGTGAACAAACAATGCAATCACTGAAGTTAACTGTGTTTGGACTGCAGGATCGTGCCGTGCTTTGATACAGAGAGGCGACTACATCAGGTGGCACCGTCAGGGGTGGGGTGGGGGGGAGGTGTAAGCAGCGAAATCAAAATACAATTTGAACTATTCATTGATTAAAAATCTGTAAGGGGCGGCACTTCGAAAAGAAATAAAACCATTTAAAGGGCGGCATTTCGAAGACTTCCATCATCCTGAGAAAATCTACCGGCGTTAAGTTTAGGTAGTCAGTCAGTCAGTCAGTCAGTCAGTCAGTCAGTTAGTTAGTTAGTTAGTCAGTCAGTCAGTCAGTCAGTTAGTTAGTTAGTTAGTCAGTCAGTCAGTCAATCAGTCAGACAGTAAATTAGTCAGTTAGTTAGATAGTTAGTTAGTCAGTGATTCTGTTAGTGAGTCAGTCAATTAGTTAGTCAGTCAGATAGTTAGTTAGTCACTTAGTCAGTAAGTAATTAGTTAGTTAGTCAGTCAGTCATTTAGTTAGTCAGTGAGTTAGTTAGTCAATCAGTCAGTCATCAGTCAATCAGTCAATCAGTCAGTCAGTCAGTCAGTCAGTCAGTCAGTCAGTCAGTCGGTTGGTTGGTTGGTTGGTTGTTTGGTTAGTTAGTTAATTAGTTAGTTATTTAGTTATTTAGTTAGTTAGTTAGTTAGTTAGCTAGCTCCGACAGGCGGACAGTTAGAGCATTGCTTTGTTGATCCGGCAGCTTCTGCAGCTTGTCTTGTTCCAGATATAGGGGTGTTACCTTTCCTCTGGAGTGAACTAGGCAGGCCGAGAGAGGGATCATGCTGCATGGGCAACACATGATCTCTATAGTTTAGCCCAGGCTTTGTGCTATGGAGATGCATGATGGTGGAAATGACCACGTGTTCACATGCACCCACTGTGAACGGACATTTACAGCGCGAATTGGCCTTATCAGTCACATTCGCTACCGCCACAGGTAAAAGTTATTATGCCTTTTTAAAGCACAAACTATCGTAGTGCTTCCATATTGACGTGGATAGGCCTTAGGTTCATACCAGAATGCGATCGGCGTTGCCAGTAGTGGGTTGTGCTCAATATTTAAATTTCAAATCCCGAAACAACCACATAATCAATTGATTATTGCTCACTGGATTTAGGAGGCCTGGTGTTCCTTGCCAGTGAGAAGTCCTGATCGTTCGGGTCCCATCGATTGACGGACGTCGGTCGCGGCGATTGGGCAATCTTGAGCATAGCCTACGATGGGTAGCGTTGTGATGTTCTGTTGTGATAATTTGGTGTGTCCAGTGTGTGCCGCGTGGTTACACACCCGCTTCACACGCGTGATCCGGGACTGTTTCCGGATCCGGTCAGGGATATGCACTACTGACGAGCTCAAATGAGGGCGAAACTCGAGTATAGTGCTTCCATATTGACGTGGATAGGCCTTAGGTTCATACCAGAATGCGATCGGCGTTGCCAGTAGTGGGTTGTGCTCAATATTTAAACTATCGTCTGTCAAGACGGCAAGGTGCCAATGATAGTTAGTTAGTTAGTTAGTTAGTTGGTTAGTTAGTTATTTATTTAGTTAGCTAGTTAGTTAGTTAGTTAGTTAGTTAGTTAGTTAGTTAGTTAGTTAGTTAGTTCAACATCGAACTGTTCAACATCGAACTATTAATCCATACATGATCAGACCCTCCTCCCATCCCCCGCTCCTCCTCAGTATCTCCCTCAGCGTGTAGCGACTGACGACATCAGTCTTGCGTTGCTCGACTAGTCTTCTTCGGCTCCCGAATGGCGCTCTTGTCTAGCTTGACCCCGTCTGACTCGATGCTCTTGCTGTCTGGTCTAAGTTGCGGAATCACATCTATCCCTTGAGAAACTATCGCGTTCTGCCTCCCCGAGGGCGTTCGGGATGTCGGTATTTAGTTAATTTTGCTTCTGTGTAAAGCATCACTTTCATTGCACAAGGATACCCCCATTCGTGTCTTATTTTCCTATCATAGATCACAGTATGAGAATCTGACCACATTGCACAAATTCCGTAGCTTACTAGAATCACATATGTGTAAATAATCGTTGTGGGTAGGTTATGCTTTTGAAATGTAGGCTGGGAACCCGACGATTTGGCTGGTCATTTCGATTTCCAACTGTCGATTGCATTGCTATAGAAAGCTTGATGTCGGATCAACTTTCCCAGTACCTGAGGGGTGGGGAGGGGGGCGAGGGGGATGTTATCAATGTATTATTTAGTAATATAAGAATCTCGCCACCCCTGACAGCACGAATAGTCTAAACCTGCTCCAGCTAGAGACGAGGGACATTTTGTTGACCGTTAGTGATTTTCGAGGCAGTATTACGTTTAGTATTTTCCCATGGCTTTCTGAACGGCCATCACCCATACCATTGTACAAATCAACGCTTATTTCCAAATCTTATGCGGCTGTTTTCGAACCCGGTATGTGGGGATTGTGAACATGCCTTCACCTTCCCTAGTCCATAGACGGCATTGTCCGGAATGGAGAGCTCTCCTGCGAGTGTTGCTTTTCTACCTGAGTGCCATTAAGATAGCTTCTTCTTTTACCTTTCATCTCTCAATGGAGCTTAACCTTTCAATGAGCTCACACGAAGTTCTTTGTAAACAGTTTCCCACAGAGAGAGGTAGTCAGTCTCACGGCAACCCTACTGGGTCGTCTCTTACGACATGTGTGATAGGTTACAGCGTTAATATTCTTTGTCATCGTTATAGGCCCCGGTAATAAACAGGAGAACCAAGTCATCGTAGAATTTCATTCTAATGATTCATACAAAAGTGCAAAGCACTATTCAATAAAAGTATTAAAAGTCGAAAGGATTGACTTCATTGCCAAGGGTATAATCCCATATGACTCGGTCTCTTTTAGCAGGATGGCCCGAACTCTGTATCTTCTGCGACGATCCCCAAGATTCTCCGAGAATAATGCACTCGTGAACCAAAAGACGTAGCACGGTATCGAACTCACAACCTTTATAACGCGAGGCAGACAGCATGACCCCTTCACCACGCACTCTTCAATGGGGTTCAAACAACAACAACAACAACAACAACAACAACAACAACAACAACAACAATAACAACAACACAACAACAGTAATAAAACTCCACTATCTCTCTCTCTCTCTCTCTCTCTCTCTCTCTCTCTCTCTCTCTCTCTCTCTCTCTCTCTCTCTCTCTCTCTCTCTCTCTCTCTCTCTCTCTTTATATATATATATATATATATATATATATATATATATATATATATATATATATATATATATATATATATATATATATATATATATATATACACACACGCCATTTGTATCTCTATCTCTTATACAATTAAAAAAAATACACAGTGACTATTTTAAGGCCATTGTTCTATTATGCAATAATGGTATCTCAGGTGTTAAAACAACACACTTATTTACATGATAATTAATTACAATGTGCAAAATAATACTGTTGGCAAGAAGGACACAACTAAAATTGGACAGCAACAAATAAGGATAATTATAACAACATTATATACAACTATATAAGAAAGAGACAAACGGCTTTCTTTGGTCATTTAACGAGAAAAGAGGCATTGGAAAACATGGTAATGACTAGAAAGATCAACGGGAGAGGATACAGAGACATGCCGAGAGAAAAGATGCTGGATGGTCTGAGACGGTGGCATAGAGGAATATCTTCAGCACAGTTGTTCCAGAACACAGATGACTGAGATCTGCGGAGGGACATGAACGCCTACGCCAGTTGGCAAGGCAAATAAATAATAATAATAATAATAATAATAATAATAATAATAATAATAATAAATTGCATGTCTTAACAGGACGTCGCAGTCAATACCAGCATGTTTTAACAGTTTGTGATTTACTAGGAAACATTTATGTTCAGGAGTTTGCCATGAACAGTTGACATGGCTGGAAAAAAATAATAGCGCTCATTCTTAAACGGTGCATTGATGGCGAGGTATGGCGTTCATTCTCTACACTGGCATTAAGTTGGACTTATATTGCCGGTCACCCTGGCCAAGGAGTTAGCGACATTGTTTATAACCCCGTATATCCACGTGGGGAAAACAGCAGCTGCGAAAATCGGCAGCGGTTCGCGTCGCTCTGATAACTTACGGGAGGTATGTTAGCTGGTCGTTCAGAAAGCAATGGCACACTACTGAACGTAACAACTTGCCTAGTACATCAACAGCAGCTGAAATATGCTGGTGTTGACTGCAACGTCCTGTAAGGAATATGCAACATTAAAAAAATATGTTCATTCCTTGTTCAGAAAGCATTGACAAACTACTGAACTTACAATTACCTAGAAAATCAACCTATGAATGAAGGCAACGTCCTGCAAAACAGACATTTTTTTTTTAGTTTGCTATTGTTTTCTTAACCGCCGACGCTCAAATCGTCGATATCAACGCAAGTCCGATTTCGAACGCTCGACTCAGTATATCGAAGAATTTGTAGCAGCGTGGATAATAATAATAATAATAATATTAATATTTATTATTATTATTATTATTATTATTATTATTATTATTATTATTATTATTATTATTATCATTATTATTATTATCATTATTATTACAATAACACTAATGACACAAGTAATTAAAAAACAATAATCTCATGAAAACGCGTGCAAGCAGTCGTACACGATTAATAAGGCAGGCAGCGAACATTGGCTGACAATCAGAAAACGTCCAAATGAAAGAATAAAATAAATAAGTTCAAATTTGACAACTTGAGAAGCCATAATTATATGTCCCTGTTTATGCACAAGTTCATTCCCCTTGTGTAATTATGTTTTATGATTGCAATGGGCTATGATTGTGCTAGCTGAAGGGCTCATAAACATATCATACACGTCATAAAATATCCTTTGGGCCATTTTATATCACATCTTAATAATAGATCAAGTTGTATGATGTGATTTTATGTCATGTAATGGTATGGCATACCATGCCGTGTCATTTCTTCTTAGTTCTTGTTCCTTTTATGAGGGTTTTACGTCACAATTTGTTATTCACCTCAGAGGTCAGTGAGTACGGCTTCAGTATACATTTACGTTAGTTTTGCTTCATCCACCCAACGCAGTGGGCTCCATCTATCCCTAGATAGGTATTATTTCCCAAGAATGTTGGTCAGCGTGGCCGAATGGGTAAGAACGCGTGTTCTTTAGCATCTGGTGTGCTGATGCCGAGATAAGGGGTTCATCCCTTACACCAGACAGTTGGACTATAATGTTGGCATATCGTCCTTGATTTGGGGATGTTAATTACAAGTACCTCTGAAGTCGGAGTGGGTTCTCCTGATGGCGAGGGACACTGTTAATAGGTAAAAGGTAATCCACACGCAAATTTCAGTCCAGCAATACTGGAAGTAGTGTGTATGGACTACGCTTGAGATCAAAGCGAGCGAGCGCAAATAAAACATCCCAAAAATTTGCCAAAGCAACGACCTTAGCGTTAACTCTTTGCGATTCCCAGCTACTGTGAGATTAACTTGTGTAACTTGCACACGGGACCACCTATTTTTCGCCTTTGTCAGAGAAAATAGAAATAGTAATGTTTAACAGAAAGTAAACATATATAAGAGAGATGGAAGGCGTACTGTTGAGAGATATATGAAGATATGACAAAGAACCCAAATACTGTGATTGAAAGCAACAAGAGATAAGCAGAAACTGTATTGAAGACATATTATAACAAGACAAAATCTGAAGAAAAGGAAGTCACAAAGCTATGATGATCAATCAAAGGAACTAATCCAGCTGGTAGGAAAGCCCATATATAACATGAACTATTTGTGAAGATATGAAGATAACAATCTACATACCTCTCCCAAAAGGAAACAATATTTAATATTATGCACCAGCTACTGTACTATTGTACTAATAAGTTATGTTAGAGAAATCCTCTTGCGACACATCGGGAACAGGACTGACAAGACATTAGAATATGATTACAAGAAGTGCAGACAGGTATAAAAAAGGCACATGAACCAGGGACCATATCTTCATATCAGAACTGTCGTTGAGAAGTGCAGGAACAATTAAGCAGATCGTCATACTTTTTTCATAGACTACAGGAAAACCTGCAACTTTATTCAAATTAGAATTGGTGATAGTTAGGGGTTTCCAGCACTTTAGAGCCACTCTTTTGATGAATTTTATCATGGGCAACAAGCAGTTGTCAGAGTAGCTGGTGAAACATCACATTTGATTAAGAATCAAAGGGTAGTAATACAGGTTTGCATTCTTTCCTGTTCACCATCTATGCAAAAATGTTTAAAGAAACGTCAACAATGATAAGTCTTGTGTTAATTTTGATTAATTCACAATTAGTCTAAATCGGATTTCAGTACTTAAAATATGCAGATGTTACGATCCTCCTCCCAAACATTGCTATGGATTAGACCAGTTAATCACGTCTATCTACAGATACTTGCAGGTCAAAACTATTTGCAAACTTTAAAAATATACAAAAATAATACCTACTGACAAAACTACATGTCAGTCAAATATTGCAATCAACAGTTCTAGAATCTGAAAATGTCACAAACTTATAATACTTTGGATTCATACTTAGCAACATTTGGGGATTGTTCCAAATTAGTCAACAGCAGACTGTTCACAGCAATATCGATGTTAAACAGTGCTAAAAGTCAATGACATGACACTAGCAAAGAAACTGAAGCAAACATTTTGTGAACATTCTTTGCATCTTTTCTGTCGCCACATAAAAAAAATGCATCGCAGTCACTGCAAAAGAACATCGGAGGTTTTAACCTTAAATGTTACAGGAAAATATTTAGAATACTGTGAACTAAGAAGAAGAAAAATGCTGATATTCAACAATATCTATCGTCGAAGAAAACTGGCTCAAAAACATCACCTATACTCGTAAATAGAAACACTTTGGCCATATTAGGCGCCATAATCCTGGTCGGTAACTGTATAGTTTTCAAATGTTATGCTGTCTAGTGTGTCCTGTAATCTCTACTTCCTTCTTCTCCTTCTATGAGTGCCAAATAATACTAAGTGTGTTTATTTATGTATTGTCTCGTTGGTCTCAAAAGGTTCTCCAATTTATTTTCTGTGTAATGGTTATGAAGGAATAGTAATGGAAAGGTAGTTCCTGAAACAGAAAGCAAGGGTTATCTAACACGATGGTGAACAAAGGACATTAAAGACACATTAAGGATGCAAATACACGGCGTAGGGGAACTAGCAAAAAATTTAGAATCTCTATAACAAGCCATGTTAAGAAATGCGTTTGCATAGGATCTGCCATATGAATGAACATAAGTGTGTTGTATGATATTTCCCCTGCCTCCTTGTCTTCTGTGCATATAACATTCGACATGTTTTATTCCAGTGCTACCATCAGTGACTGCTATTTCTGGGTGATCTTGGCGTTATCAGTTAGTATTGTTCAGTTGGAATAGACAGTACATTGAGTACAGCTTTAAACGGAAGTTTCGTTGAAGACGAAACTGGCTTCTATGTGTGCAGGGTGGACAAGCAAATAATAGGTAATACCTATACAAGTATAAATCAGTACCAATAACTGTTCTTCATATCATCATCATCATAATCATCATCATCATCATCATGATCATCATGATCATCATCATCATCATCATCATCATCATCATGGAGGTTGGCTGACTTCGCGTCTATGACATGGGGATGTAAATTACATTTACCTCAGACGTCGGAGAGGGTTCGCCTGATATCGAGGGATACTGTAATAGGGGAAGTTAACCCTCACACCTAAAAGTCTGTCCAGAGCACTCATTACTAGTAGCCAGTTTGTGAACTACGCTCGAGTTCAAAGCGAGATAACGGGGAAAAAATCACCATCATCATCGTATGGTTAGTCAGCAGGAACACTGACCCTGACGCTTCACGACGTGACTGTACTCTTCCCTGTTCACACGATCGGGTTAGTCAGCCCGAATGTTGACGTCGTTTCATCACGTGACTTATATTGTCCCCTGTTAATGCGATCTGGCTTGTTAGCTGGAAGATTTGAAAAGAAATCATCTGATCATGTCACAAGGTTGTTTTCTATTCTCAGCACATCTCTTCAGCTCTGCATACGTCTGAATTCCAAATTCCTAGCATGTCTTTATAATATAGGCTATCTTCGATATCCACTTGGTCTCTTTACCCCAGTATTTCACCCTCCAAGGCTGTCAGCAGTAAACAGCAATGTCTTGTGTTGCGAATATATAAAGCTGTATTGACATTAACAACAGCGGAGAGGGCATCAAACTACGATCAGACATGTAGATATCCCTTTACGTGGTCTGGCTAAAGTAAGGATAGTACACTGTAGGGTTTTGACCCGAGTTGTAGGTGCCATGGGCACGAAGGATGCTCAGAGGGCTCATGAGTCCAGCCGAGGGCAGGTAAGGATGTAACGACTGGCCGTACAACATGCTGGAGTAGGGGCTGGAGAACGATCCGTAACCTCCCGTACCTTGAGGAATTGTTGGGCTGTTGACATCCAGACCAGGGTTCTGTTTCTTCCATTTAGTTCGGCGATTCTGGAACCATATTTTTACCTGTGGATAATACGAGAAATTAATATAATTAATGAATTACTTAAGCTAATTTAATAATGCTTCATTTGAAAAGAGTCAATGTTATAATCAAATGAAATCAATGTAAGTCCTTATAACTACACTGGTATTAAGTTGGACTTAAAGCTGACTTTTCGTTCAGAAAACAAAGGCAAACTACGGAACGTACAATACCCCAGAATTTCAATAGCTTGATCGCAAAGTCCTGCAAAGGACATGCACCATTAAAAAAAAATAATTTGTTAATGTGAAACGAAATGATATTATCTTCTACCCCATAATTGTTCAGAGTGTGTGACTCAAGAGTGATATCACAGAACTCCTAACAAGCCCAAATAGTCCAGTCTTCCTCAGAAGAGGTCCCAGAGAATCGGTACTTATAGTTCTAGTGGATCGTTGGTTAAGCACCCTTCTACTTTGCCCTATGCTATGTTCCTTTTAACAAGTGCCAAATGTTATCTCTGATTCTGTTTGTCATTCACTCATTAGCATGTCCTCTGCAGAACTTCGCTCTCTTTACAACCTTCTGGAAAACTTCTCGGCCATAAGCAAGATGTCCCGCGTCCGAAACACCCATCTAGAGATCATCTGCCACACCCTGCACTCATCTTCTCTTTGGCCTTCCTCTTCCTTTCTCCCCCGGCATTTACGTCTCCATAATTGTTCTCTTCAAACTTTCATGACGTTTTAAGTGGCCAAATTATTTCAATGTTCTTTGTTTTATCGTCTTTAATAGCCAAACTTTTTCAATATTCAGTTCTTGTAGTATGGGTGCATTTGTTCTTTTATGTATCAAATATGTTTGTTATGCGTGCACGTTATCGTGGGTTTTTGCTTCTTGTATGTGTCTTATTTCCTTGATTGAATAATAACTTGACACTCCCTTGCCGCTACGGTGATCATGGATTCGAATCCGCGTGGAGACGAATTTTTAAAATTTACCTGGCCTCAGAAGTCGACCTAGCTTAAAATCGGTAGAAGGAAATGGTTCATGAGGAGTAAAGGTAGTAGGTGTGGTACTGACCTTACCAGCCTCCGAGCACCGAGTGGTTTATACAAATATGCATATATATATATATATATATATATATATATATATATATATATATATATATATATATATATATATATATATATATATATATATATATATATATATATATATATTTGCATGATTCACAGAAGAAGAATACTTTTATATCTAATGCGAACTGATGTTTCTACGAGTCTTGGTGGTATTATTTCCTTTCGGCACGAAAACCTCAGATTCCAACATTTATTATATGGCATCACGCAGCCAGCAGATGGCAATAATTGTGGGTTTCTGGTCGCCTGTACAAAAATAGACTGTGGAGGTTGATAGAAGAAAGCCAAATAAACAAACGCATGTGAGGCTTCTGGTGGATGTATGAAATCAAAGCAGTGTGGTAATGGGAGCTAGAGAAAGCAAAATGTAGCAACACTGTCGTTTGTTTCTTCTGTCAGTGGAAGCATACGCATATCGGTTACAATTATTACAATGTCTCGTGTATGTAATGATAACAGAAAGAACATGTCTTGTGTTATTTGATTGTGTCATTGTTTGATTATGAAAGGTGTGTGAGTGACTTCTATCGAATCAAGAAAACAACATCTGCAAAGAGGAAAGACTAATAGAGAAAACCCTGGGAGCGAGTGAACTTAAATATGACCAAAGTAACGACAACCGATTGAAGAAGATACCAGATATTTTATTCTTCTTCTGTAACTAGGACTGGATGGATTTGATCCATCATATATAAATATATATATATATATATATATATATATATATATATATATATATATATATATATATATATATATATATATATATATATGGAACAGTCATAACATCTTATGGGAGATGCCTTGAAGAGATTAGAACAAGAATCGCCATGGCGAAAGTAGCCTTTAACAAGATGAAAAACATTCTGACCAATAAAAAGATGTCAATTGAAACGAGAAAAAGAGTGTTGAGGGGATACATAGAGCCTGTTCTTTTGTATGGATGTGAAACTTGGACAATGCTGAAAAACATCTGATGACTGCAGAAATGTAGTTTCTGGGGAAAATGCAAAGAATACCATGGACAGACAGAAAAACCAATGACCAAGTACTATAGGAGACAAAGGAAAATCGTAAATTGATTAGAGAAATTAGACGTAGACAATCAAAATGTTTTGGACATGTTATGAGAAGAAATGGATTGGAGAACTTAATGATAACTGGCAAGATCGAAGGGAACAGACCAAGAGGAAGACCGAGAGGAAAATACCTGGATGGCTTGGCCACATGGCATGGACGAGACAGGAACACTGAGCTGATCCACGACGCTGGTGATTGAGTGAATGGCGAGTCGTGACCGTCCACGCTTTCCGGCATGGCACATGATTGATTGATTGATTATATTGGAATACACGGTGCTTGTCCCAACCGGCACTCGATGGGTGGTGTGGTCAGTCTCATGCGGCCACCTTTATTTCCCAGAACACGTCCTAGTGCCCATTTTAGGCTGAGTTGACAGGACTACCAGGTCAATTTTAAAAATCCCAGCCTCGAGGGGATTCGAACACGTGACCGTCGGGCCGGCATGTAAATGTGCCAGCTGCGTCCCCGCTATGTGGTACAAGTACAGGAACCTTTTCTACACATTGAGCCCTATTGGATATATTGTGACAGGCCCTTATTTGTATAGACCAACTGATGGTGGCTTTGGTCAATTCCACACCGATCACCATCACTTCTCATAGCCTGTCCTGGTCCCCATTTAATCTAGAAGGACCTCGCAGCCCATGTCAATTTCTTTAAAAGTCAAATGATAGTTATCCTTCTTTGTCCTGCTATATGCTAAAATGCGCCTGCTTTCAATCCTCTTTTACGACATGCACTGGGGGTCTAATTTTACTATTCTTTACTTCCCCTTTGGTTCTCAGGTAGCGCACGGGCGACAAAGAATAATGCTTCCATGTATCTGTTTATAGTCGTGAGTAACATATATTTAGTAAGTAACTTGCGTCACTTGTTTACTTAACCCATTAAGAATGTGACAGATCTGATTAAATGACTCGTGACTAACCTGTGTTTCTGTCAAGTTGAGGCTGAGCGCCAGGTTGAGGCGCTCACATACGGACAAGTATCTGGTGGTTTTAAACTTGTTCTCCAATGCCACCAGCTGCTCGTAGGTGAAGGCTGTCCGAGCTCGCCTGGGCTTCCCGTGCTTGCTGCTGTCGCTGCTCAAGTTGCCGTTCTCATCCCCGATCCTCTTGTCGTCGTCGCTGTCGTCGTCCTCCATATGCTTGCCGCTGTCGTCACACATATCGTCGTCATCTTCAGGGTCAAAGTTGTCTTGCGATGACGTAATTGACACATCGTCATCAATATGGCGGCCTGTCGATTTCGAATAGAAAAATTTTTGTAATGATACAATAATATCATGCTTAGGTTAATTACGAAAGAATAAATTGCATGTCCTTTGATGGACGTTATAATCACATCCAGTTCCCATAATGATTGTGATTTACTAGGAAATTTTACTTTCAGTAGTTTGCCATTTGCTTTCTAACGAGAAGTCAAAATTTATGTCCAAATGACCGCCGCGTGGAACAATCCCACTACGCCGCTGTCAGAAGAACCTCTCAGCCACGCCAATCTCCAGGTTAAATATCAACCAAGGATAATAGGGATATAGTGATCGTTTTATTTTTTTTTGGGGGGGTTCTATTATCAAATAGCACAGACTGACAGATAAACACACAGACTTTCCCGCTCCAACCTCACACTGCAGTTTATAAGGAACCACAGCCTACTCCCTTCAACTTCATGTGCCGTCTCCGCATTTAAGTTCAGATGAGGAGTCTAAACATATCTACGCTACGTCGTTGTGGTTTATTAATACATGTCTCTCCCATCTCTTGATTATTTCTACCCACATGTAAAGTTCTCTTCCTCTTGCTTGCTTTTTCTCATCCAATAATCCGTCAATATATCTTTTAACCAACACATGAACATCTTTATTTGGCCGAAATTAGTTAATTGTCTTACTCTGATTACAATATGTTAGTGTTTTATTGAAATCCCAGTTACTTATAATACTTCTTGTCCTAAAATTATAACTCTTATAATTTCTGGACATTGGCAGGAAAAAGAGAAACGAAAAAATCACACCAACGGAAATGAGATTCCTGAGAAGAATACTCTATGTATCAAGAAGAGAGACATCAGAAATGATCATACTTCTTTGTTTGTTTTATTTTCCCACAATTATAACCCTTCTAATATCTGGGCAGTGACAGGAAAATGTGGAAATAAAAATTACACCAACGGAAGTGAGATTCCTGAAAAAAAATACTCAATATACCAAGAAGAGAGAAATCAAAAATGATAATATTAGGACTATAGTGGGGGTTATAACAGCGCTAGATTTCATTAGAAAACAGAAAACGAAATGGTTCGACCAAATAACTAGGCTACCAACTAACAGTATACCACAACAAGCAATGATGCACAGACCAAATGGAACCAGAAGAGGACGCCGACCATGTAAACCAGTGTTTCCCAACGTGGGGCCCACGCCCCACAGGGGAGCAATTCGATTGTTAATGGAAGAAATCGGCTGGATATGACAAAACGGGGAGACTTGAGACTGAAGTTAACTAAATTGGAACCTGATATAAAATCTCTTTGCATCAAGCATCAAGCGCAAGGATCTCACTAAATTTAAATAATTACTAATAATTAAATAATATAGAAAAATCTTTCATTAAAATTATTTTGTACTTGAATTTCAGTTCTCCATTATATGTTTTGAAAACTTACTTACTGTGTTTGCTCAGTAGTGATTTCTAGTGATTTCTTCCTAAAACCTATCGGTCCTTTGGCTAGGATCGGGTGCATTTGCTGCTCTCGCCCCAGTAGTGCGCCTGGTGTGGTCGGGGGCCGGGATGATCAAATAAAAACCCATCACATATCTTTACCTTAGATGTGGGCCTGGTGGACCACTGTGGGCAATAGCTCACAGTGAGACTAAGGGTCCACACAAAAAAGGGGGAGGCGGGGAAACAAGCTTGTCTGGGGTAACCGCCAAACCAAAAAAAAAAAAAAATTCACCCAACACAACCGACACACAGGGACGCAGGATCGGGGGGGGGGGGGGGGGGGGGGGGGGGGCTCTGGCCCCTCTGGGAACCGTGAGCCCTCCTAAAAAAAATTCAAGTTTGTTTAGTGAACATTTCAATTTTTGAATATTAAAAATGATGCATGTGTTGTGGGGGAAAAGGGGGGGGGGGGGCACTATAATTTTAGAAAGGCTTAGGTGGGGCATAGCACAAAAAAGGTTGGGAAACACTGATGTAAACGATGGACAGAGAGAATAGCAGAGTCCATGGGAATCTCGATATATGAAGCCCATAACCGGGCACCCTCCCGATGTTTATGCTACTCCGCGACACCGCAAGGTAAAAGAGGAACATAATGAAATGAGATGAGTATATATCTGTATAATCATAATTAGACAGCTCCCCCTAGCATTGCCTATTCATGAGAAGCATGGAAGTACAGTGGTTAGCACATAACCTACAGGCCCCGTGATCATGTTTTCGAATCCTTGTCCAGGCAGATTTGTTTATGCACACAGACTCCCAGGTCAACACACCTTAAACTTGGTACCAGAAAATGTTGTGACAAGTAAAGGCGGATGACGTGCGCTTGACCATATTACATATCAACTGCCAGTTTTTAAAAAAAATTGTTCCGTAGCAGTCTCATGCTATGAATAGACGTGGTATAGACGTGTTATTGACCATATTGCTTATCAATTGCCGGTTTAAAAAGTAATAAATACAATTTGTTCCGGAGCCGTTTATGCTATGAATTAAATATATGAAAGCGCCCTCAAAATTTGAACACCTGAGAGCAAGGAGGAATCTTTCCTTCACTTTGACCATAAATATAAACAATAGGAGTGTGAAACAGTCCTGTATTTTTCTTTATCCATTGTTTATCCATTGTGCATGTTTTCGAACTAAACAAAACTGAAGAGTAAACGTAGCATTTGATCAAGGCTACTTAATTTTAGTTCCAGATTAGTTCACTTTAAATATCGACATATCTGGTGATTACCAATTAAATTGTTCTCTAAAATTTTCACTTCCCAAGCTTTCAAAACATTAGTTTAAAGACTAGATAATCCTTGCAACAGGAATCCCACAATCAACAGAGAACTTAAATTCAGATCTGGTCACAAAGTATATCTGCCAGATAACTTTAGCGATCCCCGCAGGTGGCAAATTCTTTGTGGCTTGTGGACGTCATGTGGCCATAGCCCACAATTCTCACACATTTCCCCACGTCTGCGTTTCGCATTTCCCCCTTCACAGCAGGGGCTAAGCAAAGTTTACTCGCAAATCTTAACATTGCGTGGCTAATAAGAAACTATAGATATAAAGAGGCTCGTTAGTAAAGAGGCGCCAGCAATTAGCCTCAAGTGTTATTGATATTACATGGTGGTGGAACTGGGTAGGTTACGACGTAGTTCTGGTGGAAGTGGGTTTGAATGTTTTTATTATTATTATTTTTTTAATGATGAAGCGAGTGTGTGGTGCGTGGGATTAATGGTGATGGTGGGTGGGGATGGGTGGGTACAGGATATGTATTAGCATTCCTTTAGTCCTTTGATAAATCATAAATTCATTCATATATCTTTTAATTTATTCATTCATTCATTCAATCATTGAAACATTCTTTCGTTTATTCACTAAACAAACAATTCGTTCAATAAATCTTCATTTCTTTTATTCATCGGGAAATCCATTCATTTAATTATTAATTACTTCATTGGAAAATTTATTTATTTATTAATTCATTCATACGTGCATTCACTAATTCTTTCCTTCGTTCATTAAATCATTTATTCATTTATTCAACACATCTTTCATTAACTCATCTATTTCATTCATTCTTTCATTCGTTCATTTAATAAGTAATTCATTTATCTGTTTAACAAGTCTTTCATTCATTAACTCAGTAAGTTATTCATTCATTCGTTTATTCAACAAATATATTATTAATTTATCTATTCAATAAGTCATTCATTCCTCTTTTCAAGAAATTTTTTATTCATTCATTCATTCATTCATTCATTCATTCAATCATTCATTAATTCATTCATTAACTCCGTTACTTTATTCTAATCATGGTTGTGTGACTAAAAGACACATAGTCTGCCTCTAAGCGAAACAGTGTCGGGGTAAGCACACTGAAGACGCTAGTTTCAGAGCAACAGTGTGGTGCATGTTGCGCACTCTAAAAGGTTTTCCGCAGATGGAAAATGTGTACAGTATTTCCCCATAACCGTTACCGTGGTAAAAAAAATTACAATGTTAAAATATCGCCCAGAAAGATAACGTAAGTTTACAGGGTGTGAATGGCGATATACAGACACACGTTACGACCACCGTCATCATCAAGAACGGTGCTAATTGGTGCAAGCCGTCACATCTCTTCATGCATCTCAGTTCTTTGTATTATGGATCCGTTCTATCGAGGATAAATATGAGAAATAAAATGACATGTCTTGATCTCGGTGGGTTTGAATTCTGTCTATATTCTATAGTTGTGGGTCCATGCGGATTATAGACCTGACTAATGATAAAACTTCAAAGACTACAGCCTGCCGAGTTGGATGTGTGTGGAAGCTCCTCCAGCCGGTCGCTGCCATCGTATAGAGACGGAAGCTTCGAAACCGGGTGTGCCTTTAGCTTATCATTTTATATTGTCTAATTTGTCTCGTGTTAGCTACTCCTTACCCTCACTTCCATGAACCAGGATCACCGTGTAACATGTCGTCTGCAGGACGCTGCTCTCATCAAGGCACAGAGAAAGATATTCTTGATCTTTTGCGGATTTCCATGGTTCAATCATTTTCATGTTCCATGTGTCTTAAGTCACTCACTCAATCACCCATTCCCCCAATAACTCGCTCATTCAATCAAGCAATCAATAAATCGGTTACCCATTGTCTTCCCTCTTATACTCTGGGTAGTAAAGACAAGTTTAGAGAATCTTTAAACCCATTTTGAACCAATTAAGGCACGAAACGTTTATTAGTAATTCCATTAATCTTACTGTCTTAACTCTTTTTTCCCGACCAGCTGTTAAATCAGCTCATTCTTTAGGAATCAATACTTTAATTCCCTCTGTTCCGTACGCCTATAAATATTACATTTAGTTTGAAAGCCGCAAGTAGGCTTATATTTTCAGAGCATCAATACACGTCTATAAATATTACAATTAGTTTGAAAGCTACAAAGAGGCTTATCAGTTAGTGTGAAAGCTGTATAGAATGCTTACATCTGAGGTAAATATTATCACATGAATTTCATATCCGACGACCACTCAGGCAGGTACTATTACCCGCGGTGCTAATCTAATTTTAAAAGGGGATGGATCGCAGCAGAAGTTCTTTAAACAGCAATTCACAACTATCTCGGTAAACGTTTTCCCGGGGCTGGGAACTTACAGACGTCTGCTTTCTTCATTTCATTAATTACGTCGCTCATTTACATAATTTGCCACGCCACGTCTGAAGTCTGTTGGTTTTTGTGTGATCTCTAATGCAATCACAATATGGAATCCCAGGTGTGTGTTTTGTGGGCACCACTTCCTCACATGCTGTTAGTTTCATTATTTCATTAACTCTTCCTGTATCACCGGTGCCGAGGCTTAAATTTGTCTAGAAGCAATTTCGTGCTATGGGTCTGTGATATGATAGGGTCATCACGTTTTGAAGGCCAGACTGCATGGAGGAATGGCTGGCCATTCTTGCCATCACTTAGCCAGACGATGAGTGCAGGAATCTAAACCTTTTCCGTCCGAGCTTTTCCGACAGCGCTGCTTCCTATCAACTTCGCTAACGTGTCCGCTGCTGTGACTTAAGGGATAGTGAAACTGCGTTTCACAAATCCCCGAAATAACGAGAAGTGTTTAACATCAGCCGCAGGCGATTGGAGGCAGACCGCTTTGTCATGATTCCCATGATATGAGGCATCGGCGGCTCTGTAATCGATGGCCAACTACTGAACTAACATTGGCTAGTAAATCACAAACAGCCAATAAATTCTGGGGTTGACGGCAACGTCCTGTAATGGAAGGGCAATTAACTTGAATTATCATGCAAATCACCATATATTCAGTAATTATCAAGCAAATCACCATATGTTCATTGATTGTCAAGAAAGTCACCATATGTTCATTAATTATCTAGGAAATCACCTCATGTTCATTTATTATCAAGCTAGTTAGTTAGTTAGTCGACAGATCATCCTCGTTGCACATCGAACCATTCAGTCCATAAGTGCTCGGATCCCCTCCTCAGCATATCCCGCAGCGTGTAGCGGCTAACGACGCCAGTTCTGTGTTGGTTTATCAATCTTCTTTGGCTTCCTGCGTAGTGTTCTTGTTTGGCCACCCCTCTTTTAATTTGCTGCTCCCGCAGTCTGGCCATTGTTGTAGATTCACAGTCATCACTTGGTTCTTGCAAAAGTCTCACTTCTCGTAGAGCATTCAGAATGTCAGCCTGGTCCATGGCGCGTCCGCCCTCCACAGTAGCCTCACCTGCGAGCTTGTCAGCCCGCTCATTTCCTTGTACTCCCGCATGACCTGGCACGAAGATGAAACTAATCTTTGCCAGCCGAGACCGCTCCAGAGGCAGCAACCATTCTCTTCGGATCGACCCCTCCTCTATCCTCTTGATCATGTTCATTGAGTCGCTAAGGAAACAAGCCCTAGTGAATGTCTGTGTCTCGAGCCATGTTATTGCTTTACTTACTGCCATGACTTCCATGGTCAGGCTATTTGTGGTTTCAGCGAAAGCACCAGAGTCCTCCTTCACAATTCTCCCTCCGGCCCGAGCTCTAAAGGCCCATGAGCTTCTCACATGTCGGACGACCGACCCATCTGTGTAGATGACCGCGTCACTGTCAAGCGAATTCTCGAAAATCAACGCTTGTACTTCAGCCTCCACAGCAGCCGGATTTTCTTGTCTGCATTTTCTATCTAGTTGGATGCAAACTGAAAAGGATGTGCAGAAGTCTGTTGGCACTTGCACCCACTCCTCGCCAGGTTCTAAGTCCTCAAGTGAACACACCTGTTGAAGAATGTCTTCGGCTTGACCCATCCACGACCGTCCTCTTTTTAACCTGCTGCCCTTCACCTTCCTAATTTCACTATGCAGTGGACGCTGTGTGTTTGCGTTAATTCTGAGGTAGGCGCGTGCCCTGCAAACTTGCATTCTCTCTTCAATGGTTGGAAAATCAAGAAGGTAGCGCATCGCCCTGCATGCTGTATCTCTTGTACATCCAAGAATAATGCGCATAGCTTCATTCTGTATCCTTTCCATCCTTTCTATCTGCTTATGGCTGAGAGTCAGGATTGCCATTGCATATTATCAAGCAAGTCACCATATATTCATTAATTATCAAGCAAATCACCATATGTTCATTAATCATCAAGAATTTCACCATATGTTCATTAATTATCAAGCAAATCACCACATGTTCATTAATTATCAAGCAAATCACCATAAGTTCATTAATTATCAAGCAAATCACCATATGTTCATTAATTATCAAACAAATCACCATATGTTAATTAATTATCAAGCACATCACCATATGTTCGTTAATGATTTCCCCTTCTTTAAGTTTGCGTGGGATCAGCTTGTTTCTTGCATGAACTGCACTGTCCTCCTCACATCATACAATCTGTCATACAGGCTGGCATCAAGGGTTGTTTCATCAACGAGTAAATTCGACATTTCTGGGATGTATTTGGTGCAGTCTGTAGCATGTAGCGGGCGCCTTTGTATTGTCGCTTGGGAATATGCTAATAAACTCTTGAGTGCGGTCGGATGCGGGTTCGGCGTCTGCGTTTAGTCGTCCACTACATGATGGAGATACTGATCACTTATACCTCCGATCCAATCCAATTTTTGAAAACAGATGTTTCATGTTTCAGCCCCGTTCAACCGTCGTGTTTTCGGTCGGTTATAACTGGGAACCTTTGGTGTATCTCGTACTTCTTCTTGCGTAGATAGGGCTGTGGTTTTTATACCTCCATGCATTCAGGTCTAGAAAATGTGATAGTCTTAGAACATCACAGATCCATGTACTTAGCAACTGTCTAAGATGTTAAAAGTTAGGTTGTAGTATAAAGTATTGCGACAGCCAACATGGGCAGTTTGGACATATTGAGTGAGGCTAAGTCGTAAAGACAACATATCACAAACATCAGAAAGAGGCAGTCTTTATTTTTTGTCACATTATGAGAAGACAACAACTGGATTATTTTGCGACTACATGAAATATTTCTGGACAGGAAGATAGAGGAAGACAACGGGAGAAAATTCCTGACAGTCTTGTGTCATGGCACAGAAGGGAGTCAGTACATGAACTGATACGGGGCGTTGGAGATCAGAAGATGTGGAGAAGCATGATCGCCCACCCCAATCGGTAAATAATTTGATGATGGCGATGTGTTCTGCAGTTTGATGAGCTTGCCAACGTGTACACATTGCTGGAGAGTTTATCTTTAACTTTGTGTACACGATGCCTTTTCTGTCCTGTTTTGAGTGTAAAGATAGTAAGCGAAGTGCCCAGTCCTGTCCGGTAGAAAATATCCAACCTATGGTTAAACATGTCCCTTTCTGTGATAATTTATTATGCAGGGTGGTTGTCAAGTCTCACTACACTTTGTATGTAGAACAAATTTGATAAATGAAGTACACGATGCCATTAACAAATGTGTTCTACAGTCCATAATGAAGCAATATGCAGCGAAAGGTTGTCGTCTGTTGGAGTAATTCGTTGCACTCCAAATATAATTGTGTCATCAACGGAAGAATTTTTTTTTTTTTTTCAAATTTGTTACACATACAAATAGTAGTGATATTTTACTAACACCCTGTATTTTTCATATTTTAATATATAACCGGCCCTCGTGGCGAAGGAGTTTCGGACGCGGTTCATGATCCCGTATACCTGTGTTCGAAACACGGCTACGCGCGACTTGGCAGCAGATTGCATTGACCTGGTATTTTACGAAATGGTATGGGTACCTGCCGCTCAGAAATCAATGGCAAACTACTGAACGTAAACTTGCCAAGACATCAACAACAGCATTTTAAAAAATGCTGGCGTTGACTGCAAACGTATCTGGTTGTTATGCCACAGAGCCTTCACTGGCTCGTTTAGTTTAGTTTAGTTTAGTTTAGTTTAGTTTAGTCGATGGATAAACATCACGGCACACGGGTGCAACCCATAAGTGCTCTGTTTTAGTCCTAACTCAAATCTGAGTGGAGAAACTCAGCTCAGTGCACGAACTCCGTAGCACCGGCGAGGATCCTGAAAATACTTTGGGTAGATTTTTAACTCGAAATGTTTTCCCGGGCAGCGCCGTTAGGCTACTCTTTTTCGATTTCCAACTGTCAAGGGAGTTTTTTACGTGCGCAACAATACACACGGGCGTCCGATCTCACTACCCAGAGACCAGGGGAAATTTTATTACTAGAAGTCCACGTGAAAAAAATCCTGGTCCGCACCGGGGCTTGAACTCGGGACCTCCAGCACTCGAGGCGGACACCATACCTCGAGACCACGCAGTCCTGGCTAGTTTCTCAGTTCTCCTATGTCTGTATATACCTCAATGGGTGGGGATCCATAGTTGAATATGTTTTATGTCCTTGGCGTATTCGGAATATTGAGCTTGTAGTTCTGGATGTTTCATAATGTAACTGATTCAGAGCCAAGTAAAGAAGTAGGTTAGCAGCAAATATGGCGCACAGTCAAATTAATAAGTATTATAATGTAAATTGTGCCGGTCTCTCTGGCCGAGGAGTTACAACACTTTCTCCGTAATCCTGTTTATCATGCAGAGTCTCGTAGCGGGCGAGAGCTGGAGGCGGCTCGACCCCCGCTGGTGACTTGCGGGATAACTGAGCCGGCCGCTCAGAAAGCAATGGCAAACTACTAAGCGTAATCTTGCCAAGAAATCAACAGACAGCTGAAAGATGCTGCTGTTGACAGCAATGTCCTGTAAAGGATATGCGAATTTATTTTTTTTAAATGTAAATTTTAGGGATGGTAACGATTAATTTAAATCTAATAGTTCACTTTTTAAAAGTAACGATTAATTAATAGTTAATTTTGATTATAGCAAAAAATGTATAGTTACATAACTCGCATTATGGTATTTGTCAAAAATCGAAATAACACTGGATTGCTTTGTTCATATGTCATCTACGTAATAACCAACTATGCAAACAGACGAGTATGTTGACAGTATTTGGTTCAAGTGACGAGCGCGTATTATTTACAATATAACCACCAGAGCTGAACAATCGGTCACATGGAACTGAGGTAGCCGGTATGCACAGAATGGTCTTGGCAAGGAATGCCAATTTTGGCTGTAGATGTTCATTAAGTTTCCACCATTGCAGAAGGTCAACCGATTCAGCAACTTTCTTCTCCATTTTATAACGCAGCAATTCATCAGAAGAACTGTCGACATGATCTTCCGTGTCTAACTCAGACTCCATTAGCTTAATACGTTTTTCATTTGGTTCACATATAGTTTCATTGTCAATGTCTGTATCATTCGTTGCAGCAGTCTCCATCTGCTCATCATGAACATCATGTGCTGTTTGTTGTTCAATACGAGACCAAGTTCGTTATTTTGCATCTTTTGACAAACACTTCAGGTATTTGTAGCGTGTATCAAGTGCTGTTGTAATCTGTAGTATTTCAATACTTGTCATATTAGCTACACGTTCACTGAAGTCATTAATACATGCTGCCTTAAATTTAGCTATGTAGCCCGAATCATCATCGTGTACAGTCATATACTTTGTCAACGATGATAGCAGTGGCAATACTCTTAGACTTCCGCTTCATTTGTATAACGATTAATCGATAATTTCCGCAGCCCTTGTACATTTCCATTCTCTGAACTTTATAATTGCAGAAGAAGCCACAAAACAAACCAAATAACACGATTACCCTATTGTGGCGATATATCGTCGTTCTGTCCAAATTGGAGATCATATCTGGCGATATATTAGCCTTCGGCACTAAATCAGTTAATGTATAATAATATACATTTGTTAACTAATATTAAATAAGGAAAAGAATTCTCCCCCGTGCTTTGGGCGTATTTGGATATATGTTGTTAGCATCTTATTTTATGATTATTTACTTATCCGGCAAAGGACAAGTGACGTGGTCTATGTCACGCGAGTCACCTTTACTCCCCAGGACATTTCCTATAGTCTGTTTACTTTTGTCTGCCCCAATATAAAATTCCATATCTCAGTAACCAACTGGGGGAAAATTATGAGATTTAGCATATAACCTTATCATTATGCCCACCCAACAAAATTTTTTTTTTCTGGAGATTGTACAGCAGATTTCAAAGTTTGTTTATATGCGGTATATAATTTACGGGTCAGAGATGAAGTGCACATTGTTAAATGTATTACGTCTTCACACCGACACATTAGCGTTGAGTAGTTAATTTTCTCGTGGGACATGGGATTGGCCTTATGACAAGAGCCTCGCGTAGTGGAACGGGGCATTACTGTAAAACAAGTTTGTTAGCGAGAAATCACTAGTTTTTCACCAAACCATCAAAGAAATGTCGCCGCTTTCCATGATTTAAGTTGCTTTTGGACCTATCAATGACATATTCCTTGGGTGGGGGTAAATATAAGAAGGCAGGGAAAATGTCATAACGATGCAACAGACAGTTTTCAAAATAATTGATCGTGAATGAAGGTATTCATTTCTGGACAGACTATAGTACCCGTACTAGACCTGGTCGACCTGTGAGGGATTCGAGCTCGTAGCCTCTGGATAGGTAGGCACACTAGCCATATCGCTGCTATGGTTCACGGTAATTAATGTCAATTCTGTACGAGTTTTACACGCGGGAAACTTTTCTATTGTGCTATCTATGCTAGGTTGTGTGGGTAATAGGTGTGGGAAAAGTCACTAGTGGTTTACTGGCACTTCTTTTACTGATTCTGTTTCTGCCTCCATCGCTACTTGTGGCTATCTCTCTGAATCTGTTTCAGATGTTTCTGTTTCTCCTCCTCCTCCTCCCACTCTTGTTTCTTCTTCTTCTCCTCTCCCCTTCCTCCTCCCCTTACTCCCCCTCTTCTTCTTCTTCTTCTTCTTCTTCTTCTTCTACTTCTTCTTCTTCTTCTTCTTCTTCTTCCTCCGTCTTCTTCATTGTCGATGTGATCGCCTTCTTAATCTAATATTTTCAATGTTTTTGACATATTTGCCTTGTACCTGATTAAGGCAGAGCTGGGATACATACGGTTTCAAAACATTAATTGGTTAGTATTAGAAAACATACAAGAATTAGTATTGGAAATCATACAAGAAAGGCCCAACGTAAATCAGAACATTACACTGTAGCAATATACAAATGCTTTCATCAAGGATAATAATGTATTATTTCAACACTATAAAGAAAGGGTAAACAAAGACAACATTCCGTTTATCAAGAATGGAGTATGTTAGACGACACTGTAAATGCGCAAACAAATAAAGTTACAGACAAAAGATAAATCACGACTGCAGCAGTATATGACAATGTAGAAATTACCAAATAGGATGTGTAGTTCCTCATGTGATGAGAAGAGAGGCATTAGAGAACATCGTGACAACTGGAAAGATCGACGGGAAGAGAGGCAGAGGCAGACCAAGAGAAATGATGCTGGACGGATTGAGACGGTAGGATGGAGGAATATCATCAGCAGAGTTGATCCAGAAGACCAAAGACCGAGATCTGTGTAGAGCCATGAACGCCTACGCCAGCCGGCACGGCACTTGATGATGATGATGCTGAGTTCCTGTCTAGACATTTAACTTTACACCAATCTCGTTCCACGTAAATAGAAAGCATAGGAGGAAAATGAATATAAAAATAATTTAAAAACAAAAATGTAATAAATAAGTTAAACCACAACATACAAGTCCGACGTTCCGCTTGTAACAACCTTTCTCAAGAACAGTACAGCAGGACTAATGTAACAATTAGTATTTGTAGATGATAATATATATATATATATACACATATACATAATAGTACTCTCTCTCTCTCTCTCTCTCTCTCTCTCTCTCTCTCTCTCTCTCGCTCTCTCTGCATGCCCTTTGCAGAACGTTGCTATCAACCGCAGATTGATGTTGTAGGCCACTGCTTTCTGAACGAGAAATCAATATGTATCCCCTCTGACGGGTGTGCAGAATGAGCCCACTTTCCAACCGCCAGCGCACAGGAAATATAAAGAGCGAGGGCCTTAAACATGTCGGCCACGCAGAGCTCTATGAATGATATTTGATATAATCGTATTAAAAACATCCTGAAGATTATAAATGATTCGTCCAAGAGACCCACGATATTATGGACAGACATGTGTTACAACAACCGACAATCTTTGTTGGAAACTAGTCATGAGTGAACAGGTTAATATCAACCATTTCTTTGTTCTTCTTAAGTTGGTTTCACGGTAGTATTCCAGTTTCAACGTCATCATTAGATGTATCGCCAAATGGCATGGGCTATTATTGTTCTCCAAATCCCACACTCCCTAACACGGTGTTCTGGTTGTTGCCAATGGCCGTGTGTCAAGAATCTTCTTCTTTTTTTTTTCTGTTTTTTTTTTTTACTTTGCGCCCTCTCGCTTTGAACTCGAGCGTAGTCCGTACAAACTACTTCTAGTAGATCTGGACTAAATCTTTCTATGGATTAACTTCCCCTATTAACAGTGTCCCTCGTCATCAGGCGAATCCACTACGACTTCAGAGGTACTTGTAATTTATGTCCCTAAGTCAAGAACGTTAGGCCAACATGTGTAGGGCCAACAGTGTAGGGGTTGAACCCCTTGCCTCGACATCAGCACACCGGATGTTTAAGAACACGCATATTTATCCCTTCGGCCATGCTGATCTACGAATCTTCTTTAGACATCTGAATCTTTGTTTCCCACTATTCTTTTGAAATGTTACAGTATGTTACATATTTTCTCTTATAATAATCTAACTACAACATGGTGCCCTTTCTTATGTTTGTGATACATTGTCTTCGTGTCTTATCATCTTTATTTGCTGACAGTTTTTCGGTTAAATTGTACAAATGTCGAGAACTATATAAATGGTGCATTCAACTATGTTTGAAAATGTTCCGTATGCTGTCACAAAGCAACGAAAACAAAACATGTTTGTAGCGTTTCGTGTAAATTTTTGTCAACATCATCAGGTAAAGACTGCACAGGGATTGATTTCACACCCTCGTGAAACATTAATATTTCTTCGAGAAAGACATCAGCTGGTTTCTGCGATAAGTAAGACTTTGCTTCATAACGTGTTATTTCTTTGGTCTCCTTTCTTTTTAATTTCTTGATGGGACGATTGAATAAAGCTATTTAATTATAACTTCTTTTCATTCTTGACTATGCTATATAACAGAGATACATTTATTCAAAGTTTTAGCTTCCTGCGACACATGCATTTCTACAAAAATGTACATGGACCTGAGGAATTCATGCATTGAAAAGATATACATGAATGAGAGAAATACATTTATGAATGTAAATTTACATCTGTTGATCCGGAGTACAACAAGGTTGTGTCCTGTCCCCTCTCTTGTTCATAACATATATAGATAACATATGTAAAGAAACCAGCCAAACAGAGACCACAAGAACACCGCATGACAAGAACACAGAAAAAGAACCATCTGCAAATCTAACCATTAGAGAACCTGTTTGCGGACGACCAAGCACTAATAGCAAAATCAGAAGCTGAATTACAAGACCACATGAATAGTCTAATTGAAATGTTTAGGGGACATAACATGAAAATTAGCACAAATAAAACAGAGGCAATGACTGTAACTAAAGAAGATAAAGCAACAACTATTCACCAAAACAAGTAAAGAGTTACAAGTACCTAGGAAGTATAATATCCTCAAATGGCAAATCAGAAGACGAAATCGAAAATAGATGCAATAAGGCAAACCAACTCATTGGACAAATGGCACCAATACTAAAGAACAAACATGTATCCATAACTACCAAGAAAGCACTTTACAACACAATCTTCCTACCAACTCTATTTTACCAATGCTAAACCTGGACAATGACAGAAAAAGAGAAACGAAAAATCACAACAACAGAAATGAGATTCCTGAGAAGAATACTCAATGTATCAAGAAGAGATAAGACAAGAAATGAAGAAATCGGGACTAAAGTGGGGTTATAGCTACACTAGATTTTATTAGAAGGCAGCAAGTCAAATGGTTTGGTCATGCAAGTAGGTTACCAACTAGCAGTATATCACAAGAAACAATGATGTACAGACCAGAGGGAAGCAGAGGAAGAGGCCGACCACGTAAACGTTGGATGGAGGGAATAGCAGAGTCCATGGGAATCTCGATACATGAAGCCCATAAGCGGGCACTCTCCCGCTGTTTATACTTCACCTCAACACCGCATGGTACAGGAGGAACAAGATGAGATGAGATGAGATGAGAAGAGTTTATAGCGTTAGAAAATGTGCATGTATGGATCAATTTACGGCGATTGAATAAACACATTGACGGGACAAATGTACATGGAAAGGAGAACTGCATGTACAAAAACACAAGTACATGTATGACAGAATTACATTGATGGAAAGATTTACGGAGATGGAAGACATACATTTGTGGAACAAGAGACAACAATGATGGAAGTATATATGTGAAAACATTTACATAGATGGTAGAAAATATGGCAGAGCAAGTCAAATGTAGAACTAACCCGGGAGCTGGTTGAATATCAAATGGATATCACAGCAATTCAAGAAATAAGGTGGCCAGGAGAGGGTACTTTAGAGCAAAATGGAATGATTATAATATATGGAGGAAACACCCAAAATAAACATGAATTAGGAACAGGATTTGTCATCAAAAAAGAGTTATGGGGGAACATTTTAAACTTTAAAGCTCTTAATGACAGGATTAGTAAATTACGAATAAAAGGTAAATGGAAAAATATAACGATGATTAATGTACATGCACCTACTGAAGAGAAAGAAGATGATATTAAAGAAGACTTTTATAATGATCTGGAAGATGTCATAGAAGAAACCCCCAAACAGGACATCCTGATTGTGCTGGGAGACTTCAATGCAAAAATAGGTAGAGAGCAAACTAATAAAAAAGTGGCCGGTATGGAAAGCCTACATACAACTTCAAATGATAATGGATGGAGAGTCATCAACCTGGCAGAAGCCAAAGGACTGCAGATTAGCAGTACCAGACTACAAAGAAAGGATATACACAAACAAACTTGGAAATCATGTGACAAGAGAACCTATAATCAAATAGATCACATTTTAATTAACAACAGAAATGCATCAAACATACAGCAAGTCAGAAGTTATAGAGGAGCTGAGTGCCATAGTGACCATTTCCTCGTTGGAGCAAAATTTAAAATAAAACTTAAGAGAGCTTTCTATACTAAATTACAAAGATTACACCCAACATATAACAGAGAAAAACTACAAGACATTACAGTCAAAGAGAAATTTACAGATGAAATAAAATGTAAACTTGAAACTTTGCAAAACCCTTTGGAGGAAAGCGTTGACCAAACTTGGTTGAACATCAAGAATACAATTCAATCTACCGCAGAAGAATGTCTCGGTGTGTCAACAACGCATAGAAAGAACAGATGGTTCAATCAAAAATGTGAAGAAGCAGTCACTAAGAAGAAGAATGCCAGACATGTATGGTTAAATGACATCAATAACATCCAAAAGGAAGAGCATTATAGAAATGAATGTAAAGAGGCTACAAAAATAGTCAGACAGCAGAAGCGAGAATATATGAGTAATATAATCAAAGATTTGGAAACTAATCACCAGAAAAATGAATCCAGAAAGTTTTTTAAAGTACTGAAGTCAATGAAACGAGGGCACCAACAAAACACATATGGTTTAAAAGACAAAAATGGGAATATGATAAATACCAATGAAGAAATGTGCAACACATGGAAAGAATATTTTATTGAATTACTAAATTGTGAAGCTCCAAGTAACATTTTCCCACAGGAAGAGGTTCTAACATGCGAACCACAAATTGAAGAACCTACATTTGAAGAAATCCTATATGTAATCACACGACTTAAAAACAATAAGGCAACTGGGACTGATGGAATTGCTGCTGAATTTATAAAGGCAGGTGGCCATGCATTACATCTAAAGCTATACGAACTAATAATAAAAATCTGGAGGACAGAAGAATTACCCCATGACTGGAAAGAGTCATTATTGATACCTATCTTTAAGAAAGGAGACAAGTTCCAATGTGGAAATTATAGAGGAATATCACTACTGTCCACAAGCTATAAGATACTATCCGCAGTATTACTAAATAGACTAAAACCATATTCAGAAGACATATTAGGTGACTACCAGGCGGGTTTTAGACAAAACAGATCAACAATAGATCAGATATTTATCTTACGACAAATAGCCGAGAAACATTGGGAATATAAAAGAGATCTCCATAACATTTTTGTGGATTTTAAAAAGGCTTATGATAGTGTCCATAGGAATAGTCTATGGAATGTTATGCAGGAATTTGGAATACCAAGGAAGTTAATTAACATGACCAAACTATGCATGGAAGATACTTATAATATAGTAACATATAAAGGCAGGAAATCAGACCCCTTCCAAATAACATCTGGCTTGAAACAGGGTGATGCACTATCGCCGCTACTCTTCAATCTGGCTCTAGAGAAAGTTGTAAGGAAGGTAAAGGAGGAATGTGATATTGGAGGAACATCCAAGCTGCTTGGTTATGCAGATGATATAGATATTATAGGGCAAAGTGAACAAAAGACATTAGAAATATTGACTCACTTAAAGGAAAAAGCCCAACAGATGGGGCTGGTTATCAACCAAGATAAGACAGAATATATGGTAATTTCAAGAGACGGAATGGCTAAAAACTCTGGCCACATACAAATAGATAATATGACCATTAAAAGAACGGAAACATACAAATACCTGGGTACAATCTTCAACTGCTCCAACATCATAAGGGAAGAAATACAAACTAGAATCAACTCTGGAAATAAGATATACTATGCACTACAACATCTACTAAAATCAAAGGCGCTATCTCGTAACACCAAAATCACAATATACAAAACACTGATCAGACCAGTTGTGCTGTATGGCTCTGAAACCTGGAGTACAACGAAAGGAGACGAAGCCTTGTTACAAACCTTTGAGAACAAAATTTTAAGACGCATCTTTGGACCCATTAGGGATACACAAAGTGGAGAGTGGAAAAGAAGAAGTAACAAAGACATTTATGATTTGTTTAAGTCCCCATTAATCACTGGTATCATGAAGGCTAATAGACTACAATGGCTGGGGCATATAGAAAGAATGGAAGATAATAGGGAAACAAAACTCGCTTACACTCAGGAAATAAATGACCGTAGACCCCGAGGTAGACCAAGAAGGCGGTGGAGAGATAATATACATACAGACCTACAAGCACTTGGAATCAACGACTGGCAAGAGAAGGTCCACCAGAGAGACGAATGGAGACAGATTGTATTTGCAGCAAAGAACCTCAATGGCTCGGAATGCTGAAGAAGAAGAAGAAGAAGTCAAATGTATATACAGGCCTGTTGGTGTAACGGTTAGTGCAATAAGCTGACAATGCCATGAATTCCTTCCAGGGAGATTTCACAAATTTCCCTACAGGAGTTTAACGAACGAACGAACATTATTTTGGGTACGCAGGTTCTCCTTACATTCGGCCCTTCCAATCACACATCTTGCGTTCATCATGGTGTATGTGACGTTCACGTAGGGGGAAAAAACATTGTCAAATGAGTGTTGTAAACATAAGCCATGCATATTGCCATGCTATGAGACATGCAGGGAGGCAAACAGACGTACACACGCACATAAACACATGGAGACAACCCTGCATACGTACTTACGTCATTTACCTTAACTCTCACATTTGTGCACCCACCCGATAACACACTCCCTTCCATACATATATACCTTCTCGCAATCATAAACTCACTAACAAAAGTTTACTTATACATACACACATTAAGTTAGTTGCACGTCTTTTACAGGACTTCGTAGTCAACCCCTGCATTTTTGGGCTGTTTGTGATTACTTGGCAAGTTTACGTTCAGTAGTTTGCCATTGATTTCTGAACGACTGGCACTCAAGCCGTTGTATGAAAATCAACGCAAGACGGTCTGCAGCCAAATTGAGCGCATTTCGAACGCGGTATGCTGGATTAGGAATTGCGTCCGTAACGCCTTCCCCACGGAGAGTTTTAGGCCATGGGGAAAATAAAATACATAAGAACTACATTTACATTAGTACTCGTAGAAGTAAAGACGAAGTAGAGATCACATACACACTTTTACAGCTATAGGCACACTGGTATTCGAAGCCGGTGCCTCAAAATACGATATTTTTATATTGAATAAGGGAAATTAAAATAATAGATTGGGCGTATTCTTTTCTTGTTTTGTCTTCCTTGTGTGTTGACAGACTTCTGTCGAAACGTTCGACTGTGTCAGTGTGTTTCCCTATTCGCCAGAAGATGTAGACGATGGGCAGAGAGAATAACAGACTCTGTGGGAATGTCGATATATGAAGCCCATAAACGGGGAACTCTCGCGCTGTTTGAACTTCACCTCAACTCCGCAAGGTACCAGAGGAACAGATGAGATGATGATGAGATGAGATGATGTTACGTTTTGTCTATTCTTCGAGTTTTTCCTAATTTACGAGTTGTTCCTATTAGTCGAGTTTTTCTAATCAATAACTACTAAGAAAGCACTTTACAACACAATCTTCCTACCAACTCTATGCTATCAATGCCAAACCTCGACAATGACAGAAAAGAGAAAACAAAAATCACAACAACAATTCTAATTCGCCGAGATTTTCTTATTCGTCGAGTTTTCCACATTCTACGAGTTGTTTTCGTGTTCGTCGAGTTAATTAGTCATATTGCATGGTTTTATTTGCATACCTATATGACTATAGTTTGATGCAGTTTGAGATCACCAACGGTCTATTAACAAACATAACAGGCAATAGTTTTTGCAAATGTTAGAGTGAAGTCCGTTTCTAGTAGTGCTAGACCCATGTCGTACATCGTGAATCGAACCAGACCTGCAGAAACCACAAGCGTGCTCGTTATCTTTTGAGCATCCTATTCATGACATACACTCCATACTCTCTACTGGTTGTTACTTTAACTCCTTCGACCCCGTTCTTGTATTATTAAGCTCATTAATGCCCAGGGAGGCTAGAGTAGAGACTGGAAGTAACTGATGTCTGGGACGTAAAGAGTTAAACCTCATGCAAACACCTCACAAATCTGTCATCAAGAACTACAGTCTAATGTATTGCATGGTCTTGGCTCACTCTGGGCAGTCAGTCAACACAAGGGAGAAGATTGCATCAAGAGGTGGACGAACAGCATTCTGACAGAATGTACAATGAAGGCTGGAGATCGTATTGGGGATCCATTGCAGCCAACCGTCATTGTGGTTACAGTATCTGATTCAATGAATGACTAACTCTATATACTATACAAACCGAGCATTCCAAGTAACGTGTTTTATTAGCCTTGAACTGTCGTCATTTGGGAGAGGGGAGTTTCAAATTCCGGTACTCCAATAACTGTCATTGTTGTCTAATAGTCTAGTGCAGTGGTTCTCAACCTTTTTTGGTTCGTGTCCCCTTCACCGTGTGTTCAGAATTTCACTCCCCCCCCCCTTTTTCGCATTTCCTACTTATAATCCCCCCCCCCCCCCCTTACACAGTAGGCGTAAAAGTGGAAGCTAAATTTAATAACACATACTAGAACAAGACTAAACGTCTACATAAAACGTGATTTGCGGGTCTACTTACGTTATAAAACGAATTTCAGAAGGGCGATAAGTACATAACTGTAACGTATGGAGGGACAAACAATATTAAAAATAATTGGTTCTTGTATTAATGTGATCTTGAAATAATCTCCCATTGGAAACTCTATATCTCCCCCCCCCCCCCCCTCCGGGGGTTGGGGTGTGTGGGGGTGAGGGGGAAATGCCCACCGGTTGAGAACCACCGGTCCAGTGTGTCCGGTGATGTCTACCTATTTAGTTTCCTTCACGACTGCAAAGCCACGGTAGCGCAATAGCTAGCAATTTGTCATGGCAATTTGGTGGCCACGTGTTCGAATCTCCTTCGAGACGAGGGTATAAAACAAACATTGACCTGGGCTCTTAGGTCAACGCAGCCTAAAATGGCATACCAGGAAATGTTGTGGGAAGCAAGCGTGGCCGTCCTGATATTGGCCACGTCACTCTACGTGAGCCCATTGTGCCTCTAAACATATGGAGCCAGCACAGTATAGACAGGGTGTTGCGTTAGCATAGTGGCTGGACACTCTTCTGCCAGCCCGGTAGCCTTGGGTTCGATTCACGCCAGGGTGGATTCGAGTGTTTAAGATTGGCCTGAGCTCCCAAGTCGATCCAGCCTAAAATGAGTACCAGAAAATGTCTTCGAGAGTAACCTCAGACGAAGTAATACTGACCACATCAGCCACCGAGTGTCCATTGCTCTATACGAATGGGGGTCTAGTACCGTATGACATTGATTAATGACTAGCGATTTGGTTGCGACAGGCATGGTTCTGTCAGTGGTAAATGTTATTAACATCAATAAGACTCTACTAGGTTTGAAAAGGGTCCAGTAATGTTCGTGGATGCTGAAGGAGTTGACAACAAAAGTGCCGATGTTGAAAATGTTACCAACAAAAGTCTGGATGCTGGAGTAGATCATAACAAAAGTATGGATGTTAGAGACTTAACAACAAATGTGTAGATGCTAAACGGCTTACCAATAAAAGTAAAGAAGTCTGATCTATGGTAGTAGTGGATAGGATATCTAAGATTTTCAGATAAGGACCAAACAGCTTCTGCACGCTGCGGAAACCTTAAATACCCTTCCGCATTTGGACATTGAAAAGCGCATGCCGAATCAGGATCTACCCACAAATGTATCTGGTATGTACACGTGTTTAGATTCTCAGCGGTGCTAAACTGTGTTCAGGATTTCTTTGTAGGATTCGCAGGCGAAAATAGGATTTACGAGGTATCCTCTCACTAGGCATTGGGTTAGACTGGATTAAACCCGGATCGCCGACCTGGCAGGCATTGCCACTAACCACAATATTATCGCGGCTCCTGTTTGGCTGTATGCTGATCAACGTGCGAGTCGCTATGTCTAGACGGTTGCTTGCCGGACCGGTGATCGTGGGGTTTGAATTCGTATCTAAATGGATATTTAACATCGGTTGGGGCTCCCAAGGTGACCAAGGTGAGAGTGGGTACCACAAAATGCTAGGGAAGTGAAGACAACAGTGTGCCATTGTTGATTTCACCCCTCGTGTGCCGATTGGTGTATAACAATATGGATCTAGCACCATATGCCCCACACATCTTAAGGCGTGCCGAATGTGTCATTTACATTATTATTGATCAAGGTAAATCACTTTGTGTGATACACATTGAACTAGGAAATTACGAAAACGGACAATTGTGCTCACCTGGTCCTTCTCCAGTAATCCGCGGGGACTTGTCCAGTGCGGAAGAGAATTCTTGACTGCCTATAAGTGCTGATAGCTGTGGAGGTTGCCAGTGGTTCCAGGTTTGAGGCTTGTGACCCGTGAACTTGGCGGGATCTAGAATGTCCGCAACACTAAATGGTGTTGTTTTACTGGGAGTCCTATGTGGAACCACTGAGAGTGTCGCAGGCACGGAAGATGGCGAGGACAACGGGGATATTGCTGCAGACTGGTCGTGATCATGCGAATCTAGTGAAGATGATACTGGCTTGGGGTGTGCTGGGTTTTGTGAGCTCCTTCTATTTGAGGATGTCGACAGTATGGCGTCTTCTTGTGAGTCTGTACGGCTGTTGCTGTCTGCACCTACCCTAGAATTGCTCTTGAGGCTGACGTCCTGAGACCCTAACCAGACTGATAGCTGTGATGTTTCCTCGTGCAATGACTGTTCCGATGATGGTGATGAAGGAGGTTTTACCGATGGTGACCTTCGAGGATACGGCGAATGTCTTTTACTGGTTACAATCTCTTCAACTCGATCGCCAGGCCGAGGCGTCGGGCTGTGGGATACGTCGTTTACAGGGCTGCCGTGTCGATTTAGTGGACTCCGCGATTCAAGACTGACAGGAGACAATGAAGATTTCCCTGTAAGGAAGTCAGATGTGTTGCTGGGCGACTTCTCATGAAACCGACATCCACACTGAGCGTTCGGGTGTTTGTGGTAGCATGATGGCATATTCGATTCAGTGCAGGTTGGCAATGATGTGCTTTCGTCGACTAGCAAAGTTGATTGAAAATCCAGTGTTATCCTATTGTTGACCGAAGTTCCCGACGGAATTACAACGGTAGAATCAAGATTCAAATGTCCTTGGTAAACCTGGCTACGTTCAGACTTATTTATATGTCCTTCACTTGGCATGTTTGAGACAGACATTGCTATGGGTGTCACTGAATGAGAACTTGCTGTCAATGGCAGTGAATTCAAAGGCAGCGATGCAGACAATACTGAGGTATACTCATTGCTGCTGTTCTTCTCAATATACTCATGAATACTACTAATACAGATATTAGGAGACGCAGTTCTCTTCGATTGATTACTAGCTGTTGATTGTGTTCCTTCCAGCTTGTGATGTTGTTGTTTACACTGTTGATGTTTCCTTATTACTCCGTTTACACGGATGTGTCTAGTCTTGTCCCTCTGTGAAATAAACACTTGCCCGTTCTCTCGCATAGAATCAATTATCATGGTTGGTGTTTGTATCTTCGCTTTCTCATCCGATCGTGAACTGACGTCTACTTCATCTGTTGACCCGTAACTGTCCCCGCGAGCTCCCATTTCCTTACATTAGTTCTCCTGGCAACAACCAAAGAAATAGTTTCCTACTTTGTGGCGGTAGCGGCGCTTCTAATCACTTTCTCACCAGAAAATCTTGAAGCAGTCAATAAGCTCCGCCTACTTCTCATCCTCCTGCCGAGGAGAATATAAACAGCCAATACCAGACGTGGTTCCAGATTCTTGGTCCCACCCCATGAACTTTTGGCACAAGCTGTTTACAATAATTGAAGGCGCGGAGGCTATTAATTTCCCTCGCCCATTCCTAATTGGCTACCGCCTGCAATGATAGGGTTAAGTAGCAGACAAATTGATTCTATTTTTCTTTGATTCAGGGCAAAATAATTAGCTCTATAAAACGTAAAGCTGCTGACTTTTTGTGTGTGACCTCTTGCACCCCATATTGATTCAGTAATTCGCAAACATGTTTTGTTATTCCTTTACAATACATTCAGCGAACACAGCAGAAAAATTACAAATTACACGCGAAAAGCACCTTCACTATATTTATAATAGAATAAGTGAATCACATTGAAAGAGTAATTTAGTAAGATTTACTAGTACACAATCACGATTGATAAAATGGACGTTGCGGCTAACAGCATTCTTCAGCACACAGACAAGAGACTGATACATCTATATGAAAATATCTATATTATAAAGTGTGTGTGTCTGTTATTGTCTTTCCGTCTGTCTGTCTGGTAATCTTTCTGTCTGTCGGTCTATGAACTTTCCATCAGTTGTGCATACATGTATCCATCTATTCGACATCGCACCCTTTTGTCTGTCTTCATTTGCTTGTCTATCTATCTGGTTGTACCCTTCCGCCTGTCTTAATTTGCGTGTCTGTCTATCCGTCTGGTTGTATTTGTACCCTTCTTATTTTTCTTTTTTTTTCTTTTTCATTTGCTTGCCTGTCTATCTGTCCGGTTGTTCCCCTGCCTGTCTGCCCGTCATCAATCTCGTACATCTTATTAATGTTTTAGACGCAGGGCACGATGATGGAATATGACGCTGCGGACATCTTGTTCATAAAGATATATGGTTCTTGAGACCTGACATGGGATTGAGAAACTTTACCCCTGGCGTCTTAAGAGCGACTTTCTGTAACGGACCTGCTACGCGGTGAGAGGGACGTCCTGCATGTTGATGACTGTTTATGTTTTTCTTCATGAACACAGTTTGCGACTGTAGCATTTTATAATGTGCAGCACATCATTTGTATTCCCGTGTTGATATGACGTAACACTGGCCTTTTAAAGCCAACTATAAATACGAGAATACTGTCGATGTTTAGATGAGTGAGTGAGTGATTTAGCTAGCCATCTAGTCAGTCTGTCGGTCAGTCAATCAGCCTGTCACACAGTCAGTCAGTCAGACAGTTAGTTAGTAAGTTAGTTAGTTAGTTAGCTAGTTACTTCTCCTTCTCCTCCTCCTCCTCCTCCTTCTTCTTCTTCTTCTTCTTCTTCTTCTTCTTCTTCTTCTTCTTCTTCTTCTTCTTCTTCTTCTTCTTCTTCTTCTTCTTCTTCTACCTCATCATTATCACCCACAACAATAACATCATCATCATGTTCTGCTTGTTCTTTCTCTTCCATTTCTTCTTTGACCATTTTCTTTAGGCAACATCCCCTTATAGTTTATCCTGTAAGTCAATTGGTATTAGACAAACACATAATCCTTGCTATTACTATGTTGTAATTGCATATGTTGTCCTGTTCTTATATTGTAAGGTTCATATGCTATGCTGTTGGTGTGCTGTCCTGTGAAGGACATTTTATTTGACCTATAAGTTTCCTAACTGTTTTTACCTTGTACTGTTCGTATGTTCTGCTCTGCGTATGTTGTCTGTGAGGGAAAATTTTTTTTTTTTTAAAATTCGCCTTGCCTGTTGTCCATATATAGTGATGTTCGTTTGTTGTGTTGTTCATATGTTACTCACATCAAGAGAACCGTTTAAATAGCTTTCATATTTGGTGTCTGCGAAGAATAGTTGGTATTAAGTGGCCAGACAAAATCCCAAATACTGAAGTATTGGAAAGATCAGGATGCGTGACGGTTTGTTCCATGCTCAGTCTTCGTAGACTTAGATGGATATGACACGTATAGGAGGATGGATGATGGTAGAATACCAAATGACATATTTTATGGTGAAATACAGATCGGTAAGAGATCTGAGGGTCGGCCTCTACTACGATGCAAAGATGAGTGTAAGCAGGACATGATTGATAATGCACACTGGGAGCAAGTCGCCGCTGAACGTATTGCATGGAGGGCAAACGTCAGAAATGGAGTAAAGACAAAGGCGAAAATTATTGCAGATAAGTCACACACCGAGCATGTGAGACGTAAGATGGTGCATGATTGTGGAGATGACCACGTGTTCACATGTATCCACTGTGGACGAACATGTACATCGCGAATTAGCCTTATCAGTCACATTCGCCACCGCCATGGGTTGTATTTATTATGCCTTTTTGAAGCACAATGTAACAAAATATCGTCTGTCGATGATTTGATTTCATATGTTAAGCTTTTCATAGCATGTAATGTTTACTTGTTGCGCTAGTTGTATGTTGTCCTGTGTGGGAACTCGTATCTAACAAATATGTCATTGTCGTGAAATACTGAAGAGTTAATGATTCCCAGATGGACGACTGCATACACCGACTGACCAGGTGGAGGAAGGGTTAACAAGCGAAGCAGAAATGGTAACAAACAAAGGAGTGACCAGGCGCATGTGTTTTTAGGTCAAGACACAGAAGGGGCCGACTAACCGCCCAGGTAAACTGTCGAGTGGAAAAATTGGTTTGCGACAAAGGCAGACAGCATTATTGGATAGCATATTGCGGTCTGAATGTATGAATAATGGAAAAGTTTCAGATCTGTAATTTTCCACTAACAATGATAATGCAGTCTGGATGTGAGGTGTCCAGCAATGTCAAGGACTATGCGGCAAAAATGACCGATATATAGAGGGTCAATTCTTTGTGTAAGTTTAGTGTGTGTTCCAAACTGACCTGAAGGAGATATGTTCTTGAGTGGGAATAGAAATACACGTCCCTAATGATGGAAAGAGGGGATAATAGTGTGTTATTCGCTAAGTGTTTTTTCGATTCCAGGAACATAGATGCCTAAATAAGGTATAAAGATATTAGACATAGTTTAGCATAGGAATATAGATGTGAATGAATAGCCTTTACCATTGCTTTCTATTAGTAGATAGTTTAGACTTTGGTGAATTCATATGTCTTATGCGGGTGTTCACTTCGGAAGCCTTGTCATTATGGCTGGAGAAGGACACTTGCATAAGTAGTAGTAAGGGGCGGACGCTTATCACTGGATTTGTTATACTTTTCCAGGTTCCACTCTCCTAGTGAAAGCAGAGAAGAGATGAAGAGGAATACCCTTGAACAAATAAAGTACTTACATGGAACCAAACAGAATATGAACATATTTACGATGAAGAAAGAAATAAGTTAAATAAAATACAGAACACTGTATACTCAAACGAATATACCAAAAAAACCCTTAAAAGGAAAGGATGTTAAACTGTGGCAAGCAGGGATACTTACAACTACATACGTATTGTAAGAATAAAGAAGAAATAAGGGACAAGCCAAACAGTAATAGTAATAAAAGACTATAGGAAGAACTGTGGCGATGTGGTGGTTTTTCGATGTTGGATACTTACCGTCATGAAACAGATTCAGGAGCATTCATAAACTTACGGGACTTTTATTACGGTACCTTGACTCTGTGGTGAACAGTTTTTGTTTCAAACAATCACGGATTTACCATTAGATGCAAGCATACGGATCATCCGGGTGAGCTCTGTCCTGTTTGATGTGCTGTCCTGTGATCTTGAAGAATGAAAGGGCGAGAAGCAACAACGCTGATAGACATTCAGAGTTCATAACTGGCAACCACACTAGAAGAACATACCAACTACATAGACAATATCCATACATACACCAGACATAGTTTTTATTAATAAATCTTTTATCTTATCGTTGAAAGGAACTGTTGTCGGAGTATGTGTTGAGGGAATAATAGAGAGAGTGAAAGAAATAGATATATGGAAGGGAAGACAGAAGAGAGGAGTGTAGACAAAAGTCAGTCAATAATCCCAACAGATAATAAGTTTAAAGATGTGCTTGTTGATTCCAATCTTCTCTCGGGAAATTAACAGGACATAATTGGTGGAGCGAGCGGGATACGTACATACGTACATACAGAATACCCATATGACCGGAAGGCATAACATGGCATATGAATAAAGGGGTACTTGCATATAGGCACAGGCATAGCGGAGTACCTACATGTTGGGACATACTGATTGAAAAAAAAAGAAGTATATATTGATGACTTTTAATGGAAGGACGTCCATTGGATATATGGTGCCATTACATTTATGGTAGAAACATTTCATTAATGCTGGTGACTTTGCAGTGAGAAAGTTCCAGACAGAGTGAATGTGGATAGGTGGTAAGACACATTACATACCTAGTCACACGGTCACACGTCTACATAAGTCTTTATCCTATATCTCCTCTTGTGGATGAGAGAGTGGTTGTGATGTACTGTGTGGTGTTGTAGAGTTATAATATTAGATAGAGATAGATAAATGATATAGGTTCTAGGTAGATTATCGGTTTATAGGGAGTATTCTTTACTGCTTTGAGGTGTCTTTACTCAACGTGCTGACTTATCTGCTGTAACTATGGCAACTCCTAAAGTAACTACAGCCGAACTGAGGGCCAACGGGGAGGCAATTGGTTTAGCTGGTTCCGAGCTAACGGATTACATACAAGAAAGAGAGCGAGAGTTTCGTCAAGCGGAAAGGGAGGAGCGGAAGACCCAGTTGGAAGCAGAAGAAGCCCACAAGATAAGGGAACATGAATACCGCATGCGAGAACTGGAGCTCAAGACACAAACTAAGGGAGAAATAGATGGAGTGGAAGGAAGTTCTTCGTCACCTGGTGCAACCCACATGAGTGGACATGGTTACCATGCCATGAAGTTTCCCTTAGCTGTCTACGATCAGTCTAAGGAACGCTTTGACCAGTACGCATCTCGTTTCGAAGCAATGTCAGTCGCTATGGGGCTGGATCGGAGCAGATGGGCTCTTAAACTATCCCAGGGATTAATCGGTTCGGGATTCGACGTGTACACACGCTTACCACCAGGACAGGAAAGTAATTACCAGGAATTAAAAGCCGCTTTGATGAAACATTTTGACATCACAGCACAAACGTATAGGAAGAAGTTTAGATCGTCTAGACGAGAGCCGGGAGAACTATTCGCCGCCTACAGTCTAAGGCTGAAATCCTATCTCCAGAAATGGATGGACTTGGCAGAATTCAAGAGGGATTATGAGAGTCTCGAAGAGATGATGGTGGTAGACCAGATGCGAAAGCAAATGTCGAAACCTCTCAGAACCTTCTTGGGAGAACAAGGGGCGGAACGGATTGATGTTGTGAATAAGCTGGCGGAACGATTCGTGGAAGTACATGGTGAAACTGAGGAACTAAGTACACCAACCAAAGGTCAGGAGAAACCAGAGAAAAAGAAACATAAAAACTGGGAAGGAGAAAAAGGGGAACCTTATATAAAGCACACAGAGGAGAGTTCAGAGAAGGTGAAGGTAGGAAACCAGAGCACCTCGAATTCTCCAGCGAAACGACAGTGGTCTGAGAAGTGGTGTTCATTTTGTAAGGCGGCCTCTCACAACACCAAAGACTGCAGATCGAAACCTAAAAGTTCTTACTTCGCAGCATGCAAGGTGATTCCTACATCGGTGATCACAGACAAGGCTGAGGTCGGCGAAGGAGAAAGGAACAAAAAGGACACACGGAAACCTAGGAAGGGAACAGGGTGCACTCACTGCCAGTCGATAACACATAATACTGTGGACTGCAGATGCAAGGCAAACGACGCTATTTGCATAACCAACCTCGAGGAATCAAAAGAGGATGACAAGGAAACGGTCAAGGAGATGAAAGACACTCAGGACCAAGAGAGACCACCTGTGGTTGAACTGATTGAAGTAAATGGCCAACAGGTTGCTTGTCTCTACGATACCGGTTTGGATGGGGAAGCGGTGGTGGACGCCAGCTTGGTAAGCCCAGACCAATTTACAGGGGAGACCATAGAAATACAGCCGGCAATGAGGAGTGCTGTTACCATGACGCTGCCAATCGCCAAGGTGGAGATTAAATCCAGGTACGTCACGGGCATTATTCCAGCTGCTGTATTATCTGACTCCTTATTTCCAATGATCATTGGCACGAAATATGTCTTTTTGGGGATGCCCAAACAGCAAGCCCACAAGGGAACAGTAGTCAGTGGATCTCAAGGGAAGGAAAAAGAGGCAGAGACACTATGCGACAACTCGGAGATAGGAGAATTGCATACTGCCCAGAGGCGGGATACTACGTTGCATCCTTGCTACAGGAAGCTGCAAAGAAGTGCTGAGCCACCAGAACGGGGACAGTACTTTCTGAAGAATCAACTACTCTATCGGAGAGCTGGGAGGGGAGATAACCTGCATGAGCAGTGGGTGGTTCCAGAGACCCACCGTCCTCACATTCTTCAGAGTGGACACATCATAGGCGAGAATCGACATATGGGTGTCAGAGAGACCTTGCAGCATATATCCGGCCATTATTGCTGGCCAGGAATGACCGGAGATGTACGCCGGTGGGTGAAGTCTTGTTCGGAGTGCCAGAAAGCACCACCCAACAAGCGAATTAAGAGGAAACTAGCTCTTAAAGTGGAAGACAAAGTGGAAGTGTGGAGTCCAGCAGAGACCAATATACTCCAAGTAGGATGGAAAGGACCTTATCCTGTGGAAAAGGTGGTGTCCAAGAACATCTACAAAATACGGATCGGGGAAGAGAAGAAAAATCTCCCTAGACATCTCATTAGGAAATATGAAGAGAGATCCGGGAGCAAAGCTTCGCACTTTATGGTGATGGCAGCCATTGGGACAAAGGTTACCAGTCCAGACGAAGACCAGAGATCGCCAGTACAACATAGGAGGGCCTATGGGACAGTACGTGATAGGTCAGATTTACCCAACGACAGGAGGAGGGAAATCACAAGTCAGGGAAAGGACAAGAGTGAAAGTTTCACCGGTAACCAAGTTCAGAAGGGGTGGGTAACGTCGGGAAAAGCGAGAATTACCCAGGACTCAAACCGAATATTGGCTGACCAGATACAATATCGCCCAAGATGGTCCTGGAAGCAAAAGTCCAGGAGATTTGGGAAAGACGACTCGGTCTATCGAGGACGAGGTGGAACCTCCCCAGAGGTAAAGCCGGGGGAAACCAAGAGGACATGGAAGCAGTGTTACAATCAGGATGGGACAATCCGTCTGTATTGTGAGCCGTCGCTGACGCAAGTCGAAAGTAGGTCGACTGAACGTACAGGAGCGAGGAGCCAACACTAGTTTCAGTCGTGAGTAGTATAGTAGGGTGTCAATTAGAGCGCCTACTGGATAATGAGGGGAGCCATGTGAGGATCCAATCATATCATCAACACGTGATGTTAATAGCTACTTCGCAGAAGCTCAACGCACGGTGCAGGTGATGGACGTTGTTGCTGCAACTGGACTTCACATTGGAATACTATGGTAAGGAGAATGTAGGAGCGGATTTGATATCCAGACATTCAGCTCCGGGGGAAGAAGACTAGGATTGTGGATCATGGGAATCAAACCTACAGTGAGAAAGATTCGACGCGGTCTAATCTCTTAAGAGGGGGCCTATGTCGTGAAATACTGAAGAGTTAATGATTCCCAGATGGACGACTGCATACACCGACTGACCAGGTGGAGGAAGGGTTAACAAGCGAAGCAGAAATGGTAACAAACAAAGGAGTGACCAGGCGCATGTGTTTATAGGTCAAGACACAGAAGGGGCCGACTAACCGCCCAGGTAAACTGTCGAGTGGAAAAATTGGTTTGCGACAAAGGCAGACAGCATTATTGGATAGCATATTGCGGTCTGAATGTATGAATAATGGAAAAGTTTCAGATCTGTAATTTTCCACTAACAATGATAATGCAGTCTGGATGTGAGGTGTCCAGCAATGTCAAGGACTATGCGGCAAAAATGACCGATATAAAGAGGGTCAATTCTTTGTGTAAGTTTAGTGTGTGTTCCAAACTGACCTGAAGGAGATATGTTCTTGAGTGGGAATAGAAATACACGTCCCTAATGATGGAAAGAGGGGATAATAGTGTGTTATTCGCTAAGTGTTTTTTCGATTCCAGGAACATAGATGCCTAAATATCATTGGCACCTTGCCGTCTTGACAGACGATAGTTTGTGCTTTAAAAAGGCATAATAACTTTTAACTATGGCGGTAGCGAGTGTGACTGATAAGGCCAATTTGCGCTGTAAATGTCCGTTCACAGTGGGTGCATGTGAACACGTGGTCATTTCCACCATCATGCACCATCTTACGTCTCAAACGCTTGATGTGTGACTTTTCTGCAATAATTTTCTCCTTTGACTTTATTCCATTTCTGATATTTGCCCTCCATGCAACACGTTCAGCGGCGACTTGCTCCCAATGTGCATTATCAATGCCTGTATCAATCATGTCCCTCTTACACACATCTTTGTATCGTAGTAGAGGCCGACCCTGAGATCTCTTACCCATCTGTAATTCACCAAAAAAGATATCCTTTGGTATTCTACCATCATCCATCCTCCTAAGATGTCCTATCCATCTAAGTCTACGAAGACTGAGCATGGAATAAACTGTCACACAACCTGATCTTTCCAATACTTCAGTATTTGTGATTTTGTCTTGCCACTTAATACCAAGAATTCTTCGCAGACACCGCATATGAAAGCTGTTTAAGTTGTTCTCTTGGTGTGAGTAAGTTGTCCAGGTTTCACTGCCATAGAGAAGAGTACTAAGGACACAGGCTTGATAGACAAGGACTTTTGTTTTGGCAGTAAGCTTCCTGTTCTCCCAGACTCTTTTTCTTAACCTGTTCATTGTTGTTGCTGCCTTACCAATCCGGATGTTGATTTCCTGATCTAGGGATAATTTGCTATTTACCACTGATCCTAGATATGTAAAATGGTCTACTATCTCTAGTTCAGCGTCGTCAATAAAGATTGATGGTACCCCATGTGCACCTTGTGACATAATCTGTGTCTTCTTTTTGCTAATTGTTAAACCAAATTCAGAACAAGCATTGGAGAATGCAGATAGTAGACATTGCAATTCTTCCTCAGAGTGGGTCGTAACTGCAGCATCATCTGCAAAAAGCAACTCTCTGATCAGTACCCTCCTAATTTTGGTCTTAGCCTTCAATCTCTGAGCATTGTAGAGGCCGCCATCTGAGCGTGAGTGAATGTATATACCACCATCCTGATCATGAAATGCATATTTCAGTAGAAGTGAAAAGTATATTCCAAAGAGGGTGGGAGCTAGTACACAACCTTGCTTAACTCCACTCTTGATTTCAAATTCTTCAGAAGTTGCACCATCAAACTTGATTATACCCTTCATGCCTGTGTGGAACGATTCCACAATGGACAGAAGAGTTGGTGGGCAGCCAATCTTCTTTAGTGCCTTGAACAGACCCTCACGACTGACCAAATCAAATGCCTTTGTGAGGTCGATGAAGGCAATAAACAGTGGTTGATTCTGTTCACGGCATTTTTCTTGCATTTGTCGCAATGAGAATATCATATCAGTGGTAGACCGGTTCTGTCGAAAGCCACACTGTGATTCGGGGTAGACTTGATCTCCTAGGACTTGAAGTCTGCGCAGAACAATTCTGGCAAATACTTTTCCAACAATACACAGAAGTGAGATACCCCTATAGTTGTTACAGTCGCTCCGATCGCCCTTGTTCTTGTACAGTGTTATGATGCTTGAATCTTTGAAATCCTGTGGGACTTGTCCTTCACGCCAGCATAGCTCTATTAGCTGGTGGATCTGTATAGTGAGTGTGTCTTGCCCACTCCTGATAACCTCTATTGGAATCCCATCCTTACCTGGAGCCTTGCCAGATGCAAGTTCATTTATAGCACACTTAACTTCTGTTATGGTGGGAAGTGTGTCCAGGTGGTCAAGAGTTGGTAGAGCCTCTATGGCGTTGAGGGCATCATCCGCTAGTTTGGTCTCACTTGAGTAAAGCTCCAAATAGTGCTCTACACATCTGTCCATCTGCTGTTTCTTATCAGTGATGATTTCTCCAGTCAAGGTTTTCAATGGTGCACTTCTTTTGATCACTGGACCGCAGGCTTTCTTTATTCCTTCATACATGCTTCTTATGTCTCCCTTATCACTTGCGATTTGAATGGACTCACATAACTTGATCCAATAATCATTTGCACACTGCCTGGCAGCCTTTTGCACATCCTTCCTAGCTTGCCTAAGCTCACTCAGAGTGTTACGCGTTGGTCTTTCCTTGTTTCTTAAGAGAGCTTTCTTCTTCTTATCAATCAAGGGCTGCAGAGTCTCGCTGTTGGCCGCAAACCAGTCCTGCCTCTTATGATCCACATGCCTAAATAAGGTATAAAGATATTAGATATAGTTTAGCATAGGAATATAGATGTGAATGAATAGCCTTTACCATTGCTTTCTATTAGTAGATAGTTTAGACTTTGGTGAATTCATATGTCTTATGCGGGTGTTCACTTCGGAAGCCTTGTCATTATGGCTGGAGAAGGACACTTGCATAAGTAGTAGTAAGGGGCGGACGCTTATCACTGGATTTGTTATACTTTTCCAGGTTCCACTCTCCTAGTGAAAGCAGAGAAGAGATGAAGAGGAATACCCTTGAACAAATAAAGTACTTACATGGAACCAAACAGAATATGAACATATTTACGATGAAGAAAGAAATAAGTTAAATAAAATACAGAACACTGTATACTCAAACGAATATACCAAAAAACCCTTAAAAGGAAAGGATGTTAAACTGTGGCAAGCAGGGATACTTACAACTACATACGTATTGTAAGAATAAAGAAGAAATAAGGGACAAGCCAAACAGTAATAGTAATAAAAGACTATAGGAAGAACTGTGGCGATGTGGTGGTTTTTCGATGTTGGATACTTACCGTCATGAAACAGATTCAGGAGCATTCATAAACTTACGGGACTTTTATTACGGTACCTTGACTCTGTGGTGAACAGTTTTTGTTTCAAACAATCACGGATTTACCATTAGATGCAAGCATACGGATCATCCGGGTGAGCTCTGTCCTGTTTGATGTGCTGTCCTGTGATCTTGAAGAATGAAAGGGCGAGAAGCAACAACGCTGATAGACATTCAGAGTTCATAACTGGCAACCACACTAGAAGAACATACCAACTACATAGACAATATCCATACATACACCAGACATAGTTTTATTAATAAATCTTTTATCTTATCGTTGAAAGGAACTGTTGTCGGAGTATGTGTTGAGGGAATAATAGAGAGAGTGAAAGAAATAGATATATGGAAATGAAGACAGAAGAGAGGAGTGTAGACAAAAGTCAGTCAATAATCCCAACATATAATAAGTTTAAAGATGTGCTTGTTGATTCCAATCTTCTCTCGGGAAATTAACAGGACAGTCATCCCTGCTGTTCATGAGTGATGCTGTTCATACAGCGTGCTGATTATATCTTGTGTAGTCCATAATTTATGATGTTTAGATGATGTGCTGTGGCTAGCAAGCTAGCCCATAGACACGGTGGTCATCTGTTCAAACGCCATGGAGACGGGTGTTGTTTCAGTTTGTATTGTTTTTAAATTGACCTTGGCTACCAGCTCTAGTAAAATTGGTACCATGAAATTGTCAGGGGTGTGAAGGCGGATATTTACAAATATTTAGAATGTGCAGTCAGTTTGATATTTCGAAATGTTCGATGTTCAAGTCAGTCATTTAGAAGGTTAGATGGAGGGGCGAGGGGAGGTGAGAGAGGGAGACTTTCAAAAAATTCGAATTGAGATTCGACTCCTTTAGATTGCTCAAATAAGCGTGCAGTATTTAGAAAGTCGAGGTGTCCACATGTTTCGTCTCGGGTGGCCAGTTATGGAAACCTGAAATTAATATAGTTTCCTTTTTTCAACATTGTTTTATTTTAAGTCGTATTTCATATAATAACACTGTGTTTTGTTACATAAAATGTAGAAATAACATTAGAAAATGTTCCAGAGAAAGATAATCCTGCCTACACATAAGAAATGTCTCACCTTCTGTAAAAATTTGTTTACTCTCCTTCGGGAGACCCGGGTTCGATCCCTCGGTAAGGTGTGAGATTCATTACTGTAAAACAAGTTTGTTAGCGAGAAATCACCAGTTTTTCACCAAAACATCAAAGAAATATCGCCGCTTTCGATGATTTAAGTTGTTTTGGACCTATCAAAGACATATTCCTGGGGTGGGGGTAAATATAAGACGGCAGGAAAAATTTCATAAAGGAATATATTTATTACCTTATTTTTCATTTCCTTCTTGTTTCTTCAGCTGCTGGTTAATAATTGTACACATGCATTCATGTTACTAGGATACATTTAGCTTTTTATATTGAGTTCGTGAAAGCTTCCAAATAGCTGTGCGTTAATGTGCGTATGGAGTGACCAGAAATGATACCGCAATTTAGTCATCATATATCCATTTTTTAAGGATCTGTTCAGCCCGCTTTGATTCTTCGTGAAAGATTGTCTACTCTGCTTTTTACTGCTCAGAGACGGAACATGATTACCTGTTTTGCACTCTGAAAATAGTTGTCAGTGTCTCTGTAGTGGGCTTTCTTCTTAACGACCAAGATGTTGGTCCTCTTTTCATTGAAGATTATAGATTGATTCGTGCCATGGGGCAGGTACCCGCTATTGACGTCAACAAAAATATGTGGAGACTCCTGGAACCAAAAGCGTACGGAATCTAGGATACAAGTTGTAAACACAAAAACGTGACTCTGACGTCACTTGACTACAGGAGTCTTTGGCTGGAGTTTTGCAAGGACAGGCTGTGTTTCAACATTTGAACTGGCGAAGCGATTATTACAAGGACAAAGTGATGGCTGACAGTGGCTTGATAGAAGATCAGTGGGTGGATGACACGGACAGGAAAAGAGATGAAGTTACGACCATATTACGGAATGTCGCCGTTGACTGAAAACCCGCTAAACCTAGACAGATTGATCGGACAGCGTCACAAATGATGAACCGTTGAATGGAAGAATGAAGGTGATTAAGGGCTGAAAAGGAAATAGGGTTAGTATGTTAACATGTTAGATATTATTTAATTAACTCTATTGCCGGCCTGGCAGCACAGGCCCTTTAGGGAGGATATCGACATTGTGACTGTAACTTATATCAGCTGTTAGAATAAAGCAGCGATGATTTCCAATCTTCAGCCAGAGTATAACTTATTCATTGCCCGTTCCGGCTCCCGTTCATTTACAATTATTTGCTGTTGATCATTTGAGCCGTGAATTTGACTTACCGTTGATTCCTTCATGTTAAGCAGCGGAATAGCAATAAGGCAATTCGTATACACAAGTGTTGTCCCCTAATTTGACAACGTGTTTGCTCTCACGTTTCTTGTTATGCCACAATATGTCGGTTTCTACCGCACTATTACTCTTCTGTTGGTATTCAATGCGTTTTTTAGTGTGTGTGTGTGTGTGTGTGTGTGTGTGTGTGTGTGTGTGTGTGTGTGTGTGTGTGTGTGTGTGTGTGCGTGCGGGTTGTTGTTTTTTTCAATACCAGTTGTTTGTCACCGCTGAGGGCTTGCGGAATTGAAAATTCATCACTATGGAATACAAACTGTTGCCATTGACATTGTGCTAATGCTGTAATGTTTCGGGCCTGCAATTCGTCTGAATAGTTGGAGCAAAATATCCCAGTAAGTGTGTACGTAGATTAAGGTCTGCGATCTGCTCAGACCTTAATCTGTGTCGAACGACTCCAGTAGGTTGATGACTGCTCTCGGTTGCATAAAATTCAATTCATCCTTTCTCTAATAGTCCTCTTCCTCTTTCAACACATAGTCCTCACATTTTTCCAGTAACGTTTATCAATAATTAATAGCGCGGACTGGGTTAATATCTTGAGGTCAGAAAATTTGAATATAGTATTGTCAGCTGCCACCTGTCATTTAATTTTAGCCCACACACTTTCTATAGGGTTAGATGAAAATGGTGCGGCGGAAGTCTCAATCACCCATTACGATGCTCTTCTATCAACTTGTCGATTTGATATTTCTTGCTTTTTGGCGTCTGTTTTACAAGGGACAACAATTCTATCTAGAAATACGTTTCAGGAAATGGAAATGTTTTCCATTCGGGGCCATATCTTTATTGCTCTCTTTGTGCTCGATGATGTAGGTATTTTGTCTTCTTGGGTAACAACATTGATATCACGCATTGTCCATAATTGGACACGACGGTCTATCTAGGGATGGAAGCACAGTATTCTCGAGCCAATCTCTAAATACATTACCATTCATCTTATTATGATAATCCCTATTGTCTGTATGTTTTGATACGAACACGAGCCCAGCATTCTGTTGTAAGCCATTATGCGTATTACCAGCATGGGTCATGACCAAAAGATGTCCTATACTACTGGGCACATATCGCTTTATCTGTTCATCCACTGATTGCCATTCCTTATCACTTGTGTGGTGCGTATTGATCTAAATTTCATCCAAACACACTATGCTATAATTTTCATTACGAATTTCCCTTATTTCACATAGGTATCTGCTTCTCGTGGCTCCTAAATGCGGTTGCTCGCAAAGAATATTTTTACCTCCCTTGTACTTTCTAAAAGTGAAGATAATGTCCTTATAATTTTCCACAAAGTTGTTTTGGATAGCTCTATGTTATTGTTCTGTCTCAACTAAACCCTAAGTTTTCTTACAGTCACCGTTTCTTTGGCATCCAGCATTTTTATAATGCTTGATAATCCTGAAAATAAAATCCAAATTTTTTTTATAATTTTAGGAGTCTCCGTGACGAAGTGGTCAAGCCTTTTGACTCGGGCTCCAAAAGGTTGTGGGCTCGATTCCGGGCCGCATCCTTCAGTTCACGAGTTAAATTTTTCGGAGACTTCTGTGGGTCATCGCTAGAGATGCGGAGTTCGTGCTTTGTGTGATGCTTTCCGCGCTGCGGAAAGAGACCGAGCCATACCGGGTAGAACCCGGTGCAATGAAGTCGACCCTGTCGACTTTTAAGCGACTTTTTAAAGCATTTTTATAATAGCTCGCCTAATGACATCTTTGTCAAAGCTGTCTACAATAACCTTTCTACCTACCGTTTGATTATTGCGTGGTGGTTCCAGATTCATGCACCCATCGACGAAATGACCGTTTACTCAAACAAAATGCATGCACTGTTCTTTTTTCGGAATTTGTAATAGTATAAAACAGTTTCCTGCCATCAGCTTCTTGACAAAAACATGTGTACAACTTCATAGCGATGCTTTGAAGTGTATAAACAATTTCGCATTCAATCCCAATGAAAAATGTTCACACATTTCAATGTTAACGATCAGTGGTAAGATTTTTTTTTAAAATAATCAGGTTTCATTAAATAACCCACATTTTGACGACACCTCTGAACACTCCCAGTTTAAATAGCGCAGGGTTCTTGGCATAAAGCCAATCCCGTGAAACACGTAGAATATTCCACATTGAACGCTGATTGTCTGGCTACGGTGTAATACATTTAAAATTATGAACTTAATCTCTGACCCGTAAATTATATACCGCATATAAACAAACATTGAAATCTGCTGTACAATCTCCAGAACAAAAATTTTTGTGCTGGGTGGACATGATGATAAGGTTATATGCTAAATCTCATAGTTTTCCCTCAGTTAGTTACTGAGATATGGATTTTTATATCGAGGCAAACAAATGTGAATGCACTATAAAACATTTCGCATGCCCATAGTGGGTTCTCCTACTTGAAGCTTTAGTTTGTTTTTTTTTAATCAGGAGAGATTACCCTCACACACAAACACACACGCGCGCACGTGCGCCCTCGCGCGCACACACACACACACACACAACGGACACATACATTACCCTCACACGCTCATATATAGTCATGTGGTATATATTTACCACACACACACACACACACACACATACACACACCAGGGACACATACAATACACTCACACGCTGATATATGGTCATGTGGTATATATTTACCCCCCCCCCCCCCCCCCCCACACACACACACAAATGGGCAGCGTAAGAAAATTCAGTGTAGACACACACACACTCACTCACACACAGATGGGCAACTGAAACAAACGCACCAAAGACACACACCCAACAATGGATACAAGGCTCTACTGCTCAATCCTAGAAAGCCGCAGAAAGAAAGGGAAATCACTTTCACCAGCACTTTGATATCTTTTCTATAACAGAGCCAATTAATTCAGGGATGCATTGATGCTTCCCTGGGGTCTGAAAATATTCTGCAGCCTTATTGTACAACGAGATTTTGCTATGGTTACAATAACGAAGTACTCTAATCCCTGATTATCAAGCCACCAAGACTCTATAATTCCAAATTAAAGTTTGGCATAGTCATAATAATAAACTCCGATAAAATAATAATTTGAGGTTTCTGCGCTGTTTTGCGGTGCATTCACTTCTCCGCCATCTTGTGGATTTATTGCTGTTTGGGAGATCGTTGATTGCTCATGGTCAGTCGCACGTTGCTCAACTTATAGCGAAGTTATTGCATGTTTAGTGCGTGCAGCTTTTGTCAGAATGTCGGAAAGAAGAGGTCGGGTTATTGGTTCTGGGATCTAGTGAGGTTTTGGTAGTTGCTGGCAGGTTTATTTGATGACCGCGCTGGCAAGACAGTTTCCAGGCTCTGTGTACACAGTTAACCACATGGCACCTCTGACTCATGTTGCGGCGATGCAAAACTTGTGAGTGAGTGCGTGTATGTTTGAGTTATGAGTTAATGTCTTAAAACTCGAGAGGATCAGCTTCATTGCACCGGTTTTATCCCATATGGCTCGGTAGCTCCAGAGACGATCCCCGAGAGTCTCCGAGAAAACAGCACGCGTGAACCGATAGACGTAGCCCAGAATCCCAGAATCGATCCCAAAACCTTCAGAGCTCGATGCAGAAGGCTTGATCACTTCACCACGGAGACTGCCTATATGTGTATAGCTCAAATATGAGTGAACGTATGTTTATTAACTAAATCAGTGCCAAACCAAAAGTACGTTTGGACCAACGATGGTGCACAATCAAATGAACAACTATTAAAATGTAAATTTCCATTGGAATTGCGGTAGATGCAACGAAACAAAACAAATAACACATTGACCCTAGAATGGCGATATATCATCCTTCTTTCCACATGGGAGGTCACATGTGGCGATATATTATCCTTCGACACTGGATTAGTTAAGAGGGACTGGTTGGTGGACCGGTGTTAATGATACCTAGATTTCTTGTGTTGGACTGTAAGATAAAGGTATCATATGGTCGATACTGCAGTTCAGGTGTGAAGTGTTAGACTTGACATTTCTACAGAAATATTAATAGGAAAACCCCTTTGAGGCCACTAGGACAGTTCATAAATAAACACACATGCATTTTTTGACGCTCATAACAGTAGAAGAAGGGAGTAGAGACTAGAGGACGCACTAACCAACACAACAAAACCATTGAAAGCTATAGCTACCGACCGGGATTCGAACCTGTCAAACCTGTCATCACCAAATGACGACGGCGCCTCGCTGCAGGAACAGGTGTACTTCGACGCATGAACAACGAGAGGCCGTCGTCATATGGAAATGACAGGTTCGAATCCCGGTCGGTATTTATAGCTTACCATGGTCTGGCAAGAATGCACAGCGAGGGGTGACGAGGGGATCTGGCCGACGATCGACGCTCAGAGGAAAGGCGAGACGGACATATAATCAGATTGCTACTGGTACTATTAGTGTTGGAACTCGTCGCTGGCTGCTGAGGATGGGGACGGAGCGCTTATGGGTATGCCCCGAATGCTGTGATGTCGGTTCCTAAATCAATCAATCAATCAAATCAATTTTTATGCTGTCTAGTGCGTCCTCTGGTCTCTACTTACTTCTATGAGCGTGAAATAATACACGTGTGTTTATTTTTTAACCCGCATATTCTAGTCCACGACAAACGAAGTTAGGTGACAAGTGTCCTTCTTCGTCGCCTTTTCTTCCCAGACAATTAAGAGCATTGTGTGGTGCCCCTCTTCCTGAGGCAGAGTCGACACCAAAGCCGTTATGGGCTGATATATTCCATCTAGCCACTGAATCGGCATTAAGAGCACTAACCACTATGCGGTTACACTACGATCATATAAATCACCAAGAATAGAAATCACATATATGGAATATGATTTCTAAAATAGTTAGTTGCTTATCCTTCACAGGACGTTGCAGTCAAGACCAGCATGTTATGTTTTTACTGTTTGTGATTTCTCGGCAAGCTTACGTTCAGTAGTTTGCTATTTACTGTATTTCTGAGCGACTGGCACTCGTACCTGTATGAAACCAATGCAGGGCGGTCTGCTTCGAAATCGCCTGCTGCTGTGTTTCTAACGTGGTATGCGGGATTCCGAATTGCGTCCACGGCATGATCTCTATAAGCTAATAAAATCAGTTCATTTCTCAGACAAGCTTGTAGTGATATATTACAGGTCAGTTAGACTCAAACTTTGACTTCTCCTTCAGAAAGCAATGGCAAACTACTGAGCGTAAAATTGTCTAGAATATCAATCTGGGGTTTATTGCAACTTCCTGCACAGGACATGAAACATTAACACAAACATGGTTGTGTTTGTTTATGACATAGGACATGCAACATTCACACAAATATTGTTGTGTTTGTTTATGACATAGGACATGCAACATTCACACAAATATTGTTGTGTTTGTTTATGACATAGGACATGCAACATTCACGCAAATATTGTTGTGTTTGTTTATGACATAGGACATGCAACATTCACACAAATATTGTTGTGTTTGTTTATGACATAGGACATGCAACATTCACACAAATATTGTTGTGTTTGTTTATGACATAGGACATGCAACATTCACACAAATATTGTTGTGTTTGTTTATGACATAGGACATGCAACATTCACGCAAATATTGTTGTGTTTGTTTGTGACATAGGACATGCAACATTCACACAAATATTGTTGTGTTTGTTTATGACATAGGACATGCAACATTCACGCAAATATTGTTGTGTTTGTTTATGACATAGGACATGCAACATTCACACAAATATTGTTGTGTTTGTTTATGACATAGGACATGCAACATTCACGCAAATATTGTTGTGTTTGTTTGTGACATAGGACATGCAACATTCACGCAAATATTGTTGTGTTTGTTTGTGACATAGGACATGCAACATTCACACAAATATTGTTGTGTTTGTTTGTGACATAGGACATGCAACATTCACACAAATATTGTTGTGTTTATATGACACTAGCTGACCCGGCCCGGCTTCGCCCAGGTCCTGGAGGGGATCTATCTATCTATCTGTCTGTCTGCTTGTTTGTCTGTCTGTCTGGCTGACCCGGCCCGGCTTCACCCAGTCCCTGGTGGGGAGCATCTCATTTAATTCGTATAAGTAGTCATATAAGCTCTCTCGTACCCGACTATCTGTCTGTCTATCTGTCTGTCTGTCTGTCTGACCCGGCCCGGCTTCACCCAGTCCCTGGTGGGGAGCATCTCATTTAATTCATGTACGTAGTCATATAAGCTCTCCCGTTCCCGACTATCTGTTTGTCTGTCTATCTGTCTGTCTGTCTGTCCCGGCCCGGCTTCACCCAGTCCCTGGTGGGGAGCATCTCATTTAATTCATATACGTAGTCATATAAGCTCTCCCGTTCCCGACTGTCTGTCTGTCTATCTGTCTGTCTGTCTGACCCGGCCCGGCTTCACCCAGTCCCTGGTGGGGAGCATGTCATTTAATTCATATAAGTAGTCAAATAAGCTTCCGTTCCCGACTATCTGTCTGTCTGTCTATCTATCTGACCCGGCGTGGTTTCGCCCAGCTCCTGGCGCACAGTAACTTAAAAGAATGTCCTTCCACACACCATTCATTATTTTTAATGAAAACTGTTTTTAATCACCGACATGACAGTTGATAAGTTCTTTAAGCAGAAAAAGATGGGTTACAATGTTATGCATTATGCATTATTTTTATGAAAACTTTGAAAATGCCTTAAAGATTATATCATTATTTATTATAACTCATATGCCTGAAAATAACTATAGACAAAGAGTTTAAGAATAGTGCAAGTAAGTCCAACAATATGACTATAAAGTATATAGAAATGTTATTAAAAGTTATGCCCCTTGAAATAACTTTTCTAGAGTGAAGTCCCCCTGCTATATAGAAATTATATAATGAAAAATGAAAAAGTAAATGTTATTACATAAGTAGAAGATTTTACACTAAGAAACTATTATAGTCGGTTGCACAGGAATGAAAGGAGACGTGTAGAAAATTTCATCTCAATCGGATGTACCGTTATCGAACGCATCCAATACAAAGCTACCCACAAACACACAAAACCACAAAACCACATACACTCTGTTTTATAGATATAGATAGGACATGCAACATTCACACAAATATTGTTGTGTTTGTTTATGACATAGGACATGCAACATTCACACAAATATTGTTGTGTTTGTTTATGACATAGGACATGCAACATTCACACAAATATTGTTGTGTTTGTTTATGACATAGGACATGCAACATTCACACAAATATTGTTGTGTTTGTTTATGACATAGGACATGCAACATTCACACAAATATTGTTGTGTTTGTTTATGACATAGGACATGCAACATTCACACACATATTGTTGTGTTTGTTTATGACATAGGACATGCAACATTCACACAAATATTGTTGTGTTTGTTTATGACATAGGACATGCAACATTCACACAAATATTGTTGTGTTTGTTTATGACATAGGACATGCAACATTCACACAAATATTGTCGTGTTTGTTTATGACATAGGACATGCAACATTCACACAAATATTGTCGTGTTTGTTTATGACATAGGACATGCAACATTCACACAAATATTGTTGTGATTGTTTATGACATAGGACATGCAACATTAACACAAATATTGTTGTGTTTGTTTATGACATAGATAAACATGAGGACACGTGGCTAGGAGGTTAACATGTAGTCTTCATGTAAAAGTGTGAAATTTCTAAACCACGGTCAGACAATGGGTTTGTGTATCTCAGATGTAACACACACATCCTAGCACATACACTGTAGCCATTCCCGAGGCATACCATACATATTTTATCATGTGGATAACTCTGCAATGTTACAATTACAGTTTCTATTATTCAGCCGGGAGAACTCTGCAATGTTACAATTATAGTTTCTGTTTTTCAGTCTGGAGAACCCGGAAATGATACAAATACAGTTTCTATAATTCACTCTGGAAACCTCTGCAATGTTACAATAACAGTTTTTATTCTTCAATCTGGAACACTCTGCAATGTTACAATAACAGTTTCTATAATTCACTGTGGAAAACTCTGCAATGTTACAATAACAGTTTCTACAATTCACTATGGAAAACTCTGCAATGTTACAATAACAGTTTGTATTCTTCACTCTGGAAAACTCTGCAATGTTACAATAACAGTTTCTATAATTCACTATGGGAAACTCTGCAATGTTACAATAACAGTTTCTATTCTTCACTCTGGAAAACTCTGCAATGTTACTTACAATAACAGTTTCTATAATTCAGTATAGAAAACTCTGCAATGTTACAATAACAGTTTCTATTCTTCAGTCTGGAGAATTCTGCAATAATACAATTAAAGTTTATATTTTTCGATATGAAGAACTCTGTAAAAATACAATAACAGTTCGGATTTGTTATTGGTTCATCCTAGTTAGACATGAACCGCGGCTGCATAGTGGTTAGTGCGCCACCTTACGAACACAGCGTCTGGGGTTTCCTTCCCCAACAATGGCAGTATTCTTGTCTACAACTGGCATGACTCCATCCCGCCTCCGCGGTGCATATAATGTTGTGGGAAGTCGCTTAGGGAAAAGGCGGCAACGATAGGAACTGGCTACTCTACCCTCAATACAGAATGGGAAAATATGTTAATTAAATTTTATAATTTCGTGCGTGATTTTCTTTATATCTGTTTCTGTTGTTCCTGATGAATATTATTAAGATCGAAACGTGGATTCGCTGTGTTGTGGTTAACCTCTTTAAATCTTATTTTTACGTTGTTATTATTATCATAATTGTTTTTACACAGTTAGTTCCATTTCCTGGATTTGCGTTCGTTGTAAGGTATGTACACTGTGCCTATGTTAATTGTCTCTCACTATTTTCCCGCAGGAGTCACACATACTTAAATGTTTTCACGTTGTATTGTTGTATCCTGGTGTATTACCCTAACCTCAGTTAGTCATAGTCTAGATTCTAGATTATGCGAAAGCCTAAGAAAATGGCAATGGATGTTGAGGTTTATTGCAACGTCCAGTAAAGACAGTGCAACTAACTTTTATTTCAGTGGGTACATGGCCATTTGTAGAATCGGATATTATTAACTGGATTATAGTCCAAGGGAGATCAATGCTAACGCATTACTGGTTACCTTCCTTTAATTCTCCCCGCTCACAGAACCCAGCTCTATTTTCTTAGGCACCATGCATACGTGAGTACAGAGAATGGTCGCTTTGAGTTTCGGGAGAGTTGTTTGTTTGTCCTTCAGTCCAGACTGACCACGGGTCATTGCAAAAATATACAAAACCACACGCGTTTCCAAGAGATAAAGGGGAAATAATCGTTTACATATATGCGTAATACAATGTTGTCACGGAAGCCGTTGTTATTAAACCGAGTGTGCCGAAGGGAAATAAAACGTGCGCATGCTTTGAACTACTGATAAGTGCGCCAGTTATTATAATGTGGCTATATTACCGGACATCTGAGACACCTTATAATTACAACTGATTAAAATGTACCAGGAAGCCTCAACTGACATCCTTACAAGTGTGATAGAAATTACAATAACCATGCCATTGTCTTGTAACCTGTCTATATTGTTGTAAAATAAGTCAGGAGTGGTTAGCACTTGGCATCACAGTGCATACGAACACGATGACGTCATAAGAACAGTTTAAAGATGGCCGCCCCACTTTTGACATATTGGTTGCTCATTATATCAGACCTCCTCATAAAATCGGACCCGAATCATTTTCCAAATTGACCGGAATTGTCTGAGAAGGATAGGAGTAGGCAGGGAGAGGTAACTTAAAGGTCATTTTTACACGCCTAAGTCGCATGTGTTTTGAGGCATGATTATCTTCGGAAGATACAGCGGACATTTTATGGGAAGCTAAGATGCACAGACAACTGTTCACAAACACCAGAAATGAACAGTCATCATTTTTTGGCCTTATTATGAGAAGACAAAAACTGGAACATGTTGTGACAACCGGAAAGAGAGATAGGACAGCGTGAAAAAATTCTTGCCAGCCTCATATCACGGAAGGGAGTCAAAACACGAATTGATACATGCCGTCGGATATTGCAATTTGTGGAGAGGAATGATCTGCCACCCCAGCCGGCAAGGCACTGGATGATGATGATTGGTATCATGTCGGTCGTCTTTACTTTCCAGTGCATGTTCTGGTTCCCCTATTTGGCTGGGTCGGCTAATAGTCCAGGTCAATTTATAATAATTGTAAGCAGTCCTAATGCGGTTCGAACCTAAAACCACCTGTACGGCAGGCGAGCGCCTAGCCGCTACGCTAACACGGTTGCCAGGTAACCGGGAGTCTTAACTAACTTTGTTGTGGTCTAGCAAATGTTTAGACTTAACAGTTCCCTCGCCATGAGCAGAATCTGCCGGGGGGGGGGGGGGGAGGGGGGGGGGGAGGGGGGCCACCATTACATATTTATAAACCATGATCAGATAGTGTTTATAGCCCATACAGCTGATGTAATTGTCAACACCTCCTGTCTGTGATGAAAAGGCAACGCAAAGGTAAAGATGGTCCCTTAGAAGATACTGCCTTTGAAGCATGACGTTATCTTCCTGGTTGCCTTTCCGTCCCAGACATTTCCCAGAAAATTCCTTCAATTGTCTTGTAACCATTTTTATGAGAACGGATCCGCCCCTAAGAGGTCGTTTAGGAAGAAAATAATGCTGTCTCTGCTTTGGATTGAACATTTACATTTGTCTTGGCAGGTAGCGGCAACAGAAGCCATCTCGACTGAGTTGAGTCAAGAACCGACATCACTACACTCAGGACATTCCCGTACGTGCTCCGTCCCCTTGTTCAACAGCCAGCGAAGAGTTATACTACTAATCGTACCCACCGTTATCTGATTAAAAGTTCTAATGGTCTTCCCTCTCAGTTTTGAGATTCTTCAAGAACCCAGATTGAGAACCCATCTCGACTACTCTCGTAAAGGTTGCAAGGCTCTCCCGTGTGTTGCCGGGACCCATAAGGAAAGCAAAGAATAGCAACACTGTAGCCTACCATGCATGTCGTAAGAGGCGACTAAGGAGGCTTGATGATTCCGTCGCCCTGCTACTGAGTGAGTGCGTGGCGCGACACTGTGAGCTGTGGGCTTCATGTGAAATGCTTTTGAATCTGCCCGAGGTATTTTGGAACGTGACTGCATGTTCAGAGCAATGGCAGCTGGCTATGTCCCAGAGTTGACCGGTTTTTGCCTTATGCAGAAATGCGTGGCTGCTGGGCTTCTGGTTGACTGCCACTACTGTATTTTCTTGGACTGTGTGGGTGAACATCTAGGAAACATCCAGATGGGAAAATGACTGCCGATTCCATCAGAGATGAATTGGGTGTTTCGTGGGGGACTGGTGTGTTGACATTCTGGCGGCGGCATTATGCACAGTGTATCTGTGCGGGCTGTTGTTTGCCGAGACTTCTGTCTTTTCCACTTTTCACATTGGGCAGTGGGGAGAGTTTTGTGTGATATTCACTGGCACAGGAACGGAGCATAATGGGGACGACCCGTTGCTGTGAAGTTGGAACTGCGACTAACTAACTAACTAACTAACTAAGTCGGTTGCAAGGCTATTATTTGAAGCCGATATTTAAAAACGTTCTTTGCGGAATCAGGTGTTCACTATACGATTTTTTTTAACGGACTCTACGGATGGTCAGAGTCGCCCTGTGTGTTCCCCGGTTCCTATGGTTCATGTGTGATTTGTACTGCCATCTAGCAGCGGTCTGCGTGGTCAGATTTGGTGGAGAACTAAACTCTGAACCTAAAAACTATTTCTTTCAGTTTGCCCAGGTTACAACTCTGTTTAATATTACATATGTCTGGCACCTTGTCGTCTTCATAGACGATACAATTTGTAAAATGGAGTTATACCTCTCCTTAGCGAAAAGCCAGAATTTAGAGACCATGTGTTGCCCATGCAGCATGATTTCTCACTCTGTCTGTCTGTCTGTCTGTCTGTCTGTCTATCTGTCTGCCTGCCTGTCTGTCTGTCTGTCTGTCTGTCTGTCTGTCTGTCTGTCTGTCTGTCTGTCTGTCTGTCTGTCTGTCTGTCTGTCTGTCTGTCTGTCTACCTCTTTCAGCCTGCCTAGTTTACTCTAGAGGAAAGGTAACAAGACAGCTGCCGAATCAGCAAAGCAATGCTCTAACTGTTCGCCGGTCGGAGCTTCCACCTTAGACCAGTGACCAACCAAGACTTAGGGCCTGATCTGCCCTGCTATGACATCTAGTCTCTACCTATGTTGCATTTCCTAGCACTTGGTTAAGGCTTGCACCTCCCAATTGTGCTCCTCCCCCTGAAGCCCTTGGCACAATGTGGGGTGTCGGGTTTGGTGAGTGCCGCCAAAAATTCGGCGCGAACACAAAACAGGTAGTACAGTCTACTGTCATACGGCAGCTCTGTTCTATCTGGCTTTCAATATTAAATATATTTTCCTCCGAAGTCGGAGAGTGTCTGCCTGTATGGCGAGGAACCACCAGTCTGCACACCAATGAGCCAGACATGGGACAACGGATACTCACGCAAACCTCAGGTCCTGTATGACATCACACTGATGTTGGACAACAGGACGCCTTCGAGAAACAGGACTTCGCGTTGGAACTCAAGCCAACGAACACAAGCAAGCATTAAATATATAGCTCTGGCAAAACAAACATTATAAATAATTCATACCTAAAAATAAATGACCAATCGATACCAAACATTAGAGTATTTGCAAGTAAAGGGATCGCTGCTCTAACATTAGCGTCCTGTAACGCGGCATCCTGTCAGCAACAGGACAGTTCCGCTGAAGGATTCTCTAATTCCCGGAGGATCAAACCAAATGCCTCTTGACAGAGTTGGGATCAGGAAGGGAGATAATTAAGATAAGTGTTATCTGCGCTACTGTTCCGGATATCAACACTGACAAATTGTCAGCACCAGCGTCTGTGAACTCATGGCGTCCTTCTGCAGTTGCAGCTCACACCCAAAGAGGTGAAAGTTCATTGGCTGGCAACTCATTGTAATGTATATCACAATGAGAGGGCGGATACGTTTGCTAATAAGGGAGGGCGACAAACTTAAACCGAGGCGAGGGCGATATATGAAGAAATAAAATCAATAATCCATAAGAACAAAATAAACATATTGAAAAGAAGTGTCTTCTCTTTAGCCATGGTACTGTTTGTGCTGATTTTTTTTTCTTGAATTTTGTCATCCTTGAGATTAACTGATTAAGTGCCAAGGGATGATAAGTTGTCTTATTCAAACTCCCCTTAACTGCCATAGGTTTATAAATCAAACTATTGTTAAAATATCAATACATTAGTTTTCCCAATAAAACCCCGTTAATTTTATATATAATACAACATGTCGGCTACCATATTAACACTATTTAGGTCAAAACTGTGTTCGCATTATCAGCCATTCAATTTTGTTTCGCACAGAATCTGTTAATAAGCAACTGAGGCGTCTCTTAGCTGGTGTTAAACTTTAACGTTGTAACTATATACAAATGATGATGATAATGATGATGATGATAATTATGATAGTGAAAGATGATGATTATGATGATGATAATAATGATGACACCACGACGACGACAATGATGATCATGGTAAGTTTAGTTTAGTTTAGTTTAGTCGATGGATCAACATCATGGCACACGTGTGCAACCCATAAGTGCTCCGTTCTCCTCCTAACTCAAACCTGAGTCTGGAGAAACTCAGCTCTATGCACGAACTCCGTAGCACCGGTGAGGATCCTTAAATACTTTAGGTAGATTTTTAACTCGACATTTTTCCCGGGCAGAGCCGTTAGGCTACTCTTTTTCGATTTCCAACTGTAAAGGGATTTTTTACGTTCGCAACAATACACACGGACGTCCGATCTCACTACCCAGAGGCCAGGGGGAATTTTATTACTAGAAGTCCATGAGAAAAAATCCGGTCATCACCGGGGCTTGAACCAGGGACCTCCAGCACTCGAGGCGGACACCCTACCTCGAGACCACGCAGCCCCCCTGATGATGATGATGCTAATAATAATACTAATAATAATTCGGTGTCTGTGGCCTGGGTAGTACTGATCGCAGCTTCACAGTCTCAACATACCGGTTGGAAGTCAATTTGCGAGCAGATTGCTTTGCGTTGATTTTCACAATGGTATAAGTCTCTGCCGCGGGCGAGCTAGCGAGATTTGTAGCGAATTGCGCTGGTAATACCATGAGAACTGTCGGACGCGGATGCGACTCTTAGACATCCTCCAAGTCGAGACTACTGCCACAGTCTCTTGTTTATCCTGGATTTTCATTTGATATCTATGAGGGCTATAATAGAAGATATAAAATTATATGGCAGAATCACCAATGTGGAGCTCATGGAGAGAGCTAGACAAATAAATAAAAATCATAAGGTGGAGAAAAGAAGTTGGCGCCGGATAGGATATCCACCGAGAAAATAAGAGACTACAGTAACTATATAGGCGTTTGCCTGAATCCAAAAAACAAAAGAAACTCAGAAAAACCTAAAAAGAAAAGAAGAAGAAGAAGAAGAAGAAGAAGAAGAAGAAGAAGAAGAAGAAGAAGAGAAGAAGAAGAAGAAGAAGAGGAAGAAGAAAAAGAAGAGGAGGAAGAAGAAGAAGAGGAAGAAGAAGAAGGAAGAAGAAGAAGAAGAAGAAGAAGAAGAAGAAGAAGAAGAAGAAGAAGAAGAAGAAGAAGAAGAAGAAGAAGAAGAAGAAGAAATCATCTGCACATATAGGAACTACTTGTGCATGTGAAATCCGAGCAAGCGGAGACGCGACACTGACAGGTGCATCATATTTCTGGTGTCTGCGCCAGTTTTAATGATGATGCGGGCCCAGACTTAACCGTGTCAGTTCACCTACATTAAACCAACACGTTCCGGATCGTGGCCAATGGCTACCAGCCTCTACATGGGAACGTCTCACAGGATCTTTCCCGTGTCTGCAAGCCGACGGATATCTGCATTATTCCTGGCCACGATTGCAGCCACAGGCGATACGTCTGCTAATGGCTATTTTTAACGTTAACTTCTTTCGTTGTTCTCAACATTTACGTTCATTTTATAATATTTTAAAATCATTTTTGAGGGATCTTCGGTAGTGTTGTGGCTAAACTCCTGTCTTCCGGGCTGGTGTTCATTGGTTCCAATTCGCATCAAGTTGGTTTCAATTTTTAAATTGAGCAAGGCTCCCAGCCTTAATGGGTATCGGGAAATGTCTTGGAAAAGGGGGGGGGGGGGGGGGGGTATGAGTGTGTGTGTGAGTGTGTGTGTGTGTGAGTGTGTGTGTGTGTGTGTGTGTGAGTGTGTGTGTGAGTGTGTGAGTGTGTGTGTGAGTGTGTGTGTGAGTGTGTGTGTGTGAGTGTGTGTGTGTGAGTGTGAGTGTGTGTGTGTGTGTGTGTGTGTGTGTGTGTGTGTGTGTGTGTGTGTGTGTTCCTTGATTTGAACTCACTCGTAGTGCAAGCAAGTGCTACTACTTCTATTGCACTGGACTGATGTTTGCATGTGGATTAGCTTGTCCTGTTACCAGTGTCCTTTGGCATCTGACTAACCCACATCGACTTCTGGGGTACTTGTAGTTTACGTCCCAAAGTCAAAGACGAGCAATAAACATTTGTTTTGCTCTCACTCGCTGTGAACTCAAGCGTAGTCCATAATACTACTTTCAGTAGTTCTGGACTGAATTTTGCGTGTGGATTAGCTTTCCCCATTACCAGTGTCTTTCGCCATCAGGTTAAGCTATTTCGACTTCAGAGCTACTTGTAATTTACATTCCAAAGTCAAAGACGAGAAATCAATATTCATTTTTCCAACTGACCTGTGTAGCATTTTAACCCTCTCCTTCGACATCAGCACACAGGAAGCTTAAGAGCGAGTACTCTTATCAATTCTTCCCTACAGACCTCCAACCCGAGTGATATTGCATTCATGTCCCAGTGTGTCCCGGTTGGTCTATAAAAGTCTGGATTAACGCGTTATACCCAGTATGTCTTGCAGTCGTGTCAAAGGGTCCTGTACTTACAACTATTCTGTTTTTGTGTTAACATTGTTTTCATTTGTTCCTGTCAGTTTCCAACGTGTCTGTTCTCAACATCTTGCCTTTACCTACTATGGGCAACAATCACTTTCAGATTAATATACGAAATGTGGCTAATTATTAATCTGAGACTGAAATGGGCCCTAATTATAACTTCTCTTCTGAGATTGAACGGGGTAGATGTAATGGGGCAAAACTACATAACATAATAACTTGCTTTATATAGTGTATGCCATATCAATTAGTGTATATTTTATTTACTTATTGAGATGTTACTTTAAGAACTTGACCCATCAACAGTTTATTGTTGTCTCGATTGTGTACGGTAAAAGTAATGGACCCATGTACACGCCTAAATGTGTATTGGACATATGATTTTTTTTTTTTTTTTTTTTTTTTTAATGTTGCATATCCCTTACAGGACGTCGCAGTCAACACCAACATTTTTCAGCTGCTGTTGATGTACTAGGCAAGATTACGCTCAGTAGTTTGCTATTGCTTTCTGAGCGACCGGCTCACATACCCCGTAAGTTACCGATGCTGCAAGAACCGCTACCAATTCTTGCGAACATCACGTCACTCACGAGAGTATACAGGATTACGGAGAAAGATGCAAACATCTAGGCCAGTGAGACCGGCCATATGATGTTAGAGCCAATATTTGTATAGACCAGTCGGAAGTCCAGGGGTGATGTGGTTAACATTATTTGTTAACTTGTCACCTTCGTGTCTTGTGGTCTTGCTGTATTGATATATCGCTATCGTGATGTTTTAATTATTTGTTAACTTGTCACCGTCTTGTCTTGTAGTCTTGCTGTATGGATATGTCACTATCGTGATGTTTTAATTATTTGTTAACTTGTCACCGTCTTGTCTTGTGGTCTTGCTGTATCGATATGTCACTATCGTGATGTTTTAATTATTTGTTAACTTGTTACCGTCTTGTCCTGTGGTCTTGCTATATCGATATGTCACTATCGTGATGTTTTAATTATTTGTTAACTTGTCACTTTCTTGTCTTGTGGTCTTGCTATATTGATATGTCGCTATTTCGATGTTTTAATATCTTGTTATTTTATTTTTAACTTTGTTATCTTGTTGTCCCCCTCTCTTATTACCGTTGATATATTAATATCTTGTTATTTTATTGCTCTGTGACCAATGTCCAGTCTCACAAGGTGTAGCTGTCTCGAATGGGAGGCTCAATATACAGAAGTTAGACTAAGCAGCCAAATGCAGAACTAGATCATTCCTTGGGGGAGCCCAGTACCAAAAATTCAAACGTCGACTTTTTGTGCGGATTGGAATGCCCATAATACGCTCTTCCTTCTCTTGAGGGCCGACTGACTTGCAGCTGTTCTCAACGGGCAAGTTGTTGTGTGGCCAAAGGAGATGACGTCAACACATTGATATCATGGAAGGTCCTACGAAACACAGGGAATTTTAATTCAATCATCAAATGCCAGAAAAAGTTGACTGTTTCGGCAGAAAGGCGCAGCTCCGCAATAAATTTATTCGTAGAAAAATAAACAAATAAATTTAAAACGAAGAATAAGAGGGGGGAAAAAACATCTTTGCGCTGCATTGTTGTTACGTCATCGGCATTCTTGAGTCGCTGCCATTCAGTGCCGACTTCTGACAATGGAATAAAACCAATTCAGAGAGGGCCAAAGACTATTGAAGATGTCCGAGAGCTATCACATTGTGCATTGTGAGTACAGCTTCACCAAAAGGCATCGATGTGCTTGCTCGCTATTACGCAACAGACTGGAACCTGTCATTCTCCGTGCTTTAAGAGACCGGTTCTGGAAGTCAACGGCTTGCGATATCTTTATTTTAGTATTACTAAACGCTTTACTGGGCCAGCTGACCTCTTAAGGGGAAACGCCAGATTTGGCAAATGTACCTTGTTCAATCGTGGGCATTTTCAATTCAGACGATGCAAATTTACTGCCATACAGCAGAGCAAGTCGGATATAACATTTCAGTGTTCTCTTTCTGACATTCTCTGAAAGAGATTTATTACATATCAATATTACTATGCCATATAAATATTATTTTAGGAATACAATAACCGTATGCGTTACTATACGTTGTCTCGCTATTTTTTTTTTTTTTAAATTTTGTTATCTTGTCTTAATATTTTGATATCTTATCGTATTATCTAGATATCGTATCTTATTATCTTGCTATCTTATTTTATTATCTTGCAATCTTATTTGATTATGTTGGTATCTTATTTTATTATCTTGTTATCATATCTTATTATCTTACTAGTGTATCTTATTATCTTAGCTTGTTAACCAGATATATTATTTTATTATTTTACTATCTTATATTATTTTCTTGCTAACATATCTTTTTATCTTGCTAACTTACCTTATTATTTTGTCATCTTATTATATTATTTTGCTATATTTTCTTATTATATAACAACCTATATTTTTTTTATCTTGTTATCTTATTTTATTATCATGCCATCTTATATTATCATCTTACGATCTTATCTTTTTATCTTGCGATACTGTTTTAATATCTTGTTGTCTTATCTTTTTATCTGACTATTGTATCTTGCTATCTTTTCTTATTATCTTGTCATGTTATTTGATCATCTTGCTATCTTAGGTTATTATCTAGCTAGCCTGACTTTTTATCTGGCTTTCCTGTGTTAATATCTGGCTTAGTATCTTGCTATCTCTTCTTATGATCTTGCTATCGTATATCTTTATCATGCTATCTTACCTTAGTATCTCGCTATCTTATCTTATTATCTTGCTATGTAATCTTTTTATCTGGCTGTCTTATGTTATTATCTGGATATCTTATCTTATTATCTTACTATTTTGTCTTACCTTCCTATCATACTGCATTGTAGTTTTATTATTTTGACCACCAGTGTATGTATCATTTGTATCTCGTATTTCAACCAAACATTCCAAGAACATCCACCCCTCACCCCCCCCCCCCCCCCCCCCCCCCCCCCCCACAAATCCTACTAAATAATAAATAACACCCTATGATTTCTCTAGTTGCCAGTTTACATTGTTAAATTGTATTAAACATATTTCTCACGTCTCGTGAATAACTTATCAAACATTTTAGAAGTCAACACAAACACATAAGAAAGCGTAGGAATTGATCACAAAAGAAGACATGGGAATTTTATTCCGAATAGACATTTGTTATCTCCCGGAACGAAACAACAAGGCTCCAGGGTTGTAAAAGTATACTCTTTCTGCCTCATTAAAACGTCGTCAATGGGGAATATCTTCCTAAATTTAGTTCATTCCGAGACAGGTTGCAGCGCCGTGGTCGCTCACTTGCGGTTTCCACAAACGAGCAATTGGCCAAGTGAACAGGTGGCATTTACTATGTGGCGAAGAGCTGGGAAAGCCACCATGAGGAGTGAGAGACCAACATTTAGCTCAGATGATGTGTTCTAGTTGTATTGATGATAGTATGCGTGTCAGTTCCTCCTGAATGTTACACTGGAGTAGTTGGCAATAAATTACCTGAAACTTGTCGATGAACAATTGCCAACATAGGTCTAATTCCGGCTAATGCGTATGTGTTGAGTTGAATCACAACATGGTTAGATATCATTTGATTTTGGAGAGAGCTGATCGATTATCTAAGAAAGGAGCAAGAGAAGAACAACCTGATGTACCTGTTTAATACCAGCAACAGAAAAGAATGATCAAATCAGCCAAAAAGCCACACAAACCTGCTCAAGATGACTACTACGTTATGGACAGACCAGAACACATTATTATGTACCTATAGGACACAATAAATTACACAACTACATGTATACAAAATACAAGATTGGCGAATCAGGCTTGTGCACATGTGGATTGGAGCCGCAGACAGCAGAGCACATATTCCAAGACTGCCTAAACTACGACATAGCTAGGCAAACCTCCAGGCCTAGAGCAACGATGGTGGAAGATAAACTCTCTGGACTACAGGGGGAACTAATAACAAAAAAAATATCAGCTTCATTCAATCAAGAGACAACATTGCAGTTACAGACACATTTCAGCGAACGAAAGAAGAAGAAGAAAATGACCTGGCTACATCCCATTATGCCTCTCTGCAGACGAGAATTTGCAGTAACGTGCTTGGACACCTCTAAGGTCTCTGAGCCCGGAGAGGGGACAGATATCACTTCAACACAATTCCCGTGGCGATGGTACTTTGGTACTGGATCGGGAGAAAAGTCTATACACCAATCTCTCTCTGAGATTTTTTCTTAGCTCGGATGAGCTAAACGCTTATGAATCGGAGTTGTCAATTACACCTCGGTTTTTCAGAAGTTTCATCAACCAAGCAGCCAACCAACAAATCGACCTGTTAAAAAAGATGCCTCCCCCCCCCCCCCCCCAAAAAAATGACCATTCAACGCTGAACGCCATTAATATATATTTGAATAACGAAGAAACAAACAATAGATTGCATGATTTATTGCCTGGCGTATTTCGCTGGTCTTGTCAGGTACATACTGCAGAAATCACACAACATAAAGTAAAATAAGCAGATAAATCCTTCAAGCTGAAATAAACACCTGTTCGCACAGTAATTTCAATTGTCTACCATGGTAATTTTAAACTGACTACCACGTTTTTCTGTTTGCAGAAAACTGGCCTATGCAGCGAAATATGCCAGGCAATAAATCGCCCAGTCTATTGTTTGTATTTTCGTTATTCAAATTCACTACGGGAAAATATTGTTTTAATATAATTATATAGCTATTCCCTCCGTCCATAATGTACAAATGAGAAATAAATAGATTACTCCACAACACAACGAATCGACCTTTCGATCTTAGTCATCTACATTAGGAACAACACAGATCTAAAGAAAACATCAAATTAGAACATGTGTAGGGTGTGTACATTGTTTCTGTGTTGATTATCTCTCAGTTTTTTAAACAGGAGTCACTTATACAATACATTCAGCAGGAGTCACTCGTGCTGTTTTCATTCTATATTTTTATATACCAATCTCCGAGCGGTGGGTATCACGCCGGCCGCACTTTCTTCCCAAAACAATTAATGGTACACATGCTAATCTGCGTCGACCTAGAAGCCCTGGTCAATTTTCAAAATCCACTTCAAGGCAGATTTGAACCGTGACCACCGGCTCGACAGGCGAGCGTCTAGCCACTACGCTATCGCTGCTAATGAATTGCTCAGCACAAATAGGATAAATTCACGTATTAACTTTTATGGGTGTAAAAATGCGCCGAGTATTATGCCAAAGGTGTCAAATAGCGCCCCTAGCCTAAAGTGTGCCCGGGTTTATCGTTACCCCCACATGTCAAGACGTGCCCTTTACAAAGGCATCATTCCCAGAGAAAACACTGCCAGGGAAGGATACTTGACGGCATTCGATCCCTGTCAATTTCTATGCAGATACTAACACCGCTCTGCCAAACAAACTGTTGAATATTGCTTCTTGTCGTGTTTTCCTTCTTGTATTTCGTGAGCCCTGTTGAAAGACACTATCGGATAACGCCACAGCCCATCAAGTGGTTCCAAGTACTGTTTAAGAAGCACCGTTAACAACTTCTTGGTTCGCAAATAGCGGTGCATGAAGACACAACAAGCAGAGATTGATCAACAAACGAACTTTGTGAATATGTCGGATGTTGGTTGGTGGAGCGGATTAGGACACACGTTTCCGTCAAAATATTGGATTAATTAGTTAATAATTGTATTCGTCTACTAGTATTTCGTTTCTTCGCCTTCTTGTTCTTCTTTACTTCTTCTTCTTCTTCTTCTTCTTCTTCTTCTTCTTCTTCTTCTTCTTCTTCTTCTTCTTCTTCTTCTTCTTCTTCTTCTTCTTCTTCTTCTGTTCATTTGTTCGTGTTCAAATGTATATCTCTATTATAAAATTTAAAAGTTAGGACTAAGTTTTATATTCCACCCGTCACCAATGTTGCACTCATAAACAGTTACAATTTCATCTCCAAATCTAATGAGACCACGGTTTTGGAATGTATTTCCCATAGTGTGTTTTCCCTCTCCACTTGAGCACTCAGCAGGACTGCAAATATTGATTGGCACTGACAGGGAACAAAGAAATACATGAAAGAAGTAGATGTTAGACGGTATCATCATCATCCAGTGCCTTGTCGGCTGGCGTCGGCGATCATGTCTCTCCACAATATACGATCTCCGACGTCATGAATCAATTCGTGTGTTGACTCCCTTCCGTGCCTTGACACAAGACTGTCAATAATCTTCCCACGCTGTCTTCCACCATCTCTTTCCGCAAATCTTTCCGGTTGTCACAGCATGTTACAGTTTTTACTTCCCCATAACGTGGCCAAAAAACGACGACTGCCCCTTTCTGATGTTTGTGATAAGTTATCTTTGCGACTCAGCTTCCCTTACAACGTCAAAATTGCTCATTTTGGCTGTCCAATTAATTTTCAGCATTCTTATATAAAACTGGTTCTATGTAACATGCAAGAAGTCTTTTTCTAACTTTCAAGGGCAGTGATTTATTGCACAAAACGCTATCCATTCGATAGAATGATGTTTTTGCTTGTCCTATTTTGCTCTTTATCACAATGGTGCATCTTCCATCTGATGTTATCCATGTTCCTAGATATCTGAATTTCTGCACTTGCGCCAAAATAACGTCATGTACTTTAATTGCACTGACTTCGTGGCTAAGGGGTTACGGACGCAGTTCGTAATCCCGCATACCGCTTTAGAAATACAGCTGCAGACGATTTTGTGGCAGACTACCTGGTGTTGGCATTTTTATGAAATAGTATGAATGCCTGTCGTACAGAAAGCAATGGCAAACTACTGAACGTAAATCTGCCAAGAGATCATCATCACCAAGTACCACGCAGGCTGGCGTAGGCGTTCATGACTCTCCACAGATCTCAGTCTGTGGTTTTCTGGATCAACTCCGCAGTTGATATTCCTCCATGCCATCGTCTCAATCCATCCAGCATCATTTCTCTTGGTCTGTCTCTGCCTCACTTCCCCTCGATCTTTCCAGTTGTCACGATGTTCTCCAATGCCTTTCTTCTCATCGCATGACCAAACAAAGCTGTTTGCCTCTTTCTTATTGTTGTATTCAATGTTCTAGTTTCATTAGCCTCTTTCAGGCAATCGTTGTTAGTTACTCTGGCAGAACAAGGAATTCGCAACATTCGTCTCAGGAACCACATCTCTGTTGCTTCCAATCTCTTCGTAATTTGTTCATTTACATTTCAAGATTCACAGCCATACAGCAAAACAGGTTCTTTATAGCACTTCAGCACTCTCTTTCTTACATTCAATGATAATGACTTATTGCATAAGATAGTCTTCATTTTCTGAAATGCAGCCTTTGCTTGCCCTATTCTGTTCTTAATCTCTGTTAAGCATCTTCCATCTGATGTTATAAATGCACCTGGGTATTCAAAACTATCCACTTGGTGAAGAATTTTCCCTTCTATCTCTATTTCACATGTCGGTGTCCCTTTTTCTTTGATATCACCATTGTTACTGTTTTCTTGATATTAAAGGAGTGTCCCTTATTTGCACACTGTTACTAAAATGTCCAACAATTTTTGTAGATCAAGAGATCACAAACAGCAAAATAAGAATGCTGGGGTTGACTATGACGTCATGAAAAGGATATGCAACTAACTTTAATTGCAATATTGAGGCACAATCTGTTTCTTTGATATTACCACGACTTCTGTCTTTCTATTATTCAAATTAAGGTCCATGTTTTCACTTTCTACAACCACTGTATCTATCATTTCCTATAGATTCATCTGCCTTGTTGCTATCAAGCCGTTGTCATCAGCATAACGAAGGCCACGTCATAGAGATTTGAGGTATTTTATAGAGATAGCTGCCCCACCACCTAACTCGCCTCCTCTCAGTGCCCACGTTAGACGAAAAGAGAACTATTTTTATAGTGTTCTTGCTTTTGTGTTGTCTGTAAAACCGAACGGTTAACCAAACTCCAACATCATCATCATGTGCTATGTCGATAAAGCGTCGGCGGCTACATTTGCCATCTCATTCGATGACCAGCATCGGATTAGATCTGAGTTGTTGTCCCGACTGTGCCTATGAGGTCAGGTCTTCCAGGTATTTATCTGTTTCTCTTCTTACTCTTGTTACTTCAAATTTGCCGGTTGTCACTACGTTTTAAAATATTCGCCATCTAACCTGCACAGCTTTCGATAAAGTGAGACATGTCGACATGATAAGGATGCTTGTAGATCTCCACATTGATATTGGAAACAACAAGCTGTTATAAGAATTGATAATGAAGTCGGTCAATATCAACCTATTAAGAGAGGTGTGAGACAGGGATGTGTAATGTCTCCAGATCATTTTTCCCTGTACAGTGAAAGTATTTTCAGAAATATAGAAGATATGGAGGGAATCACAATTTTTTTTTTTTGGGGGGGGGGGGGGGGGGGACGATGCGTCAATAACATTAGATATGCAGATGATACAGTGTTGATTGTAGACAATGAACAGGACCTGCAACATTTAGTAGATGCGGTTGTTGCACACAGTGAACAACTAGCGTTAGAATTGAATTGTAAGAAGACACAGATTATGGTTGTCACTAGGAAGAAGGAAATACAACAATGGGCATATTCTTAAACAAGTGAATTGGTACATTTATCTCGGAACAGTCATAACATCAGATGGGAGATGCCTTAAAGAGATTAGAACAAGAATTGCCATTGCGAAGGTAGCATTTTGCAAGACATACTGACCAATAAAACGATATCAACTGAAACGAGAAAAAGTGTTTTGAAGTGCTGCATACTATGTACTTTTGTATGGATGTGAAGCGTGGACAATGAGTAGACAAGCTGAAAAACATCAGATGGCTGTGGAAATGTGGTTTCTGAGGAAAATGCAAACAAAACCACGAAGAGACAGAAAAACAAATGAATAAGTCCTTCAGGAAAGAAATGAAGATAGTATACTGATTAGAGACATTAAACGTAGACAGTCAAAAATTTTGGGGCATGTTATGATAAGAAATGAATTGGAGAACTGGCAAGATCGAAGGGAAGAGACAAAGGAGAAGACCGAGAAGTAAATACCTGGATGACTTGGCCACGTGCATTGTCGAGACGAAACATGGAGCTGATCCACGACTCTGGTGATCGAGTGAGATGGCGAAACATGACCGCCCACGCTTATCGCCATGGCACATGATGGATGGATGGAACATGCACAAAGAAAACAAAAATACATTCATTGGAATATCTACTTCAAATTTATCCAAACAACTTACGGTTTTTCTTCTTTCTTTCTTTCTTTCTTTCTTTCTTTCTTTCTTTCTTTCTTTCTTTATATATTTTCTTCAGACACCCAATTCAGTACAATTTACAAATGCCAAACAGATTTGTAACCAGCAAATGTCTGTGCTTGGTCTGTCGTATGCAGAAGAGACCTGGACACAGGGTCGGGGTCGGTGTAGTCGGTGGGAGGGGGGGGGGGGGGCAAACAAAGAAAGAAATATCTACTTGGCAGTAGTTATAAATGGACGTTTCGGTTATGATTTGCCGGAGCCTCCGGCAATTGACCTTGACCTCGGCTGATTTTCACTCCCCCTCGGTCATATAGTTGGGTGGGGTAAGGGGTGGTATCTAGGTCATATCTAAGGGCGATAATTCTAAGATTTTATGTTTCTAAGGGCAGATAACTATTGAGTGGGTGTATAAAAATTTTAATTAATTATTATAAAATAAAATAAAATAAATAAAAATAAAAATAAATAACGACGGGGTGCGGGGTGGTGGCGAGGAGGTGGGCGCGTGGGGCGAGGCTAGGTGATTTGGGTTTAAACACTATCATCACAGGGTTACAAATGAAAACCTTAAAATGTACAGATGGTCGATATTATTGATTTTAGCGGGTATAGCTTAGTGAAATTCGTTGGTGAGGGGTGGGTAGCGGCTATTAGTGCTTTGTAGAGTGTCGTAGTGGCCTATACACTATCATCATACGGGTTACAAATGAAAACCTTAAAAAGTAAAAATGGCCGATAATATTGATTTTAGCGGGTATAGCTTAGTGAAATTCGTTGGTGAGGGGTGGGTAGCGGCTATTAGTGATTTTTAGAGTGTCGTAGCTGCCTATACACTATCATCATACGGGGTACAAATGAAAACCTTAAAAAGTAAAGATGGCCGATTTTAATGATTTTAGCGGGTATAGCTTACTTAAATTTATTAAGAGGTGGGTAGCGGCTAGTAGTGCTATGTAGAGGGTCGTAGTGACTTATTCACTAACATAACACGTGTTACAAATGAAACCTTGAAAGCTAAAGATCGCTGATTGTAATGGATATAGTGTAGTATCATTCGGCGGTAAGGGGTGGGTACCAGGTATTAGTGGTCAAACAGTGGTCAAGTGGTGGTCAAGTAAGGAAAATTTTAGGGAAAAGTGATTGTAATGATATGATGATGCTTAAAGGGTGGTAAATTAGTGGTCAAGCAGTGGTCAAGTAAGGAAAATTTTAGGGAAAAGTGATTGTAATGATATGATGATGCTTAAAGGGTGGTAAATTAGTGGTCAAATAGTGGTCAAGCAGTGGTCAAGTAGTGGTCAAGTGGTAGTCAAGTAAGGAAAATTTTAGGGAAAATTGGTCGTAGCGACATGGTGATGGTTAAAGGATGGTAAATTAGTGGTAAATTAGTGGTCAAGCAGTGGTCAAGTGGTGGTCAAGTAAGGAAAATTTTAGGGAAAAGTGGTTATAATGATATGGTGATGATTAAAGGGTGGTAAATTAGTGGTCAAGCAATGGTCAAGTAGTGGTCAAGTAAGGACAATTTTAGGGAAAATTGGTCGTAGCGACATGGTGATGGTTAAAGGATGATAAATTAGTGGTAAATTAGTGGTCAAGCAGTGGTCAAGTGGTGGTCAAGTGGTCGAGTGACCACTTAAATTGTAGATGACGATGTCCCTAAGATTATGGTAGTGGTTAAAGTGATCGATGACATGGTCAAGTAGCGGTCAACCAGTGGTCAAGTGGTCGAATGAACACTTAAAAGGTAGAGAAAAGTATGTATATTGAAACGGTGATGGTAAAATGGTCGACAACGTGGTCAAGCAGTGGTCAAGTAGTGCTCAACCAGTGGTCAACCGCTCAAGTGAGAAAATTGTAGGGTATGGTACGTGTAGTGAAACAGAGATGAATAAATTAAGTAGTGACGTTGTCAAGTAGTGATCAAGTAGCGGGCAAGTACTGGTCAAATGGTCGAGTGACCACTTAAATTGTAAGGGAAAGTACGTGTAGTGAACCTGTGTTGGTTAAAGTGATCGATGACGTGCTCAAGTAGTGGCCAAGTAGTGGTAAATGGTCGAATGACTACTTAAATTGTCGGTGAAAGTAGGTATGGTGACATGGTGATGATCAAGAGTTGGTCAAGTGGTGCTCAAATAGTGGTCAAGTAGTGGTCAAGTAGTCGAATGACCACTTAAATTATAGGGTATGGTACGTGTAGTGAAACGGTGATGGTAAAATAAGTAAGGACATAGTCAAATAGTGGTCAAGTACTGGTGAAGTAGTGATCAAGTGGTCGAAGGATCACTTAAATTGTAGGGTATGGTATGTGTAGTGACATGATGATGGTTAAAGTGATCGATGAAATGATCAAGACGTTATGCCGACTGCTAAGTTCAGAAAGTAATGTCCTTACTAGCGGCAATTTCCCTGACAGAATCGCCTCGAGCACTGATTTTGTATTGATCAATAGCACCTAGTGGTACAGTCAACACACATGGACAATAGTTACATCTGGTCAAAGATGGCGTTGCACCCTATCACACATGGGTAATTGCTACAACCAAACTACGTCTCATTCACTAAAACTGGTCAAATATGGTGTCACATCCGGTCACAGGGGTAATGGGACATCTGAGACACGTGGTTAAGAGGGAAACTATAGAAAAAGGGTGTCCTATCGGTTGTCGAGTCAGGGAACCTAACGTATGATGATCACTGTGTATAGGAGTGAATACACTGCATCATCACCACTGCATCCGAAGGGTAAAATGGTCACCCCCTTCTCTCTCTCTTTTCTATAACCGTGTAGTCCTAGTGTTATCCGGTTACATCAAAGGACACCCGAGCATCAACACAACAAACTGCCCCGATTCAACCTTAGGCAATGCACGTAACATGACAGGTCACATGTCCGCCGTCATAATCAGCGACGTTATCACGTATCAAATTAGATAGCCACACTTTCATTTCCTTTCTATGTGTCCATAGTGTCTTTACATCTTTCTCCAGAAAACCATTTCCAAGACCAATATATGTTATTTGTCAGTGTACCTGCTCAGTGCCACACTTCACAACCAGACAAAAATACACGTTCTATGTACCACTTCAACCGTCAAATAAGAAAATATGTTAGACAAAATATTAAAATTATTGGTCAAATACAGAAATATATCACCCAAACTTATAAAAAGTAGGAACATATGTTAACCAAATGGAAAATATCTTAGCCAAATAGGAAAATTTGTTAGCCAAATAGAAAAAATATTGACCACGTAATGATATATCTTGTCCACACTTATGAAAAGTAGGAAAATTTGTTAGCCAAATGGGGAAAATATTGTCCAAGTAACGAAATATCCCCCAACAAACTTAGGAAAAGTACGAAACTTTGTTAAGCAAGTATGAAAAGGTATCGACCAAGTAGAGAAATATATCACCCAAACTTATAAAAAGTAGGAACATATGTTAACCACAGAGAAAATACCTTGGCCAAATAGGAAAATTTGTTAGCCAAAGGGGGAAAATATTGTCCAAGTGACGAAATACCCCCCAACAAACTTAGGAAAAGTACGAAACTTTGTTAAGCAAGTATGAAAAGGTATCGACCAACAGAGAAATATATCACCTAAACTTATACAAAGTAAGAACATATGTTAACCACAGAGAAAATACCTTGGCCAAATAGGAAAATTTGTTAGCCAAATGGGGAAAATATTGTCCAAGTGACGAAATACCCCCCAACAAACTTAGGAAAAGTACGAAACTTTGTTAAGCAAGTATGAAAAGGTATCGACCAAACAGAGAAATATATCACCTAAACTTATAAAAAGTAAGAACATATGTTAACCAAATGGAAAATATCTTGGCCAAATAGGAAAATTTGTTAGCCAAATGGGGAAAATATTGTCCAAGTAACGAAATATCCCCCAACAAACTTAGGAAAAGTACGAAACTTTGTTAAGCAAGTATGAAAAGGTATCGACCAAACAGAGAAATATATCACCTAAACTTATAAAAAGTAAGAACATATGTTAACCAAACGGAAAATATCTTGGCCAAATAGGAAAATTTGTTAGCCAAAGGGGGAAAATATTGTCCAAGTAACGAAATATCCCCCAACAAACTTAGGAAAAGTACGAAACTTTGTTAAGCAAGTATGAAAAGGTAGGGACATCGTTACGACCGCCAGGCGACTTAGCTCCCAGTAAGGGATGCAACAACTTCGTTGCGCCGCCAGGCAAATAGGAGTTATCGGCCTGCGAGATCGCTGGCTGACCAGCGGTCAGGCCGCCAACGCAAGACGCACGCCTGCCACGTGACGCCACGTCAGGCAGGAGGCAAGTTGCGAACCAGGTCCAGACAGCTCTGGGACACGGAACATGACGGACGTGTGAGAAAGGAGTTGTATGGTTTCTGTATTGAAAGGCGAGTGTCTGGACATCTTGCGAGTCAGACTTGTGACTGTATTGTGGATGTAAGTTGTAAAGTATCCATTATATGTATTTGTGATCATCGTTCTGTATTTGATATGTTAATAATTCCACCGAACGATGTGTCGTTGAGTCTTACGTCAAATCACGTTGTATTTGTACTGTCTCACACTTGTTAGGAAAGCGAGCCAAGTTTAAGACCCTGACATGTGTGAACGTGGAGGGCTCGTCCAGCTTTAATTTAGTTATATTTGAACGTGAATAGCTTGTCCTTGTTGAACGTTTAATTTAATTAGATTTAAACTTAAATGTGATCATGGAAGGCTCATTTTGATTGTTACTACATTATTTAAACATGTGTAAGACCATTTGTAAACGTACAATGCATACATTCTGTTTGATCCTGTAAGCGTGTAAAACATTTGTGATTTGTGAAACTTGTCACCGTTTTGACCTTGTCGACATTGTGATCTTGTCGCCATTTTGACCTTGTCGCCATCTTGTAAACTTGATGTCTATGTCCTTACTGAATGTCATCTTGATGTAAGTGATGTGTCATCAATGTTGTAGAGTGTTAAGATACTTGTAGATTGTCTTTGTGAATTGAGTTTGTGGAACGCGAAAAGTGTTTGGAAAGAAAGTAACGTGTATTGTAAAAAAATTGTTGACGGACAAACTTACGACATACAATTATACTCAACGCCATACAAACCTAATCAACACTTAGTGACAAGCAGGCACACACCAACAAATAGACGCTAATTTATCTTCTTCCAAAATAAAAGCAGGTTTTTCCGTACCATCCGAAACCTTGCCGTAGAGGTCATTTGTAGTCTGAGGTAACGACCCTACAGTTCCTAGCCCGATTTCCAACCGTCCTTCACCGCATCCAGGGCACTTGAGTATACTTTTTCCTTTTCGTATACTTTAAAAATGCATTTTTAGGCACATATCGTCCATATAAACAGATTGTAAAGTGTTGATTACTAACCACTTATTACATATTGCGTGTGGCTGGTATTTCATTGACATTTTTCCATCATGTCTTCATTATTTGATTTCATTGATATGGGGATAAAGTTACAGTTACATGGTGATGAATTAACACAGTGGAGTGAGCAGAAATATGCAGAATACCTACAAGTACAGGAAAAAGCGGCTGAGCGTGAAGAAAGAGCAGCTGAAAGAGCATTAAAACAGGCAGAGATGGCTGTCAAACAAGGAGAGGCAGACACAGCCTTAAAGCAAGCTGAGATAGATAGTGCATTGAAAAAGGCCGAGATCGAGAATGAAACAGAGCTGAAGAAGGCAGAAATAGCAGCTCAGAGTAAGAGAGAAGAACTGGAGTTACAGTTGAAGATGAAACAACTTGACACTGAGACTGCCATTAACAAAGAGTTTAAGAAATCTGAAAGACTGGAGAAAGAAAACCAGTATAAGAAATATCAAGGTATTGTACGTAATTATACCTCGGGTGACTGCATTGCAGCCTTTACCCAAAATTTTGAAACTTTAATGGAACATTATCAAGTTCCACTGTCTGAATGGAATATTGTGTACATGAGGAGTTTGTCAGGGGAACCTCTTAAAGTTATTGAAACCATCCCCAAAGACCTCAGAAAAGATTACCATTATCTGAAATCTAAGATTATGGCACATTTTATGTTAGATGAGGCAGGTTACAGAGAACAGTTCAGTAAATTGAGCCCAAAACCGACTCAAACGTTCTCTGACTACCTCTGCTTAGTCCGAGATATTTTCACCAAATGGACGTCAGCAGCCAAAATTGAAAAAAGTTATCAGAGATTGGAAGATCTAATTATTAGAGACAAAATTGTGTCATCTATTCCTTCAGCCTTTGCTAAATTTTTGTTAGAGAATGAATGCTCTAGTGTGGATGAAATTGAAAGACGGGGTTCGGCTTACTACACAGCCAACAAACATTGCTTTGCTACTGAAGATACTAACATTAACTTTGTAGCAGCGGCTAATTATGACAAACAACCCTATAGTAGGCAGAAATTTCGTAAGCCTACCTCTGAGAAGTTATATCATTGCGAGTATTGTAGATATTCTCATCAGCAGAGTGAGATGTGTGATAAAAACCCTCGTTACAAGACGTACTTACAACACAGGGTAAATCAACAAAATCAGGAGCGTGAAATCTTCAAAGGGTTGACTAAATAGTTTTCTCTGTAAGGCGTTCGGACACCATCGGAGGGATTGCGAGGGCAGGCAGATGACCAAAAAAAGCAAATGCCGCCTTGTATGATAGTTCCGCGTCTGAAGAAGAAGAGCCAGAGAAACAACCTGTGAACTCAGCACAGGCTGTTGACATATTCAACGCAAACAAATGCTATGTTTGTAATACTTTCTATGAAGATGGTATTTTAAAATGCGGTCATACCATCCCTATTGCCAATGAAGAAGCTAATTCGGTAATAGGTTCAAAGGGCAGAATAAACATCCATCACGGATATGTAAATGGCAAATATGCTACAGTCCTTCGCGACACAGGAAGTACAATCATTGGCCTGAAAAGAACGTTCATATTGCCTACAGATTACACAGGCAGGCACGTAACATGTAGAACATTCTCAGGCAATATTGAGAGATACCCATTAGCATGGGCATATATTGATACACCTTTCCTCACTGGGAAAGTAAAGTGCGCTGCACTAACCAGTCCAGTTTGTGATATAATTATTGGTAATTTACCTGAGGTAAATGATAAACCTCATGACATAACATCTTCATGTAATGATGATACCATAACATCACCATCAAATGTCATCATTGAAAATGTCACACCACCTATTGATTTTAATGTAGCTAATGTAGCACTAAGTTCTCATGACATCATTGAAACTATTGTTCCATCATCATCATCTGATATCATTGAGTGTGTGAACGCAGTAACAAGAGCTACTGCTAGAGTGCAAGATGAAGTAAATCAAACTGAGGCGATACAATTGCTCAGCCCAGTTTCACTACCTACTAACACCATGAAGGAAGCATTTGTAACAGCCCAAAAAGCTGATCCTTCATTGTCAAAATACTTTGACCTGATCGGCCGAAAGCCAAAAGTAACCAAGAATGCAAAATGGCATTTTGCGATGAAAAATGACATACTCACTAGGTATTACACCAGAGGTGACAATACCACAGAGCAAACTGTTTTGCCAACTAGTTATCGCAAACAAGCCTTACATCTTGCACACGATATACCTCTTGAAGGACATATGGCATACGTTAAGACCAGATCAAGGTTATTGACACAATTTCACTGGCCAAAATTTTGCAATGACATTAAAGAATATTGCAGAAGTTGTGACACCTGCCAGAAACTGGTTAAAAAAGGTAAACACCCACAGGCAAAGTTACAAGTTACCGACTTAGCCAGTCGACCTTTTGAAAAGCTATCGGTTGACATAGTGGGCCCTCTCAGTCATACAACAACTAGAGGGAATAAATTTATTCTAACGGTCATTGATCAATGTAGTCGCTGGCCAGAAGCTATTCCGTTAAAGAACATAACTGCCAATGAAATAATGGAAGTGTTCTTCCATATTTTTTCTAGGATAGGGTTTCCAGATACTATCCAATCTGATAGGGGCACTCAGTTTATTGCCGCATCCACCCAAGCTTTCACCAAAATGCTGGGAGTTAAGCAGTGTTTCAATTCTCCCTACCATCCTCACAGTAGCGGAGTGATAGAAAAATTTAACGGGGATCTTAAGCACATGCTTGCAAAAGTGACGCAAGAACACCCCAACAACTGGGATGTATATCTACCAGCTATTCTTTTTGCTTATCGCGAGGTACCACATGCTAGTACCGGTTTCTCTCCTTTTGAACTTATCTATGGTGCCAAACCACGTGGCCCATTGACCATTTACCACCAAATGTTAACTGACTCTACACCAGTACTTAAACCCATATCATCATACTCATATGTGACATCATTGCGTGAAAGAATCATCAAATCTTGTGTTATTGCAAAGAATGCACTAAAACTATCTGGTGCTACTTATAGACAGTATGCTGACAAAGGTAACAGGACAATAACATTGACACCTGGACAGGACATTCTTCTTCTGCTACCTAGTGACAGACACCTTCTGACTGATTCTTGGCAGGGACCTTTTAAAGTGACAAGACAGATTTCACCTATAGACTACGAGATCCTTATAAAAAACAAACACAAAATATTTCACATAAATATGCTAAGACCATACCACAACAGAGACGACGAACAAGACGATACAACAGCTTGTACAGTGATAATAGATCACGAAGACGACGATGCTAGTGACGAAATTCCAACACCTGCATTAGACACGACAGACTGCTTGAAGGAGATCAAAATCAACCCAAATTTAACTCAAGCAGACACAGACAGTTGCAAACAACTTATACAACAGTACAACACCATCTTTTCCAACAACCCAGGACAAACAGAATTAATACAGCATCACATCGCACTCACATCAAACACACCCATTAGATGCAGACCATACACCATCCCATTACATTACAAAGAACAGTTACATCAAGAAATCATCAACTTAGAGAAAAATAACATCATAAGACGATCCCAATCAGACTACTCATCTCCCATGGTCATAGTACGCAAAAAGGACAATACAATAAGACTGTGCATCGACTACCGAAAACTGAATAAAATAACTGTTCTAGATCTTGAGCCTATGGCAAACACTGACAATCTTCTGACAGAACTGACAGACGCTAGGTTCTTTACGACTGTAGACATGGTTAAAGGTTATTGGCAGATTGCTGTAGACGAACAGAGCAGACATCTGACAGCTTTCGCCACACCTTGGGGACTGTACGAATGGCGCAAACTTCCATTTGGACTTGTTAACGCCCCAGCCACATTCGTACGTATGACACGACTACTGCTAAGAGACATTCCTAACATAATTTGCTATATTGACGACATATGCATTCACACAGAGACAATGACGGAGCACATTAAGACATTAGACCAAACATTTGAACGGATCAAACAGCACGGACTGACAGTGAAGCCTGCAAAAGTAGACATAGCCTACCAGGAAATATCATTCTTGGGTTACAAAATATCCAATGGCTTTGTCACGACAGACGATAAAATTGTGTCCAAGATACTAAAACTCTCACTTCCGACTACTAAAAAACAAGTCAGAAGTTTGCTGGGCCTAATCAATTACTATAGGCAATTTATTCCTGATTTTTCGGAACTGACCGAGGTATTTACTAATTTACTAACAAAGGATAAACCTGAGAAAATTGTACACGATCAATGCCTAAAAATCGCATTTAATAAAGTGCTATCATGTTTTTCCGATAAGAATAAACAGAATCTTATCCTTAAATTGCCCGATATCCGTTTACCTTTCAGATTACGCACAGATGCTAGCTCCGTGGCGATTGGAGCAGTCCTGTTGCAGGAGTACAACAACATCCTCAACCCTTTACAGCCCCTTACGATGGATGAATTCAGGTGTGCCATCGAACCATATGATAGCGCGTTGGTCTCTGAAACTTCAAGATTATAGCTTTGAGGTTCGACATATCCCAGGCAGAACCAATTCAATTGCCGATCTTTTGTCACGTTGTCCGACCGACCCAGTGAGCACCAATGTCTGAGTGCAGTATGTAGAAATACACTCAGACCGACACAGCCATTTAGCAGTGAATAGTGGTTTTCCATTCACAAAAAGCTGTGTAATGTCTACAATATTGTGATAGGGATTACTCCCATTATATATAGTGTTCGTATTTTACTAGTTCATGTAGTGATTGTCGCGTATAAATGTGTAGTATGTGGTAGAAAGCGAACTTTATTAACTGTATATATTACGTACAAGAACAGTGTCACATTCGCACGTACCTGAAGCGAATTATCCAACTTGCCAGTGACAACTTCGTGTTGAATCCTCCAGGAACATTTTAATTACGAGTGTGAAAGTAAAAACTGAACAGTGACGACTTTTCTACACCTCTGCAGTGAACCGAAACCTTTAGTGTTCGACTGAAACATCTAACACATGAACATTCGATCGTAAACCAGAAGATTGTGTACCAAAATCCAACACGAACTTTGAGAACAGTGTTCCTTCCTTAAACTACATCAAACCGGAACAGGTGTGTTCTACAAGCTTTACCATCAGCTGATTTTAGAGCTCGTGTGTACTTCCGGATTAATTAGAAATGTAGAACAAAAATAGCAGACAACATATAAAAGATTAAAAAGTTTTGACGATTCTAAAATGTTTAGGATTCTATAAAATTGAATACACGAATTGGGTGTTTATTTATTTCTCTAATGTAATCTTAGAATCATATCTTGATTAACGTATTCATATTACCGACTTTTTCTCGTTAGTATGAAGAAACGTCAAGCAATGACACTAAGAAATTAAATAGTTATTGTAAATTATTGTGTTTCACTAATGTATGAATTATTTCCCTTCCATTTATTGTTATTACATTTTCACACAAAGGGCCATAATTTGAAATGTATATGCTAATGTGTTGTGCGTAATATAACATGTTGTTGTTAAAGTGTTGACACCACAGGCAAGCATCTACTGGGCATGGCAGAGGGTTGCCAACATTGTATACCAACACAATAACTCCTGGCCAAGTAGGGACAGGGTTTGAGTGTTTTATACGACTTATATAAAGTCGTATTTCAGTCTCGCGATATGGTTTTTGTTTCAAGAACCATATTATTATTTTTTTCAAATTGCGTTGACGTAGATACGTGAAGCAGGTGCTACTGATCCGACTGGGTGATAATACGATTGAGGTAACCAGCCATCGAGAGGGTGAAGCCTGATATGTGTTAAACATGAAGCACCACATGTCTTTGTACCCAACTCCCAGTTCTTATATATTTCTATGCCATGTGTGTAATTTTGATAACGTTGTGTATAACAATGGGAAGGTAGACTCTGACAAGGGCATACTATTAACCCAACAGGTACAGACATTAGACATGAAAGACGACATCTTTCATGGATTTTACTGGGGGAGCGTGTCAGAGTCCGACAGAGGACAGCGATGCAGGGACATCGTTACGACCGCCAGGCGACTTAGCTCCCAGTAAGGGATGCAACAACTTCGTTGCGCCGCCAGGCAAATAGGAGTTATCGGCCTGCGAGATCGCTGGCTGACCAGCGGTCAGGCCGCCAACGCAAGACGCACGCCTGCCACGTGACGCCACGTCAGGCAGGAGGCAAGTTGCGAACCAGGTCCAGACAGCTCTGGGACACGGAACATGACGGACGTGTGAGAAAGGCGTTGTATGGTTTCTGTATTGAAAGGCGAGTGTCTGGACATCTTGCGAGTCAGACTTGTGACTGTATTGTGGATGTAAGTTGTAAAGTATCCATTATATGTATTTGTGATCATCGTTCTGTATTTGATATGTTAATAATTCCACCGAACGATGTGTCGTTGAGTCTTACGTCAAATCACGTTGTATTTGTACTGTCTCACACTTGTTAGGAAAGCGAGCCAAGTTTAAGACCCTGACAACCACGTTGTCGACCATTTTACCATCACCGTTTCAATATACGTACTTTTCTCTACCTTTTAAGTGTTCATTCGACCACTTGACCACTGGTTGACCGCTACTTGACCATGTCATCGATCACTTTAACCACTACCATAATCTTAGGGACATCGTCATCTACAATTTAAGTGGTCACTCGACCACTTGACCACCACTTGACCACTGCTTTACCACTGCTTGACCACTAATTTACCACTAATTTATCATCCTTTAACCATCACCATGTCGCTACGACCAATTTTCCCTAAAATTTTCCTTACTTGACCACTACTTGACCATTGCTTGACCACTAATTTACCACCCTTTAATCATCACCATATCATTATAACCACTTTTCCCTAAAATTTTCCTTACTTGACCACCACTTGACCACTGCTTGACCACTAATTTACCACTAATTTACCATCCTTTAACCATCACCATGTCGCTACGACCAATTTTCCCTAAAATTTTCCTTACTTGACTACCACTTGACCACTACTTGACCACTGCTTGACCACTAATTTACCACCCTTTAAGCATCATCATATCATTACAATCACTTTTCCCTAAAATTTTCCTTGCTTGACCACTAATTTACCACCCTTTAAGCATCATCATATCATTACAATCACTTTTCCCTAAAATTTTCCTTACTTGACCACCACTTGACCACTGTTTGACCACTAATACCTGGTACCCACCCCTTACCGCCGAATGATACTACACTATATCCATTACAATCAGCGATCTTTAGCTTTCAAGGTTTCATTTGTAACACGTGTTATGTTAGTGAATAAGTCACTACGACCCTCTACATAGCACTACTAGCCGCTACCCACCTCTTAATAAATTTTAGTAAGCTATACCCGCTAAAATCATTAAGATCGGCCATCTTTACTTTTTAAGGTTTTCATTTGTACCCCGTATGATGATAGTGTATAGGCAGCTACGACACTCTAAAAATCACTAATAGCCGCTACCCACCCCTCACCAACGAATTTCACTAAGCTATAACCGCTAAAATCAATATTATCGGCCATTTTTACTTTTTAAGGTTTTCATTTGTAACCCGTATGATGATAGTGTATAGGCCACTACGACACTCTACAAAGCACTAATAGCCGCTACCCACCCCTCACCAACGAATTTCACTAAGCTATACCCGCTAAAATCAATAATATCGACCATCTGTACATTTTAAGGTTTTCATTTGTAACCCTGTGATGATAGTGTTTAAACCCAAATCACCTAGCCTCGCCCCACGCGCCCACCTCCTCGCCACCACCCCGCACCCCGTCGTTATTTATTTTTATTTTTATTTATTTTATTTTATTTTATAATAATTAATTAAAATTTTTATACACCCACTCAATAGTTATCTGCCCTTAGAAAACATAAAATCTTAGAATTATCACCCTTAGATATGACCTAGATACCACCCCTTACCCCACCCAACTATATGACCGAGGGGGAGTGAAAATCAGCCGAGGTCAAGGTCAATTGCCGGAGGCTCCGGCAAATCATAACCGAAACGTCCATTTATAACTACTCTTGGCGTGGCGAAATAGCAGACTCGTGAAAGAAACAGACCTGACCTCTCATGATGGTGTAAGATGGCGAACTATGGTTACCCACACTTTTCAGCATAGCACATAATGATGATGACGCACAGAGCTTTGTGGGGACCCCAACGTTGTAGACAGGCTATCCGAAGTTTTTCTAGGTAGGAATAGTGGCGAGGCATTGAGCTAGCATCCTCACTTCGTGATGTCAAGGCTTAGCATAAATACAATTATATGTTTGCCAATCCGCATCACTTATGGCAATAGCAAGCGTGATCAGTTAGTTGGGATTGAAACCAGTAGAGTAAAGAAATGACACGCTTCTTACACGTCTTCGGGTGTATTGTGTACATGGTCCTAGACAAATAGAAACTTTTATACGCCGTGAGGTGTGTTGTGTACATAGTCCTAGACAAATGGAAACTTTTACACGTTCTCAGGTGTATTGTGTACATGGTCCTAGACAAATGGAAACATTTACATGTCTTGAGGTGTATTGTGTACATAGTCGTAGACAAATGGAAACTTTTAAACGTCTTGATGTGTATTGTGTACATAGTCATAGACAAATGGAAACTTTTACACGTCGTGAGGTGTATTGTGTATATAGTCCTAGACAAATGGAAACCTTTACACGTCTTGATGTGTATTGTGTACATAGTCCTAGACAAATGGAAACTTTTACACGTCGTGAGGTGAATTGTGTACATGGTCCTAGACAAATGGAAATTGTTACACGTCGCAAGGTGTATTGTGTACATGGTCCTAGACAAATGAAAACTTTTATACGTCTTGATGTGTATTGCGTAAATGGTCCTAGACAAATTGAAACTTTTAGACGTCGTGAGGTGTATTGTGTACATGGTCCTAGTCACATGGAAACTTTTACACGCCGTGAGGTGTATTGTGTACATGGTACTAGACAAATGAAAACTGTTAGACGTCTTGATGTGTATTGTGTAAATGGTCCTAGACAAATGGAAACTTTTAGACGTCGTGAGGTGTATTGTGTACATGGTCCTAGTCACATGGAAACGTGTACACGTTGTGAGGTGTATTGTGTACATGGTACTAGACAAATGGAAACTTTTGCACGTCGTGATGGTATTGTGTACATGGTACTAGACAAATGGAAACTCGGTGGATGATATGGCCATTATCATACCGGTCGCTTTTACTTCCCTTGTCATTTCTGGTATCCATTTAAGATTCAGCCGAACTATCAAGCCAGGTCGATTTTAAAAGTCCGGCTCGGTGGCTATTCGTATACATGACCGCTGGACCGAAAGACAGACGCGCGAGCCGCTGCACTACCGTGTCTCCCGGAAATGACAGGCGCATCTTAAACAGTTAGCCACCGGAACAAATAGCAAACCTACACTCCGTGTTTGCCCAGAGAGACGAAGCACGTATGAGAATATCCCTAGCGCAGTGACATCGATTCAAGTTGATCAATGAACCAGGCTTACTATCACCTCACGCATTGGGATTATCTCTAGCTGTTTGACACTGATGGCAGTAGAACACCCATCGGGCGATCATCTACACACCGCGGCAACCGTTTTCCCTTGACTTCTATTTTCCCCGAGAGCTGCGCACGTTTCTAGCTAATGTTGTCCCGAGAGATAATGTTTCCTTCAGCGAGAGAACCGCTCGTACTTCACAAAAACGCCGATTGTCAAGTGCTGTGAAAATATTAGACCAGTGTCATAATTTACCGATAGCTTAAATAGCTTTTCCAACACGGAGAAATATGATTGGGGAAGGGATGTAGACGATTTGATGATAATTGAAACCTTTCACTCGCGTCATTTTGCTCCGATTTAGTATTCCCGATTGTTCTCGCGTGGGATTCATTGCTCGTGAAACATGCGCGAAGAACGTGATAAATACGACGAACGGTGTCCTAAGGTGCAAATAATACGCAGAAGGAAAACACAACCATTGTGACCAGATTAAACTCAATTACCTCGTGTCAGGGACCCTGTGCACACGGCAGTTTGCAAAGCTAAGATGCTTGGCAGCTGGATCATGCACAAGACGCGATAGAGCTCCACAAGAGGTATTATATGGAAGAAAAGCGGATGGAAAACTCAAGTGGCATTGTTGCAGGAGGAGATAAATCTGTGACGATATTGTGATTTTATCCTTCTTTTGTTGAAGATGTGCTTAATGGGTGTTCCATTAGCGGGGAAATGATAGTTTTTATTATAATTAGCTTATTAGGCATTTACAACTTTCTGCGTTTCTGGGATTTCTTTGCGGCAGGTGTTTCAGATATAATCTGCATTGATAGATGTTCACGATGTATTGTTTATTAATGGGATAAAGAGATGAGGTGTCTACAGCATATGTTCTTTCCTAATGAAGGGGTATGGATTGTGCAGCATTATTTGTGTTGTATTTTTTTAAAAATCATTTCGCTACCAGACAGTATATTTTCTTGTTCAAAGTCTGGTTCAAAGTTCAAGAGATTAATGTTTTGGTCTGAGGGAGGTTTAGATGCTCCTCTGCCAGACAGATGGCCATAAGATCGAATTCGCATAGTTGCGGAGTTTACAAATGACCTATTCTCCCAGGTGACCCAACGTAAAGTAGGTACCAAGAAATATCTTGGGAAGAGAAGGGGGCCGGTGTGATATTTACCGTATCACCCTTGGATTGCAGATTGACCTATAACAATATGCGTCAAGCACTATATGCCTAAGCGCCTCAGTGCGTGATACCAAGGTCCTTGTAACACACTTCACTTAGTCTGACAGAGAGAAAGTAAAAACTAAGATAACAAGGTCCTTGTAACACACGTCACTTAGTCTGACAGAGAGAAAGTAAAAACTAAGATAACAAGGTCCTTGTAACACACTTCACTTAGTCTGACAGAAAGAAAGTAAAAACTGAGATAATAAGGTCCTTGTAACACCCTTCACTTATTCGTAGCCACCGCCTAAGTAGTGCAGGGGCTATCAAGCTTGCAGTCGGCCGAGAGAACATGTGTTCGAATCTTTATCGAGACGAAATGTTCACATAGACATCAGTTCCCTTGTCAACTCAGCGTAAATCTGGGTACCAGAAATATCCTGGAAAGTAAAGGCGTCCGGAGTGATTCTGGCCACAACACCCAAGAGTGCTTATTGGTCTATAAAGATGGGCACATTTGATGGGAAAAGCACAAACACCAGCCATTACCCCACCCCATATGGACAACAGTCACCTCCGGATTAATAGAACTGTGAGGATAAAACCATGGGCAGCTGCTTTTGCTACTGACTCAGTCACAGGACTATCATTCTGAGTCGGTGATGGACCCTAATATAACTTCTCCTTGAGGTTGAACGGGGTAGGGGCAATGGTAGAATCGAATCCAATGGAGAAAGAGCCACTGGGAGACAATTGGATAACACTGAGATGGTTTTGTCATGGGATCATCGGGACCTACACACAAACTTGATCCCAGAATCACGGGAGATGGTGAACTGTCTAGTCCACGTTTGTTTATAGACATGCGCGAGTGCGCGGACACACGTGTACATGCTGAGTGCAGCAAGACAAAATGGTTCCCCACTTAACTACCTTCCGGGTACTGCACATTGAAGTTGTTTTTTGCTGATAGGCAGAATGTGTGTGTGTGTGTGTGTGTGTGTGTGTGTGTGTGCGTGCGTGTGCGTCTGTGTGTGTATGTGTGTGTTTGTGTCGGTGTGTGCGCGTATCTGTGTGTCTGTGTGTGTGTGTGTGTGTGTGTGTTTGTTTGTTTGTTTGTGTGTATGTGTGTGTGTGTGTGTGTGTGTGTCCAGGCCACAGTTGACTACGTTGAACAATACCAATCCCGCCTACAGGCCCCGCCCTGTTCTTTAACGGCAAATGTGAAACACAGCCACAGATGACATGTCAGCATACAGTAAACTAGGCATACAAGCGCGCGCGCACACACACACACACACACACACACACACACACACACACTCACGTATAAACAGAAAGACATAAACAGACTGACAAACAGACATTTTAATTTAAACAAAATAGTAGCTTACTTTGAACTCAGCGTTGTCCTTACACGTACTACTACTGCCAGTAGCCCTGGACTGATTATTTGTTTCGTGTGGATTAGCTGCCCCTATTACCAGTTTTCATCGCCATCCAACTTCCGGGGTACTTGTAATTTACGTACCCAAATCAAGGACGAGAAGACAACATGTAAATACAACTGGCCGGTATAGGGGTTTCTTCTTTTTCTGCATTCATCCGGAGATTATTTTTTTTTCGGACGTGACTGCGTTGTGCCTGTTTACAGCAGAGCTGCGTTCTTGCGCCGTTAGGCCGACACATCCGACTTCTGCGGGGTATAAGGGTTTAACCCGCTACGTCGGCATCAGCACGCTAGACATTTATAAGAAAGCGCGATCTTATCTTTTCGGCCATGCCGACCGCCTTTAGTAATCTTAACAGTTCACTATTTACTCTTCTTAGTCCCAGTTTATCCAACAGCAATTTTTATTATTAATATTAATATACATGCCTTTGTCTGTCATTTGGCAACAATTGCTTTCTATGTACTCTATCCTACATGCACTTAATTAGGAGATGGGAAATCTGCTTTTGTCGGCTGCTCCTTTAAGAGATCCTTCGCGGGACTACTGTTTATGATGTTAGTGTAACCCGCATGATTTCCCGAATATTCCTCCGTGGGACATTTACGAGCTGTGGGGTGACGAGCACACGAGCCAGATGAAAGCTTGTGAGGGCTGCTGACAGGACGTGTCGTCTCCCACACTGACTTCCTTCACACGATGTTGTCAACACAAAGCCCTCTACGAACTCCAGTCTCAATACGTTCCCAGATGTGGACAGTTGCCTCTCTTTGATGTCGCTTAACTAAGCGTGGCCATGATGAAATAACGAGTTGACGATTATTCTCTACTGTTGTTACCGTGAAAGGATTGAATTACCGGCTTAATTTTCTGGATTACTTCCCATTACCACCACTTCTAATTAGGAATTATAGCAGTGTGGTATTGATTGGCTTCACTTTGACAAGCTAAAGTGTTAAAATAATGTCATGGCTTGTCAATTACTTCTTCAGCATCTTTAGACTTTCATCTAGATTTAGACTCAGGATTTAGGCTTTAGGTTAACAAAACTAGTTTATTAAATTTTGCTGAGATGCATTATGTCTGTCTGTCTGTCTGTCTGTCTGTCTGTCTGTCTGTCTGTCTGTCTGTCTGTCTGTCTGTCTGTCTGTCTGTCTGTCTGTCTGTCTGTCTGTCTGTCTGTCTGTCTGTCTCATAATCGTTAAGAGAAACCACAATTGCATCAGGGTACGACAACATTAAAGAAAGCATATATGTGTGGCTCCTGCGAGGGAGAGAGTGAGAGAAAAAAAAGAGAGACAGAGAGAACAGAGAGAGAGATAGAGAGACAGACAGACAGACAGACAGACAGACAGACAGACAGACAGACAGACAGACAGACAGACAGACAGACAGATAGACAGATCAAACACAGACATAGTGTAAATACCTTACAATTAACTAAATCAAAAGTTATAATTAAGTGACGGGTTTGTTCATGAATCACAGAGGGAAAATGAATAGGAAAATAACTAATAACAATAAAATATTAATAAAAATGCTAAATTAATGTTAAACAAATGTGTAATAAGGAAGCTAAACCATAACACAACGAATCCGACGTTTCGATCCGAGTGATCTTCTTCACGAACAAAACAAACAGATGTAAAGAAAGTACGTAAATAAACAAAACTGTAAATTAAAATGCACAGTTAAGTATAAGTAACGAATGCCAACGGGAGAGTGTACAACCTCTATGCATACAGGGATTCAGGTATTTTGATGTTAAATCCGAAAACATCACGCTAGGATGGGGCAATTATAACATCAGATGGAAAATGCACAACATGATTAAGAACAGAATAGGGGAAGCAAAAGCTGCATTTCAGAAAATGAAAGGTATCTTATGCAGTAAGTCACTATCATTGAATGTAAGAAAGAGAGTGCTGAGGTGTTATATAGAACTAGTGTTGCTGTATGGCAGTGAATCTTGGAGTGTAAATAACCAAATTATTAAAAACTTGGAAGCAACAGAGATGTGTGAATTAATCGTCGACATAGTCTGTGAATTTGTTAATGACATGACGGTATCTTGTGTGAATTTGTTCACGCTGTTGTGTGCAGCTCGTGTAAATTTATTGACGCAGTTATTTTATGTGAGCCGCTGTAGGGTAGTGGTTAGACGTTTGCTGATGACCTAGTGGCTACTGGTTCGAATCCGAGACGGATTTTTAAAATGGAAATTTCTCCCAGGTCGACCCAGCCTAAGTTGAGTACCAGGAAACGTAGGAAGTGAAGGTGGCCAGTTTGGTATTGACCACATTAGCCCTGGAGTGTCGACTGTCCATTAAAAATATGGGTCAAGCACCATATGCTCAGTACGATTATTATTAGCGTCTTTTTGTCTTAGTTTTGTAGGTCACGTGTGAATTTGTCCAAGCAGTTATGTGGATGACGTGTGAATTTGTCCAAGTAATTATGTGGATGACGTGTGAATTTGTTCAAGCAGTTATGTGGATGACGTGTGAATTTGTTCAAGCAATTATGTGGATGACGTGTGAATTTGTTCAAGCAGTTATGTGGATGACGTGTGAATTTCTTCAAGCAGCTGAGTGGACGTGTGAATTTGTCCAAGCAGTTGTTTGAATGACGTGTTAATTAGTTGCTTGCTTGCTTGTGTTCGCTGGTTGTGAACTCCAGCGTGAAGTCCTGTATGCCGGATGAAGACATCCTGTTATCCAACATCAGTGTGATGTCATACAGAACCTGAGGTTTGCGTGAGTATCCGTTGTCCCATGTCTGGCTTATTGGTGTGCAGACTGGTGGTTCCTCGCCGTGCAGGCAGATACTCTCCGACTTCGGATGAATCAGCGACCCTACTACGTTAGCCAGGACCCCGAAGGGACCTGTTGCCCAGGACGCACGGCTAGGACGTGTTAGTAGGTCTTGGCCAGTATAGAACCTGGCCCTGGTGCCTTGGAAACACCTCTGCATCCCTGTTAATTAGTTGTCTCAGTTGTCTGCAAGTCATGTGTGTTTCTTCATGTACCAAAGTGGAGTGTGACTTGACCTCCTATAAGTCGCAGTCAAGCCCAACATTTGTTGGCTGTTTATGATTTTCTACTCAGTCAAGCCCAGCATTTGTTGGCTGTTTATGACTTTCTACTCAGTCAAGCCTTACATTTGTTGGCTGTTTATGACTTTCTTTTCAGTCAAGCCCAGCATTTATTGGCTGTTTATTATTTTCTGCTCAGTCAAGTTCGACATCTATTGGCTGTTTATGATTTTCTACTCAGTCAAGCCCAACTTTGTTGGCTATTTATGATTTTCTACTCAGTCAAGTCTAACATTTTTTGGCTGTTTATGATTTTCTACTCAGTCAAGTCCAACATTTGTTGGCTGTTTGTGATTTTCTACTCAGTCAAGTCCAACATTTGTTGGCTGTTTATGATTTTCTCCTCAGTCAAGTCCAACATCTATTGGCTGTTTATGACTTTCTCCTCAGTCATGCCCAACATTTGTTGACTGTTTGTGACTTTCTACTCAGTCAAGCCCAACATTTTGTTGGCTGTTTGTGATTTTCTAGGCGTTTTTACCTTCAGTAGTTTACAATTACTTTCCGCTCATCCGACGCTCGTACCAATGTTAAAATCAACGCAAAGTGGTCTGCTTCCAAATGGCCAGCGGCTGATTTCACACCAAGTATGCGGGATGTTGAAACTGCGTTCACTAGCCCCACACCACAGGCGGCAAAACCCATAAGGTCCAATTTCCACCCACACCCAAAGTAGAGAAGACACAAAATCAACTTTCCTTCTACACCCAAAGGTGCAACGGCAAAAGCAAGAACGAACAGTCTCACTACCCAATCCCACGAGTCTCTCACACTCATTTCCGCTACGTCTAAAAACGAAAAACTCTAAATCTCGTGTGACTTTTTAGATATGACAGAATTCTAGGAATTAATATGAAAATTTAACGTTAGATTCTTTCTGAGATACCGCAACCGTACCTGTGGGACATTGCCTCATTTTTCTCGGGTTGTCGTCGGTTGATGAAAATGTGATGGGGGATTTTTTGCACATATTTATTCCTACCGTTAATAGCTGTGTAACCTCCGGTGATTTATCTTTACGATGTGGGTATGCAGTGCAGATTTCCCCGCGAAGTCTTCAGATGATTTCCCGCATCTTCTGCTCAGATGATGACGTTAAAGAAAATGGCTTTTACATCTTTATGTATATTAATGTTTCTGTCTGTCTGCCTGTGTCTGTTTAGTTATGAATCTGTTCACTTGTTTGTTTGCATGGTTTTGTGTATGCATGTTTGGGTTCTATGTTTAAATCTGTAAGAGTGTTTATGTGTCTGTTTGTTTGTTTGGCTTCTTCTCTCTCAGCCAGCTGTATGTATGTTTAACTTCTGTTTATACATCTGTATGTATGTTTATTTAACTTGGTCTCTCTCTCTCTCTCTCTCTCTCTCTCTCTCTCTCTCTCTCTCTCTCTCTATCTCTCTCTCTCTCTCTCTCTCTCTCTCTCTCTCTCTCTCGTGAAGTTGCTTTACTCTTTTATACCCGACAGAGGTGTTGCTATAATTTGAATTAAAAATCAATCCATTTAATATTAATTGGCCATCTCCACAATGAATGTTACCGGTTATAGTAGTTCTCCGACAGTTTATGTTTCTCGACATGGTGGTACACTGAATGGCTGCTCTACGTAAATCACCGGACTTTTTCTTCCCAGTTTTAGCGCTGCCAACCTTTTCTTCGTCTGTATTCGACTTTCTCTTAGAGAATCATTTCTAAAAGAGTGATGTTTGTGTTACTTTTAAGGAAGGCCAACAAGGCCAATAAACACCCGAAAGAAGTCGGATGTGTCGATCGAAGGTAGCAAATTTCGAAGCAATGTTGTTACCCTACAAAACGCAAGTACGCCCATAAGACAAATAAATATCTGACTATAGCAGAAGTGAATACGTTACATAACACTATATCAGTTAATTTATCTTCTTGTGTACTCATCATCATCACCATCTTGTTTCACTTGTACCTTACAGTGTCGAGGTGGAGCATAAACAGTGGGAGAGTGCCAGTTGATGAGCTTCATATATCGAGATTCCTATGGCTCTGTTATTCCAGCTGGCCATCATTTTCATGAACGATCTCTTCTTCTGGTTCCAGTTGGTCTGTACATCATTGCTTGCTATGGTATACTGTTAGTTGCTAGCCTAATTATATGGCCAAACTAGATCACTTGCTGTGTTAATGAAATCTAATGCCGCTATTACCCCCAATTTAGTCCAGATTTCATCATTTCTGATATTCTCATTTCTTGATAGTTGAGTACTGGGCACTTTATTTTAATATTCCGTGACGACGCCTCTCTTTTTATTAAACGGTTCACATTGTCTCACAGGATCACGCAACTATACAACGAACATACTATTATTACTAACCTGATTCACATTGATACTACCACTACCACTACTACTACTAACATATCGGCGGCAATATATTTTGACATTGCCAAACTCTTGCTTCAGAGCCGTGTCTGCTACCAAGGTCTCCGCTCGAGAGACTTTTTTTTCCTTAACCGTTCTTTCACTGCTGTGTTCATTTAAAGTGCGCAATTCGCTTAAAGCGCATTGCGCACCCAAACACAACAAGAGCTAACTTTTGGCTCTTGACAATAGGGATTTGTTACACTGATGAAACAGCTTTCAAGAACAGACTGAGTTAAACAATGTAAACATCTTAATAAAAATACACGATTCAGACATTCAAAACCTTATTGTATTTAAACACACACGCCACAAAATGTAGTAGGCTTCCGGGGAGATATCGTTTTACGGTACTTTTGCCTTAATTCACCCCAAACAAACGTCACCAGCTATATTTAGGGTCACCAGTTATATTTAGCGCTGACGGTGATTTCCTCTGTGTTCTGGTACAGTTCGTGTCAGTGCGTTTCAATTGCCCCACAGTGTTTCTTTGGGCTTTGGCAACCGTTTCTCTCTCTCTCTCTCTCTCTCTCTCTCTCTCTCTCTCTCTCTCTCTCTCTCTCTCTGTGTGTGTGTGTGTATGTGTGTGTGTGTGTGTGTGTATGTGTGTCAACATGAGTTTTCTGGAACTGGCAGCAGCAGCAGCAGCAGCTGTCCACGACAAGCCAGAGTAGCGTTGCCTTTTCTGCAGCAGCATCGTGGCATCTTACATTCTGCTAGACACTGTTCTTATATCATGTCATCATGGTGGTATCGCTGACTTAGCGTCAGGACAGATGGAGATGCCGACGACGACGACGACATTCACCATGTATGTCGGCAGGACATCTGTCAGAATCTCACTCGCCCGCGCCTGGAAGGCGACGAACCAGGACGAATGTGAACTCAACTAGCAGCAACGGCGCAGTGGCCAGTGGTCAGCGTGGCGCAAGAAGCACCCGAGAACCCAAAGCCTTGCCAACACGAAACCCTTGCTGGAAGCTCAGACTGCCGACGACTTTGAGACTGGACAGACGTGGGAGAAAGTGGCTTGTATTTAATGTATTATTCCATGCTTGATGTATGAAAGCTCGTACGTTCTGTGGAGACTGAAAGTATGCTATTGTATCGATGATCTTGTAGATTTGTACATACGGAATTGTAAATGAGAATGCCGCTAGTTTGTCAGCGCTGCATTATCTGATATTTGCATATGGTACAAAGTATGTAAGGATTTATATATTTGTGATCTAAGAATCATTGATTGATTAATTTTTTCTCAATGGTGCCAATGTTGCCACTGTTGAAAAGAGATATCAAACTATGACACTTAGAAGAAAAATAATAAATGTACTTTATTTTTTTGAAACAATCTCAAAATTACTTCCCATAACTTTTCACCAGTACACCTAAGGGGAAACAATTTGACATATGTAAATGTAAGCATGCATATATTATCTTTGTCATGGTAGCCAAAAGATCTACAGACCACCATGTGGCGTCAACTATGCGTGGAACATAGTTACTATGGTTTGGGGGACCAGGATTGGATTATCCTACTATATCGGTGGGTGTCTAACTCTGAAGTCATATCATTAGGGAGATGATTTACGGCCTGACATGTTCTGTTTGTAATTTTTTTTTTTTTTGGTCGGGAGGTAGTTGCGTTGCTTGAAAGATAGCGTTAGTCGATGATAACTACCGGACTGGCTGAAGTCCAGTACTACCAACCAAGGTACAGGTCCAACTAGGGGACAAAACTTGATGAAAGTAATCTCAGAGCAGCACTGAGAAATATATATATCATGCAGTATTACCAAGTCAATGTAAATTCATGAATATATCAGATATTCACCTAACAATATAAGCAGTTAGTGGATTCTGACGTATAAAAATATTATTAAGAAATACCCATAATGAAAGGATACTCCTTTCATAAGAGGGGGCGGCGGAGAATGTCAGAATCTCACTCACCCGCGCCTGGAAGGCGACCTACCAGGACGAATGTGAACTCAACTAGCAGCAACTGCGCAGTGGCCAGTGGTCAACGTGGCGCACGAAGCACCCGAGAACCCAAAGCCGGGCCAACACGAAACCCTGGCTGGGAGCTCAGAATGCCGACGACTATGAGACTGGACAGACGTGGGAGAAAGTGGCTTGTAGTTAATGTATTATTCCATGCTTGATGTATGAAAGCTCGTACGCTCTGTGGAGACTGAAAGTATGCTATTGTATGCATTGATGATCTTGTAGATTTGTACATACGGAATTGTAAATGAGAATGCCGCTAGTTTGTGAGCGCTGCATTATCTGAAGAATGTGATTAAATTGTTTTCAGTTATGTTACCGTGTGTTTCGTACAATCATTCGTAGTGTATGATTGTGCTTCACCCCCTGTCATAAAACACGAGCCAGTATTAAGTTAGAAGTAAGATCATGACAACATCCTCCCGCTGAGACAAGGCGCACATGGTTGCAAGGCCTCGCGTCTCCCGTACAGACAGATCATCCTCATTCTTTTCGTATACTGCTGGTCTCAAGAGTTGACAAGCATTTCATTTGGCCACTTACAGTTGGGGCGGGGGATGTCGCCGAGAGCAACTGTTGCACACCGATAAAATTGCGCACCGAGCTACGGCGCAACACAGGGAACCCCTGGATGTGACGTCATACCCTGGGATTCCGTTTGTTTGGGGTGAATTAAGGCTAAAGTACCCGTTTTACACATGCGAAGAATACCAGCGACGAGTACATCATATTTTAGCCAAAGTAGCTTTTATTTCTTCACTTAATATGTTATATAACTCTGCAATTAAGCACCTGACGAGATGCAGCGAAATATCCCAGGCAAGAAATCGTGCAATATTTTGTTTGTGTCGTCAGTATTTAAACATTATACAAACAAACAAACATGAATTTCAGTGAATGTCATTATTTGGTACCATTGGCTGGCTAGTTGGTTGGCTAATGAATCATCTGGAAGTCCGATGTTCAATTCATAAGTCAGACAAATTGACGATAAGGTCATATGAACACTAAACAAACATAGTTGCCTATCCTTTACAGGACGTCGCAGTCAACCCCAGCATTGTTTGGGGCTGTTTGTGATATTTTGGCAAGTTTACATTCAGTAGTTTGTCATTGATGTCTGAACGACCGGTACTCATACCATTGTATGAAAACTAACGCAATGTGGTCTGCTGCCAAATTTCTCACAGCTGTGTTTCGAACGAGGTATGCGGGATTACGAATTGAATTCGTAACTACTTCACCACTGAGCCGGCACTAAGAAAGGCTTGCACCAAATGGAGCGGGGTTCATGCAGACAATCTTCTCAGTCAAATGGAGCGGGGTTCATGCAATCTTCTCAATTAAATGGAGCGGGGTTCATGCAGACAATATTCTCCCGACACGGTACCGAAATACCATCTCAACGGGAACTAGGGTGCAGAGTTCTCCTACACCCCCCCCCCCCCCCACGTCCAAGCTCAGAAATCAGCGTGGTGTGCAAGACCGGTATTGAAACCTCACATCCTATGACAGGCATAATATGATTATGTAACCTGATCATTATTCATCACAGCACACACGGACTGCCTGGGATAAGTCTGCGTTTGTCATGTCTACTCCAGTAGTTTTACGTATTTTATTGTCTTCAGACTCCAGCCAACGCAAAGACCTAAGAACATTTAATCACGATACAATTAGGATATGCAAAACATCGAAAAGAACGAGGAAAATAAATGATGGAACGCTATGAATGAACTCTCACGTCAAGATTTCATTGGTAACATGTGATAAGAGCGGTTGTAAATATTTAAAAAAAATGGGAGCCTACTGAAACAGGTCGTAGTGTAGAGTTGATTACGGGTGATGATTTGACAGAATTAATTATGTCATTTTCATGGGGGAAAAATGGGGAAGGGGGGAACCATATTGCGGGGATAAGAAGATGAGAAAACAGATACAGGTGCTGGTGGGATATAGAAAAATGGAGTTTATAACGTAGCCATACCGACCATTTATTTAATGCTGAGTAAGAGAAAGATAGGAGGCACTGAGAAGCAATACAAACCAAGCATGTAAACACATATGAGCAGTTTATGGGAGAAGGAAAGGCACAGAAGAAGAAATAAAAAAAAACCATGGCTTGGCTTTGTTTTGATAAGATTGTATTATCGGGAGCTGGGAGGTGAAAGAGGAGGACGAGGAGGAGGGTAAGGATAACGAGGAGGAGGAGGGGGAGGAGGAGGAGGAGGAGACGGACAAAAAGGAACACGAGGAGGAGAATTAAGTTGCAATCTAAGCCTAAAATGTACTACGTTATTTGATAACTACACACCCATTATCTCCATATTAAATATACCTCCATCAAAAATAGACGTATATATTCGCAGTCTCATCCAATTAGGCGACGGCTCACAGCTGGTATGAACGGTAAGTGCTGGTCGCGTCGCTTGTACTTCCAGACAAGGAATGACACATTCATGCCCTACCTCACAACAAGGTCCCGGAGTTCGCGCCGCCTGATGCCCAGCAGAAGTATGTCATCAAGAAACAGAAATATGTCCTACAATAATGCCAGAACGCTGGCGTCAATCCGAGAATCAAGAGATCAAGATGTGATAAGAAACAATGCTTCGGACAATGAAGTAGGTCTTGTCCATCTGGCAAAGATGGGGGATCTCTCAGCAACAAACACGTTAAGTGGATACAACAGACTAACTGACGTTCTGGAACAATGGTTTACTTGGTCACGTACTACAGTAATTATTGAAACGTAAGGTCAGCTTGCTTGCCGGCTATTAAGTTGAGACAGCGAATATGGACAAAAGGGATAACCTTATCATAATGCACCCTGCCACTTGCGTGGGGTGTTCTTGTCTCTCCACAAAATTTGAACCTTGATGTTCCGAATCAACTAATTTTACGATATTTCTCCATGCAACCCTTTCAGTCCATCCAGCATGTTTTCTCTCCATGTGCTTCTACTTATTCTCCCACTAATCATTCCAGTCGTCATTATGTTTTCCAATGCTCTTCTCATTATATGACCATAGATCCACCTACTATTTAATATGTTATTTTGTCGAGGCATCGTTAATCGTGTTCCAGTGTGGAATCAGACCCTTTATGTTTCATACTCATCGGAGACGGCAAGCCATCGTATCCACTACCCTGGTAATTTAACTCGTCCGGGGACGGGCGAGATGAATGCAACTATCACAGTCCCTTTGTTTTAAAGGTTTACATCTGTAAACCGCCCGCCCCTTTTTAAGTTGGAGGAAGTTGACGTAAGTCTAAGCTTATGACCATGAGAAATAACCATGAGAAATAACTTCACAGGTATTATTTTACACACATAGAAGTAGAGGGGAACAGTCGAGATTAGAAAGCAAACTAGACACAATAATTGAAAGCTATAACAGCCGGTCATTTCCACCTAACGACAGTGCCTCGCTGAAGGACCAGCTGAACGTCGATGTCCGGCCAACTAGGCTATTTTAATGGATTCAAGGATTGTGTGTGTGTCATCCCACTTATGTTTGTTCACATAGTCTTATGAGGTATTAATTAATTCTTCTACCTGGTTTTTCTTTGGAGGGTGAGCGTGTAACATATAAGTATGCACGCCAGAGGCGAGTATGGGATGCAGAGGTGTTTCCAAGGCACCAGGGCCAGGTTCTATACTGGCCAAGACCTACTAACACGTCCTAGTCGTGCGTCCTGGGCAACAGGTCCCTTCGGGGTCCTGGCTAACGTAGTAGGATCGCTGATTCTTCCGAAGTCGGAGAGTGTCTGCCTGCACGGCGAGGAACCACCAGTCTGCACACCAATAAGCCAGACATGGGACAACGGATCCTCACGCAAAACCTCAGTCCGGTATGACATCACACTGATGTTAGACAACAGAATGTCACCATCCGACATACAGGAATTCACACTGTAGTTCACAGATAGCGAACACAAACAAGCAAGCAAGCAGAGGCGAGTATGTCCAACTTCAGCATGTATTTGTGTCAGGTATACAGCATCTCGACAGACAGCTTCCACCCAGGACAGCGGGCACCATCTACCCGTGGCTAGGTTTTCTTTCCTACTATCCATGTTTGCCAGTACAGCAACCTTACGGCCTGCTCTCTGCGATTTCCAACTGCCGCTGGATTTTTAACGTACCCTGCTTGCACACAGGGCATCCTATTTTCGCACTTATCAGAGGTGGTTATGTGTTAACCTCACTACTTAGGAGATGAGAGATTGGGGAACACCCAGCGTACCAGCTCTGTGGCGAAGGTGTTAAGGACGTAATACGAAGTCTCACAGGCTGCGTTTGAAACACAGCTGCGGACGATTTGGCAGCAGACCACCTTGCGTGGTTTCCCATACAGAGGCATGAGTGCCGGTCGTTCAGAAAGCAATGGCAAAATACTGAACGTAAATTTACCCAGGAATCACGAACAGCCAAAAAATGCCGGGATTGACTGCAACGTCACATAGAGGATATGCAACTAACTTAACGGGTTTTGCGAAAATGCCTGGCCTTGTGTTGTGATTCGATCAAAGTAACATCTTACCCAGAGACAGACACACATCCCTATAGGAGACAATAATTTATTTCATGGCGTTGAACTGGAGTCCCCAACTAAAAACAAACTTAGTAGATCGAAGCGACTACACAACATTGTTGCGAACAGGTCACGACACAAACCCATAGAAGTCAAACTCTTTAATCGCATTGATGTCCCCGGCGTTCTCCATTTACTAAAAACAATAAGGGTACTACATTTTAAAACAACAACCGGAAATAACAGTGTCACGTCTTTAAGGAACGAATACGCGCCCGTGTTTAACAACGTCAGTACAATGACAATGACATTATGCCATATTTGACTCTAGCGGTCGTATAAAGGTCCCTCAAATAAACCAACCCTCCTACAAAACGGCTGTTTGCTTGTGTAACTCACAGTTAGCTCCCGCTGCGTTCAAGTGCCTGGATAAGTGAACCAAGAAAACAAGATAGCGATACAAAACCGCTTCTAAATCAACAGCCTAGAAAAGGTTTCTAGCGCTCACGACAGCAAACACAGCTAACTGACTGGGGCTGTTGCAACAAGCATTCCTTCGACTGTGTGCCAGTAGGTGCCAAGGCGGGGAACCGGTTGGGCTGTAGTGGGTGTGATATTTGTGTGGAATGAGTGGATTTCTGATTCCGTTTTCTCGGAAGCCAGCGGTTGTCAAACGTGATATTTTCATAAAGCCACATTGTCGGGGTGCATGACTGCGAAGTTGGTTATTCAACGTGGGGTGAGTACCGCAGGGGTAGAACAATCAAATAGTTGAGCTTCTCTCTCAACAGGACAACAATTATGTGGGGGAGATCGAGGAGGAGAAGGGGGGTGAGAGGAAGAAGATGGGAGCAGGAGGTAGCAGCAAGGGAACAGATGCAGATGATTAAAAATAGTAGTAGTAGTAGTAGTAGTAGTAGTAGTAGTAGTAGTAGTAGTAGTAGTAGTAGTAGTAGTAGTAGTAGTAGTAGTAGTAGTAGTAGTAGTAGTAGTAGCAGCAGTAATAGTAACAGTAGTCGTAGTAATGGTGATGATGATGGTAGAGGTAAAAGTACCATTGGTATTAGTTATAGTGGTATAGTAAATAATTTTGGAGGAGGAGAATAAAAAAGAACAAGAAGAAGAACAATAACACAAAGAACAAGAACAAGACTAAGAAGAACAAAAAGAACAAGAAAAGGCAGGACAAAAGGCAATGAGACTTCATGGGATTCGATCCAAATACATTTGATTAACATGATAGCTTGTAGCAGAAAATAAAATGGCGAAAACTGAAGGATACACAAAATGTATTAAGAAACGGAAAACTGGACGGGAATTTAAAACAAGCACAGAATGTTATTGATCCAAATGTTCTCGAAGTAGAATTTAAAAAAATATACATAAAGCAAGAAATTAAAAATATTTTGCTTCAATGGAGATTGCTACTTTAGGTCTGTGATGTGATAGCGCCGTCACATTTTGTAGACCTGAGAGTAAGGTGGAATAGGTGGTCAGTCTCTCCCTCACTTTGACAAGTGACGAGCCCAGACAACGCATCCGCGTCCGACCGTGCACATGGTATTACCAGCTGAGTTCGTTGTCAAACTCTGTATCAGAGTTCGCTGTCAACTCTATATCAGAGTTTGCTCACTATCAACTCTATATCAGAGTTCGCTGTCACTCTATGTCAGATTTCGCTCACTGTCAACTCTATATCAGAGTTTGCTCGCTGTCAACTCTATATCAGAGTTCGCTGTCAACTCTATATCAGAGTTCGCTGTCAACTCTATATCAGAGTTCGCTGTCAACTCTATATCAGAGTTTGTTGTAAACTCTATATCAGAGTTTGCTTGCTGTCAACTCTATATCAGAGGTTGTTGTCAACTCCATGTCAGAGTTCGCTGTCAACTCTATATCAGAGATCGATGTCAACTCTATATCATAATTTGCTCACTATCAACTCTATATCAGAGTTCGCTGTCACTCTATATCAGAGTTCGCTCGCTATCAACTCTATACCAGAGTTTGCTCGCTGTCAACTCTATATCAGAATTCACTGTCAAATGTATGTCAGAGTTTGTTGTCAACTCTATATCAAAGTTCGCTGTCAACTCTATATCAGAGTTCGCTGTCAACTCTATATCAGAATTCACTGTCAAATGTATGTCAGAGTTTGTTGTCAACTCTATATCAAAGTTTGCTGTCAACTCTATATCAGAGTTTGTTGTCACTCTATATCAGAGTTTGCTCGCTATCAACTCTATACCAGAGTTTGCTCGATGTCAACTCTAAATCATAGTTCGCTGTCAACTCTATGTTAGAGTTCGCTGTCAACTCTATATCAGAGATCGATGTCAACTCTATTTCAGAGTTTGCTCACTATCAACTCTATATCCGAGTTCGTTGTCACTCTATATCAGAGTTCGCTCGCTATCAACTCTGTATCAGAGTTTGTTCGCTGTCAACTTTATATCAGAGTTTGTTGTCACCTCAATATCAAAGTTCGCTGTCAACTCTATATCAGAGTTCGCTGTCAACTCTATATCAGAGTTTGCTGTCAACTCTATATCAGAGTTCGCTGTCAACTCTATATCAGAATTCACTGTCAAATCTATATCATAGTTCGCCGTCAACTCTATATCAGAGTTCGCTATCAACTCTATATCAGAATTCACTGTCAAATCTATATCAGAGTTCGCTGTCAACTCTATATCAGAGTTCGCTGTCAACTCTATATCAGAGTTCGCTGTCAACTCTATATCAGAGTTTGCTGTCAACTCTATATCAGAGTTCACTTCAACTCTATATCAGAGTTCACCTCAACTCTATATCAGAGTTTGCTCGCTATCATCTCTATATCAGAGTTCACTGTCAACTCTATATCAGAGTTCGCTGTCAACTCTATATCACAGACAGACAGACAGACAGACAGACAGACAGACAGACAGAAACTTTAACATGGTTTAAAAGATGGACGTCACTGCATCAGATTTAATCACAAATGCCTCGGTCTCTTTCCGCAGGGCGCCATGTTCAAAGCGTCTCACAAATCACGAACTCTGTAGAGCCAGCTACGACCCCCAGGAGTCTCCGAGACAGTTGCACTTGTGAACCGAATATCGTAGCCCGGAATCGAACCCACAATCACCCGGGAAAGGTTAACCCGGTCAACAAATGCCCGCAGAAGTCGGATGTGTCGGCCTAACGACGCAAGAACGCATCTCTGCTGTAAACAGTCACAACGCAGTCACGTCCGAAAAAATCTCCGGATGAACGCAGAAAAAGACGAAGAAAAACCCACAACCTTCGGAGCGTCTCACTATCCCTTAAATCTACAACTGTTGTTGTTGTTGCTAGTACTGCTGCTGCTGCTGCTATAGCTGCTGTTGTTTTCCCCTTACGCTGTAAAACGTCTTGGGGAAGGGGTTATTGAAGCTCCAGCTCCTGGGACTAGTGCATTTCCTACAATTTCCCTTTGGTTAGCGAGTATAATTTGTCAAGGGTCAAGTATATTCCCTACCGGGTTGCTTCTACAACCGTCCTGCAATAAAAAAAATCCCCCCCCCCCCCCCTCACCCATCTTGATCTCATCGCCCGCAGTTACAAAGATGTATTTCTTAAAACATGTAAACTAATAAATGTAAGTAAGTACCTGGCTAATTAAATCTCTTACACACCCCAATTCACGGACGAACAGGAAACTAAGAGACAAATGGCTGGAACTCAACACGTAAAGGCGACAGCGCTACATACAAGTAATCAACGACCACCCGTTGAGAAGCCATGCATTACAAGCCATTTTTAATATGTCTTTTTGTTTTCTTAACAGGATGATTGGTTCGTACATAGAACATGATGGAGCGTGACAAGATGCTTGTTTTCAACTGTGTAGGTATGTCTTCCAGACAGTGAACAATGTTTCTGCCTTACCCGTTTGCCAGGTTAGGCTTGTCGACCAGTTCGCATTTAGCTGCGCTGGACCGTGAAATGGCGCGATCTTAACTGGCAGTTTGCCTGCTAGAGAATCTTCAGAATAGACAAAAGTTGGGAGATAATGACAAGTGGAAAGGGGGGAAACTAGAGATTGAAGCAGAGCGACACCTTGTTAGGATGCCTTCGGTTGCTTTTACGGTTTTATTGAACAGAATGCCTCCAGGGAGATGTCCGTTTTAATTGAATAAAAGCACCAGGTGTTTTCTGGATTTTGATGCCTGTAGTCAAGTCCTAATTTTTGCGTACATTCAAATGTTTTAGAAAAGTCGTTGATGTGGTCAAAACGATAAGAGCGCTCGCTATGATACTTCCGCCACGCTGATGACGAGATGGGCGGTTCAACCCTTACACCGGCATTAAGCTATACTTAATTGTTGACTTTTTGTTAAGAAAACAATGGCAAACTGATGAAAGTACAATTGTCTACAAAATACACCTAGGGTTGACTTCAAAGTCCACAAGGGCATGCAACATTGTATTTAAGAATTGTCGGCTTCTTAGTCAATATGTTAAGAAGCTTCTTTTCCGACCACAAAGGGAAGGTGAAGTGTTGGCAATTGTTGGGTCTATTCCGGGAAATTACACAAATATATCAATGTATTCAAGTGTTCGGGTAAACTGATGATAACACAAGGAAGATAGATGTATTAAGGAAGTTAAATTGATACAAATAGAAGGAAGATGTATATGGATAAATAGATGACAACAGAAGAAGATGTATTCTAGTAAATTGATGACAACAGAAAGAAGATGTGTTCGGGTAAATTGATGACAACAGATGGAAGATGTATTCTTTTAAATTGTTGAAAACAGAAGGAAGATGTATTCTGGTAAATTGATGACAAGAAAGGGAATATTTATTCGGATGAATTGGTGACAACAGATGGAAGATGTACTCGCATTCAGGAAGTTAAATGTAGAAACAAAAAATACAAACAAAAGCGGCATGTCACAAAATGAACGAACTTCCATGCCAAATGTCGATTCAGCTGGGGAAGTGAGAATTTAGGAGCTATGTCATGCCAATCTGATGTGTGGACGTGAAACCTGTATAATCAGAAGATTAATGGAACTTGTATAGAGACTGCAAAAAAAAGGTGGTTTTGTAGAAGACAATTGAGAACATTAAGAACAGATAGAAAAATGTAATGAAGATATACTGACAGAAGTTAACTCACTGAGAAATATCGTTATTCGAATCAGACCAAGTCACTCTACATTCTTTGGAAATATCATCAGAAGAGAAAAAACTGGAGTACGTTATGACAACCGGAATGTTGGAAGGAAAGAGAAACGGCCGGGGATGGGAGAACATAGAGAAGAAGATAGTGGACAGTTTGACACCATGGCTTGAAAGATTATCTGTTTAAGGCACGATTGTCAGTAGGCGAGAGAGAAGAAAAGCTGGAGAACGTCGTGACAACGGGAATGTTGGAGGGGAAGAGAAGCAGTGTAGACCAAGAGAGAAGATAGTGGACTTTTTCAGAAATGCCTATCTCACCTTGACCTCAGTTTTTATATCTCTACATCTCCCCTTCACCTTTTTGTTTATATCTCATGTGTACCTACCACACCCCACCTCTTTGCCTCTCTGTTACTCTCCTTACATTTCCACCTCATCACTCTCTTTCTCTCCACCTGTCTCTCTCCCTCTGTGTCTGTCTGTCTGTCTGTCTGTCTGTCTGTCTGCCTCTCTCTCTCTCTCTCTCTCTCTCATTCTCTCTCTCTCTCTCTCTCTCTCTCTCTCTCTCTCATTCTCTCTCTCTCTCTCTCTCTCTCTAATATTATGCTAAAGGTGATAGATATAACTTATATAAAGTAATCCGGGCCTGCATGCCCGAATCTCATCCCTTTGAAAATAAAGTCCGCAGGTTAGCTTCTTCAATCCCCCTGATCTTATCTTTATTAATATACATAAAAATCCCCAAGCATTTTTAAAAACAGTTTTTCAAATCGATTTTTAAGCTGCTTCGTAACTTGTACGGTCAATTTTTTGGAAATAAACATCAAAGTCACAAATTTATCACCGAAATTAATACCGCCGTTCGTGAAATGTTGCCGATATAATCTCCCCAGCGTGAACCGGTTACCTGCGTTCTGTGCGCCAATTTGCACCGCTAAATCTGCACACCACATATGATTTTCTCGACACTCCCAAACTTCATTTTTGTTTCCCAAGATTATTAGGCGTTTAATGAAAGTGGCCTGAACTTGAAAATTTGCTATAATTTGATTTTTGTGTCAGTACATTCGACGATGAGCTAAATTTATAGTCAGGCTGTAGCATAGGTGAGATATATCGTCGTCTTTATCGGGTATTAAACACGGCTGACCTGTACATATGTTTAGTTTTTTACTAGCTATTTTGTGACATTTGTCGCGTTTTTCTACTTATTTTTCGTGTGTTTTCCTTCTTTCCCATACGAAAACATGCTCATTCACTATATTTCCCATTTTCCAAGGAAATAAGTTTAGGTGAAAATATCCCAGGAAATTCGTGTATTCATTCACGTATTCATTCACGTATTCATTCACACGTCATTTTTATTCTTATAGCTTAACAGTGTAACGGCAACTCACGTTTTTTGTATTAATATAGCATGTATATTTTTACAAGGCCACAAACGTATACATAGACTAGCAAGCGTACGCATGCGCACGCACACAGACATTCATACATATAAGCATACGCCATACTGATTTGGGAGCGAGATGGTGCAATGGCTAACTCACTTGCCTGTTGGCGTCTGCTCACGGGTTCGAATTTGAATTAAAGCGATTTTTAAATTTGGTCTGGACTCCCAAATGGACTCGGCTTAAAATTTAAAGGCGGTCTGTGGGATGTTGATGACATCATCTCTCGGGTGCGACTGGTCAAAGCAAATATGGGGCTAGACTCGCACACTCAACACTTTCAATGAGTGTAAAGGGAAATACCTGGATGGCTTGGCCACATGGCATGGACGAGACAGGAACACTGAGCTGATCCACGACACTGGTGATCGAGTGAAATGGCGAGTCATGACCGCCCACGCTTTCCGGCATGGGACATGATTGATTGAAAGGGAATACTTTTATGGTGGTTTGGGAATTCGTGGTGGGGCCGTGAGGTTGGGGGGGGGGGGGGGGGGAAGAGAGAGAGATCTGGATCAATGTAGCCAAGTACATGCCTCACGCTCCGAAAGTATTGACTTCGTTTACGGATTCAACCATTGAGTTCACGAGTATAATTTTATTATTGCTGCTGCTGCTGCTACTGCTGCTGCTGCTGCTGCTCTTGTTGTTGTTGTTGTTGTTGTTGTTGTTGTTGTTGTTGTTGTTGTTGCTGTTGTTGTTGTTGTTGTTGTTGTTGTTGTTGTTGTTGTTGTTGTTGTTGTTGCTGCTGTTGTTGTTGTTGTTGTTGTTGTTGTTGTTGTTGTTGTTGTTGTTGCTGTTGTTGTTGTTGTTGTTGTTGTTGTTGCTGTTGTTGTTGTTGTTGTTGTTGTTGTTGTTGCTGTTGTTGTTGCTGTTGTTGTTGTTGTTGTTGTTGTTGTTGTTGTTGTTGTTGTTGTTGTTGTTGTTGTTGTTGTTGTTGTTCAGACACCTGGGGTTGTCAGTCGCTGGAGCTACGGCGTTCGTGTTCTGTGCGACACTTTTTGCGGGTCGCTCTATATGAAGAGAATGAGCCATATTGGATAAAATCTTGCGCCAGGAAATTCAACCTCTTGTCTTTAAATCCTATTACACGGGTAACTAGTTATCTTTGTCAGCGTGTTTCTTTCACGGCGTCTTTCTACTGTTTTTATTATACTTTTTCTATACTTATTCTACTTTTCAGGCTTGACTCTCTCTCTCTCTCTCTCTCTCTCTCTCTCTCTCTCTCTCTCTCTCTCTCTCTCTCGCCCTCTCTCTCTCTCTCTCTCTCTCTCTCTCTCTCTCTCTCTCTCTCTCTCTCTCTCTCTCTCTTCTTTGAACTCAAGCAAAGTCCACACATACTACTACTATTAGTACACTGGAAAGATTTTGCATGATGGCCAGCTTTCTCAATGATCAGTGTCCTTTGTCATCAGACAAACCGTCCCCGACTTTTGGGGTACATCGAATTTATGTTTCAAAGCCAAGAACTGAATTGAGTTGAAGTAAAATACAGCACTCGGGACATTCATCAATCAGCGAAGAGTCCCAGTACTAATGGTACTCGTTGTCATCTGATTATGTTTCCGCCTGGCCTTTCCTCGGAGGACTAAGTGTCGGTCAGATCGGGTCACTCTCTGCCGCACCATTCTCACCATACAACGTTGATATATCTGGTTTTCCACATAAACACTCGAGCCTTGACCACATCTGCCGTATCGTGCACCAATATTCCACTCAAAGGTGCAGACCCCGCCAGTCTCACCGACTGGTCATTTCACAAACCACCAACATGCTCTGGGGTAAAGGTCCATCGGATACTTCCTGTCATTTATTTATTTTTTTAATTGAGGCAAGGCACTCTTGACAAAACATGCCTGTCTTAGCCATACTCAGCATGCTCCGTGAGTCCGTTACAGTAACGACATGTCAAGAACGAAACGTCAACATTTAAGTCCAACTGACTGACGTTTGAAACGATCTCACTACGATCAGAAGACATATTGTAAGCGCGAAAAACGCGAAGAGAAGAATAGGAAACTTATCGAATAATCGCTATCATCATCATCATCATCATCATCATCATCGTGCACCATGCCGATAAGTGCATGCAATCATGGTTCGCTATCTCACTCAGTCACCATAGTCATGAATCAGGTCCGAATCATAGCCCCGATTAGGCCACGTGACCAAGCCATACAGAAATGTATCTCTTTGCCTCCCTCCTGTTCTCTTCCCTTTAATTTTGTAGATGATCACTAAGTTTTTAAATTTATTTTTTCTTTACAATATGGCCACAAATGATGACACCTGATTATATCTACGTCTAACTTCGCCAATAAATTTATAATTTTCATTTTTTTCTTGAAGGACAGTCTACGATGTTTTTCTCCCCGTCAATTGCATTATCTTCATTTTCAACAGAATCCGCATTTCCACTGCCAATAGTTATTTCTCAACGTTTATGCTTATTACTCATGTTTCCCATGCAAACAAGAGCACAGGATCTAAATAACACTTCAACACTCTTTTCTCCACCGCAATCCTCAATTTATTCACAGTTGTCATTGTCCAGCATTGTCTCTGTAACTATAATGGCACATTCAGTGAACTTTCAGTAACAGTCATTTAGTCTGAAAAATGTAGTGGCACATTCATTGAACTGTCAGTAACACTTATTTTGTCTCTCCATTTTATTCTCAATGAATGAATCACACACACAACGAGAAGTGGACGGTAAGATTTACTAGAACATGATTACAAGTAAGAAAATATACGTTGCGGCCAAAGCCTTCGTCAGCACACAAACAACAAAAACACACCGATATAAAAGTTACTTATATGTTTCCCTGTTATGGACAGGATAGGTATGCGCTTAAATCCGTGTGAATGATTATAACAAAGCGGCTAGACCGGAAATGTGGCTATGACAGGAAAGCTGGGATCAAGGGGTTGAAGGTCAATAACGCCACTAGCCACATTGTATTCTCAGTATTGTTTTTACATAGCCACATCTCCGCAGTCTTTAAGTAAATTCTCATTACTCTACATAAGAGCCGCGGTGGCAATAGTAGTCAGTACAATTATCTGACAAAATAGTGGTCAGCGCTTAATTCTCAGCAGTAAAATGACTTTGTTTTTCAGTCAGAACGGCTCGTGGATTGACCCACCCTCAAGAAAGTGGGTACCAGAAAATGTTCAAGGAATTGTCTGTGAAGGAAGTGGGGCGAGAAAGAGGCATTGCCACCCCATCTCACATGTCGTGGTCTAGAATATGTGAAGGTATAACATTCCACACATCAATGGTAGTATCTGTTATATGGATAACTGTTCCTGTAAGCTTTAATAAGTCTAACCTAAATAATACTCTTCTTCGTTTCTCATTCTAGGAGAGAGCATCACATCTAGTGATGCACCTGAGAGGTCAGTGTGTCTGGCTTCAGCGTACATTTGCGTCATGTTTGTTACCTCCAGACAGATTCCATCACAGGTAACGGGTTCGATGTAACTGTGGGTTGCCTTGTTTTACTAATCGTCTTGCCAGAGCAGGAGAGTGCGACCTCTTGTTTGCGATGTTTCAATTGTCGTGGGACTGTTAATTACCCTCTGAGCCTCAGGTGGACACCGTCTCTTCCAGATCATATCATATGTGCAGCAAATGAGTCTGTTTGGTATAACAGTAGTGTAACTCCCAATGCACACTTCCAACTGTCATCTAGTGCCTATAGTATCTTGTGGTTTAGAGCTGTGGGAGTTTTGCGTCTGAGGCATTGAGGGCGCCTGGCTAGTGCAGTCTCCGCGAACTGTGCAGGTTAGGGTTTTCTTATTGCCCCCGACAGGAGAAAAAAAAAATCCACACCGTTCCGAGGATTTGAACCCATGTCTCCCGAAGGAGAGTCCATCATTCTAGCCTCTATGCCACTCTAAACACTTGAAACAATCCATACAAACATATCCTGCCAGAGATAAAGGTTTAACGAGGGTTTCTAAGGCCAGAGGATAATGGAAGAAGAAGAAGAAGAAGAAGAAGAAGAAGAAGAAGAAGAAGAAGAAGAAGAAGAAGAAGAAGAAGAAGAAGAAGAAGAACAACAACAACAACAACAACAACAACAACAACAACAACAACAACAACAACAACAACAACAACAACAACAAGATCCTTGCAATAAAGTAAGTACTGAACCCTTTTGTAAAACTCATGCATGTGTTATATTGGTAACGTTTCTAATATCTCATGTATGTATTATATCTGTAAATTTGGTAAAACTCATATAGTGCTTTCTGCCTAGGTTAAGCTACCTTCATTTCTTCTTTACATACAGATGTCATTACCTTCAATTTTGTACTCACATTTATATTCAGCGCCCCTAATCCTAAGTGCATAACATGTAAAGAGACCTTCAGAAAAGGACTTTCCATTGTTCTGGGCTCATGACTGACCGGTCCTGTTTTCGGTTGGCAGAAGCAATGCATTTCACGTTTTGTGTTTGTTTATGAACAAGTATTCTCTGTCATATGTTTATCTTTCCATGTTTCTGTGTGTGTGCGAAACAGCTTAAATTATTTTCAAAGCTAAACAAGATCACGTAACTCTGATAACAGGACACGGAAATTTGGGAGTTAACTTTCGCATAGCCAGAAATTAGCTACTTAGCTGGATAAGATAAGAATTTTGGATTCCCGAGAGCGTGAACTGCGATGAAAAGATAAGATGAGAATTTGGATTTCTGGACTCCGGGGACTAAGATTTTGATTAAGAACGACAGTTGCTAGTAAAGCGGTATCCATAGAAAACTGGGTAGTCGAGGAAAATCTTTGGAGGGAAAGGTGATTAAATAGCAATGAGAGAGAGAGAGAGAGAGAGAGAGAGAGAGAGAGAGAGAGTGTGTGAGTTCACACGAGATGGGAGCTTTACACTAGTGGTCAACTAGAAGTGTAGACAGAAAGACAGATAGACAGACGGACAGACACAGAGACAGACACAAACACGAACAGACGGATGTAAAACAGACACAAAAACAGACCGATAGATCCACAGACAGACAGACTTGCTCTAAAACTGATTTGATGTTGTTGTTGTTGTTGTTGTTGTTGTTGTTGTTGTTGTTGTTGTTGTTGTTGTTGTTCAAAATGTATAAATCCAAAGAAAGCACAGTCAGCTGGAGCTTATCGCCATCCCCAAAGAGTTTGTCCTCAAATGAAGCGGGAGTGTGCCAAAATACTGTTTTCTGTCCTGCGTGTGTTGGACGCTCCTGCAACAAATGTTTAGCCGTCATTTTACCCACAGTTAGATATATCAGCAGCTCCCATCTTTAGTTTATTTAACATGTGATATTACAGCTTGTGTGTTCATCAGTTCCTATGTGTGTTGTAGATTGTAGTACTCATACACTGTCGTTAGTATATCGAAGTTAAGCTATTCAGAACTGATTGCGCAAAGTAAATCGCCCTCTTCTTTTTTCTGATATCTCGGTCATACTCAAAATATGCTGAAGAGGATGCGGTCTGGGATTATACGTTGGCAATGGTTTGAGATAATGCAGGTATTCAAGGTTAGATCTGTCGCGTTTTAATTTCCATAGTTGTTTTGTGTTGAAAGAACAGGAACTAACGTAACCGGATACCCTGGTAAGTGATTATCAGCCGGTGGGGAATGAAATTTTAGGGTGTCGGGGGGAGGGGGGGGGGGGGTTAAGATTATTTCAAGATCGCGCTAATACAAGAACCGATTATATGATATTGTTTTTCCCTCTATACTTTACGATTCTGTACTTCTCGTTCTTCTGAAATTCGTTCTATAACGTAAGTAGATTCGCAAATCACGTTTTATGTAGACGTCTAGACTTGTTCTTGTATGTGTTGCATTTAGCTTCCATTTTTATGTATGCTGTGAGAGGGGACGGTTATAGGGAGGAAATACGAAAAAAAAGGGGGGGGGGTGACATTCTGAACATATGGTGAAAGGGTGCCTGGGCCAAAAAGGGTTAAGAACCACTGCCCTAGTAGGATTTCAGATCACAACCTGCAACTCCACCTCACCCTCTGAGCCCACCGCCAGTTGGTCATCATCATCATCATCTTACACTTCTGCCATCAAGCGTCTTGGGGAGGAATTATTTGCGCTCCAGCGCCCGATGGGCGGCACTGTCTGGTACAATTCCGTCTGATTGTACAATTTCTTTGATGTCGTGAACCCATTTTCTTCTTGGGCGTCCTCTTGGTCTCGTCGCAGATGATCTTAGATGTAGGGCCATTGGTCCGCGACTGCTTATTAGTTATTCACAGCTAACCCCTATTTCTACAGGTCATTCCATCATCTGCCACCTGTGGACGCGGTGGTTCGAGGATAGTCGCCCCAGCTGTACCCAGTCGCTGCAGACAAGGATCACCCCCTGCATGAAGCATGGATATGGTCAATGGTCATAGATTGAGAAGAGGCAGGTCCTGGATTACACAGGCAGAAATATGTATCAGCCAGGTGTGTGAAGCAGAGAACATCAATCGTAAAATAAAGGGTGGGGAAAAGCACCGGAAGACATGTCGCACTGGCACAAGGTAATAGTCATACCGGGTCGTGAGTGCAGAGAATGGGCAGCAGGCGCGCAGAGTTTGAGGTGCAACAACTGATCCAGGGCAACACACATCAAAGTGACATAGTGATCTACACCGATGGGTCACTGGTGAGAAACAGACGTAGTGGTTGGGGTTTCATTGCGAAGGCTAATGGACGATGCTTGAAAAAAAAGAAGAGTTTGGCAAATGAGACTCCAGCATGGGAATGGAGGTGAATGCAGTAACATCAGCTTTCCGATTGCTGGAGGAGACCATTGCAACACACATTGTATTCATTGCGACTCACGTAATATGCTTAGTAAGGTGGAGAAAAGAATGTTTCGTGTAGAATGGTTTGCCTCGCGTCAGAGGTCACATATTGTGAGAACTGTATGGATTTTCAGCCCTGGTCATATGAGATTGCGGGGGAGTTAACAGGCTAATAGGCTGACAGGAAATGCACTTCTCTGTGTAGATTACCTATGGACAAGAGAAAGGTGGTCGGGCGCCTGTGGGACGTGGGGGGGGGGGGGGGGCGATGCATATGCTGGGGGGGGGGGGGGGGGAGCTGAGCACGTATGGACTTGTCCGGAGTGGAAGTGTGATACTCCAACATATAACAGATAACAGATGCGGAGTGTCTAACAATAAACTGGGTGAACTACTGCTGCCTGAGGAATTACAGTCTTTGCGAACTGGGCAGGTTAGGGTTTTCTTTTTGTCCACGACAACAACAAAAAAATCCACACTTTACCGAGGATTCGAACCAAGATTTCCCGAATCGAGCCCGGCATCTATCCACTCGACCATCCGAAGTGTTTTGTGTAATGGTGTCAAATCGGAGTCCATAGATCATAGAGAGCAAAACATCATCGCGTATTTGTTTCAGATGTCCGTCTGATTGAATACACTGAGTACGTTTCTACCTGGAAGTTGACGTCATGCCACTAGGCCACCCTGAATGTCTGTCAATGAAACAAGGTTTGACACTTCGGTCGGCATAACACAGATCTGACCTCGGTCAACAACAGCCAACTCATTGAGTGCCAAGCGCATATATGTGCTGTTTCTCCTGGATGTTGTATTAGAGTCTGTTACCCCGGGATGTTGGACAGTAGTCGGTTACCCCTGGAAAGTTGAACTGGAATCTGTTGCCCTTGGATGTTGAACTGGAATCTGTTGCCCTTGGATGTTGAACTGGATTCTGTTACCTTTGGATGTTGGACTGGAATCTATTACCCTTGGATGTTGGACTGGAATCTATTACCCTTGGATGTTGGACTGGATTTTATTACCCTTGGATGTTGGACTGGATTTTATTACCCTTGGATGTTGGACTGGAATCTGTTGCCCTTGGATGTTGGACTGGAATCTGTTGCCCTTGGATGTTGGACTGGAATCTGTTGCCCTTGGATGTTGGACTGGAATCTGTTGCCCTTGGATGTTGGACTGGAATCTGTTGCCCTTCGATGTTGGACTGGAATCTGTTACCCTTGGATGTTGGGCTGGAATATGTTGCCCTTGGATATTGGACTGGAATCTGTGATCCCTGGATGTTGACTTGAAGTATGTGACCCCTGGATGCTGGATTGGAGTCTGTTGACAATGAAATGCTTAAACCCCGAAGAGGAAACATAACCAGCTTAGTTCTAATGCCAGCTAGCCCGTGTGTGCTGTACTGTACTAGCTTAATTCTAATGCCAGCTAGCCCGTGTGTGCGGTACTGTACCAGCTTAGTTCTAATGCCAGCCAGCCCGTGTGTGCGGTACTGTACCAGCTTAGTTCTAATGCCAGCCAGTCCGTGTTTGCTGTCCTGTACCAGCTTAGTTCTAATGCCAGCAAGCCCATGTGTGCCGTACTGTACCAGCTTAGTTCTAATGCCAGCAAGCCCATGTGTGCCGTACTGTACCAGCTTAGTTCTAATGCCAGCAAGCCCATGTGTGCCGTACTGTACCAGCTTAGTTCTAATGCCAGCAAGCCCATGTGTGCCGTACTGTACCAGCTTAGTTCTAATGCCAGCCAGCCCGTGTGTGCCGTACTGTACCAGCTTAGTTCTAATGCCAGCAAGCCCATGTGTGCCGTACTGTACCAGCTTAGTTCTAATGCCAGCTAGCCCGTGTGTGCTGTACTGTACTAGCTTAATTCTAATGCCAGCTAGCCCGTGTGTGCGGTACTGTACCAGCTTAGTTCTAATGCCAGCCAGCCCGTGTGTGCGGTACTGTACCAGCTTAGTTCTAATGCCAGCCAGTCCGTGTTTGCTGTCCTGTACCAGCTTAGTTCTAATGCCAGCAAGCCCATGTGTGCCGTACTGTACCAGCTTAGTTCTAATGCCAGCAAGCCCATGTGTGCCGTACTGTACCAGCTTAGTTCTAATGCCAGCAAGCCCATGTGTGCCGTACTGTACCAGCTTAGTTCTAATGCCAGCAAGCCCATGTGTGCCGTACTGTACCAGCTTAGTTCTAATGCCAGCCAGCCCGTGTGTGCCGTACTGTACCAGCTTAGTTCTAATGCCAGCAAGCCCATGTGTGCCGTACTGTACCAGCTTAGTTCTAATGCCAGCAAGCCCATGTGTGCCGTACTGTACCAGCTTAGTTCTAATGCCAGCCAGTCCTAGTTTGCCATACTGTACCAGCTTAGTTCTAATGCCAGCCAGCCCGTGTGTGCCGTACTGTACCAGCTTAGTTCTAATGCCAGCCAGTCCTAGTTTGCCATACTGTACCAGCTTAGTTCTAATGCCAGCCAGTCCTAGTTTGCCATACTGTACCAGCTTAGTTCTAATGCCAGCCAGCCCGTGTGTGCCGTACTGTACCAGCTTAGTTCTAATGCCAGCCAGTCCTAGTTTGCCGTACTGTACCAGCTTAGTTCTAATGCCAGCAAGCCCATGTGTGCCGTACTGTACCAGCTTAGTTCTAATGCCAGCCAGCCCGTGTGTGTTGTACTGAATCACGACCTGGTCACATCCTAATATGTCTGTCCGCAGATGTGAAGTTCCAGTAACAGGCTTGCACACCCCGCAGTTTCTGAGTTTGCAGAGGGGAAGGAATGCTATGAAGCAGCGCACGTAGAGATGGTACTATGGCACGGGATCGATCAAGTAAAGTCTCTACACCAACCTCAACCCAATAGACGGAAGTTAGTGTTTTCCAGATCCCAGACGACCTGAAAGTCACGACATTGCACTTAAGTGTTTTCCAGAGTCCAGACGACCTGAAAGTCAGGATACTGCACTTAAGGATTAAAACTCACATACGTTTAAAAGATTCACAACCAACTAATCAACTATCAGCTGTCATTTACTGCCAATATAGTACCTTGCGGGGTATGGTAGTGGAGTCTTGAGCCTGAGGAATTCAGGCCGCCAGGCTGGTGCGAATTGTACAGGACAGTTGCCTCCGACAGAAAAAAAAACCTCCACACCCTAACTAGGATTCGAACCCGGGTCTCCCGAAGGAGAATCCGGCATTCTAGCCACTTGCCCAGCCGTGGGGTTTTTTTTTTCTTTTCGCTCGCTAGCTTTGAACTCAAGCGTAGTCCAATCACGTGCGACTACTTCTGGTGCACTGGACTGATTTTTGCGTATGGGTTAGCTTTCCCTATCATCAGTGTCACTCGCCATTGGGCGAACGCACTCCTACTTCTGAGGTACTTGCAATTTACTTCCCCCAGTTAAGGACCGGAAGTCACCATGTTATTCCAACTGATCGGTGTAAGGGTTGAACTCGCTACCTCAGCATCAACATACCGGAAGTTTAAGAGCGAGCGCTCTTGTCCATTCGGCCACGCTGATCTCCAGTTACTTAGGTAATATGTTTAACTACTTCTGCCCTATCCTACTGTAGGTAATGTTTGTTTAACTCCTTCTGCTCTATCCTACTGTAGGTAATGTTTGTTTAACTACTTCTGCTCTATCCTACTGTAGGTAATATGTTTGTTTAACTCCTTCTGCTCTATCCTACTGTAGGTAATATGTTTGTTTAACTCCTTCTGCTCTATCCTACTGTAGGTAATATGTTTGTTTAACTCCTTCTGCCCTATCCTACTGTTGGTAATGTTTGTTTAACTCATTCTGCCCTATCCTACTGTTGCATAAACGTTCTCTACCCCAATTGTTACTTTAACTTGTGCAGCCCCATATTGTTATAATTGTAAGGCTTACTGACCCAAGCATTTCTTCATGTCTGTCTCTTTTGGCCGGTATTCCCCATTGGGGCACAGCCAGTTATCCAACGGGCTAAGTGGGATCGAGGTATGGTGTCCGCCTCGAGTGCTGGAGGTCCCGGGATCAAGCCCCGGTGAGAGCCGGGATTTTTTGCATGTGGACTTCTAGTAACAATTCCCCCTGGTCTCTGGGTAGTGAGATCGGACGCCCGAGTGTTGCGCACGTATAACATCCCTTGGCAGTTGGAAATCGAAAAAGAATAGCCCGGGCAAAATTCCGAGTTAAAAATCTACCCAAAGTATGTCAGGATCCTACGGAGTTAGTGCACTGAGTTGAGTTTCCCCAGACTCAGGCTTGAGTTAGGAGAAGAACGGAGCACTTATGGTTATGGGTTACACCCGTGTGTCGTGATGTGATCCTCGACTAAACTAAACTAAACAGTTAACCAACCCACGACAAGCCCTCATATCCTGAGCTATCCCATGCATCTCCATCCATGTCGTCTGCAAATTATTCATTTCTATCCTTACTTATCTTCTTCGTGTGTTTTTGGATCTTCGTCTGTTCCATTCGTCTTGTAGAATTTAAGCAAAGACCTTTCTGGTTACATAGAGTGTATTTTTAATGACTGCGCAGTGTTTGAAAATATTGCCGGTCCAAATTTTGTATTCACTTCCTGTAAAGTTCTTGCAACATAATAGGTAAATACAAAACTTGGACCAGCAATATTTTCAAACACTGTACAGTTAAAAATACACTCTGTACTATTCTCAGGTTTTCTCAGCGTGGTGTCCAACACAGCGCCAGCGTCTGTTCCTTACCTCTTGATTCACTTGTATTTTCCTAGTTCTTTCCGTAAACTCCACATTGGTGACTCTGTCATACCATTTTAGTTATGTTTTACGAAGTCATTATTCAGTGAATGATTGTAGTTTATTTGTAAGGTTTTGTTGTTTTCCATGTTTCTGATGCATGCAATAGTAGGCCTACTGATTTACTGTTTGGATTGAATATTCTATGTTATCTTTTTCCAGATGTAGAATTGTCTAGAAAATACACCAATGGTTGATTTCAAAGTCCACAAGGGGCATGCAACATTGTATTTAAGAATTGTCGGCATCTTAGTAAATATGTTAAGAAGCTTCTTTTCCGACCACAAAGGGAAGATGAAGTATTGGCAATTGTTGGGTCTATTCTGGGAAATTACACAAATATATCAGTGTATTCAAGTGTTCGGGTAAATTGATGACAACACTAGGAAGAAGAGAGGGATCATACTGTATAGGCAACACATCGTATCTACAGTTCAGCCCATTCTTTGTGCCATTGAAAGGTTATTATGCTTTCTTCAAAACACATTTTAATAAACTATTTTCTGTCAAGACGACAAGATGCCAATATCCAGTATAGAATTACTGAGTATACAATAAACAAACAATAACACGCATGAATGAATGATGAAATAAATATGATGGCTATCAAACGTTTCAGATTTACAGAAATGAAGTCACTTCTGCATATGCCAGAGATTCAAACTCTACTGCGTGCTAGATCGAGTTTCGTCTGCCGATGAAGAAAAAGGACAAACACAAGGCGATATTTATCACACTTTATCTACATGATAAATGGAAAATGGTGTGAAAACCTCACAAGAACAGCTTTAAAACATGTGTTAATTCCCTCAAGAGAACTTAGGAGTGTAAATATTTCATGGCTGTGATAAATATAAAAACCAATGTTATTTTTAAGCAAAGTTACAGTTCGTAACTAAAGGGAAAAAACTCCAGCTCACATTTCGCTTGATTTATATTGTAGCAGGTGTATATTGTAACAAAAGACCGTAAAATGGTGGTATTTTTTAAAGTTATCTTTTCAGTTTCTAGCTTCCGCTCTATCTCCCATCTTATCAAATCGCTACAGGTTTTTATGTGTCCCGCTTCTTCCCAGTTCCACTTGGTTTCTGAATCAGAAGGGGAGACAAGCAGCACTCCAGAAGCGTCCATGCGTTCAATGAGTTGTTGATGTTGATTTAACTTCCAATTTCTGACAAAAAAAGCCTGTCAATTAATGTCAAAGGCGCCTGGATTTGGGCGCAGTATCAAGCAGTGTTATCTTTCCTTGACGGGTACTTGATCTTAGAAGCAGAGTTCCAGGCTTCTCGCCTACTGCTCTATCGCTAGTTCCGCATCCGACAGCGAGGGGAGGGCTTCCTTCATCTGCAAGAAGTATTTTAAACACAACAGCAAAAACAAACGGACAATAACAGAACCAAAATTCTGCACACCAAAACGGACTTCCCCGTTGCTAATTAACAACGAATTTACCATTAAAGCAAAACTCAAGATCTTTGGTGTTTTGAGACAAGCAACAAGACAAGATTTGAACAGATAGCTAAACAATTTGCTGGAATACACTAGGGACGCTATTGCGAATCGATCATCGTTGCAGAAACGTGGGTGGTTGCTGAGATGCCTCAAGCAGATATGACAAGCATTTGTAGTTAAAGAGCCAACAGATAACGCTAAACCTGTTTTACAAAGCCTGGTTGAAAGTGTACAATAACCGGCGAAACAATTGTGTGTGTATTGTTTGATGACAAGCTAAATTACTGTTTTGCTGCTTGACTAGGTTTTACGTTTAGAGTAATTCTCTTCTTATTTAGCTTGTCATTTGTCTAAGACAATGTCAGCCTTCTACAACCTACAGCTCAGAAGTTTCCAGAAAAATTACGCTGATGTTCAGACGATAGCAAAATTCTTGTGTTGTTAGTTGTGTTTGTTGCATTAAGACGGTGTCGCTTGTGTTGTTATCGTTGCTTTGATTTTGTTAATGTGTTGTTCTTTTTGGAGCGGGAAGCAAATATCTGCTTTCAGATGTGATCTTTCTGAAGTTAATGAAACAAACGGCAGAAGAAAGGGAAGCAATGAACACAATCAGCATGTTGCCATTACTTTTGTTGAACTGTCTACTGCCTCGAAGTACTGGCTTTAAGAAGTTTTATAGACAATTTAGGAAGTCGCATTACTCCAGCGTGGCCGAGAGGATTAACACGCGCCCGCTTAAATTTCCTTGTGCTGAAGGCGGAGTTGTGGATTCATTCCACACTCGGTCAGCTGGACTCAAACGTTGACTTCTCGTTCAGAAAGCAATGGCAAACTACTGAAAGTGAAATGACTAGAAAATGAACCAGGGGTTGATCGCAGCTTCCTACAGAAGACATGGTTGCTCGGTTGGTTGGTTGGATGGTTGGATGGTTGGTTGCTCGGTTGGTTGGTTGTTCGGTTGGTTGCTCGGTTGGTTGGTTGTTCGGTTGCTTCGTTGGTTGGTTGGTTGCTCGGTTGGTTTGTTGCTCGGTTGATTGTTTGGTTGTATGGTTGGTTGTATGGTTGGTTGGTTGTTTGGATGGATGGATAACTGGTTAGTTGGTTGGTTGGTTGGATGGTTGGTTGGTTGGATAGTTGGTTGATTGGTTGGTTGGTTGGTTGTCAGTTGGTTGGTTGGTTGTTAGCTGGTTGGTTGGTTGGTTTGGTTGTTAGCTGGTTAAGTGGTTGGTTGGTTGGTTCGTTGGCTGGCTGGTTGGTTGGTTAGTTGGCTGTCAGCTGGTAGGCTGGTTAGATGGTTGATTGGTTGGCTGGCTGGTTGGCTGGCTGGTTGGTTGGTTGTCAGCTGGTTGGTTCGTTGGTTGTTAGCTGGTTGGTTGGTTGTTTAGGTGCTTGGTTGGTTGGCTGGCTGGTTGGTTTGTTGGTTCTTAGCTGGTTGGTTGGTTGTTTGGTTGGTTCTTAGATGGTTTGCTGGTTTGTTGGTTGGTTGTTAGTTGTTTGCCTGGTTGGTTGGTTGGTAGATTGGTTTGTTGGTTGGTTTGATGGTTTGCTGCTTGGTTGGTTGGTGGTTGGTTTATTTGTTGGTTGGTTGGTTTTTAGCTGGTTGGTTGGTTGGTTTTTTGGTTCGCTGGTTGGTTTGTTGGTTGTTAGCTGGTTCGTTGGTTAATTGTTAGCTGTTTGGCTGGTTGGTTGGTTTATTGGTCGGTTGTTTAGTTGGCTGGCTGGTTGTTAGTTTGTTGGTTGCTTGGTTGACAGATTGATTGGCTGGTTGATTGATTGGTTTGTTTGTTGTTTAGTTGGTTGGTTGGTTGGTTGGTTGTCTGGGTGGTTGGTTGGCTGGATGTTAGCTGTGAGTTGGTTGGATGGTTGGTTGGTTGGCTGGCTAGTTGGGTGGTTGGTTGTTCGCTGGTTGGTTGGTTGGTTGTTAGCTGGTTGGTTGGTTAGTTAGTTGCTTGGTTGGTTGGCTGGCTGGTTGGTTGGTTTTTTGGTTGCTAGCTGGTTGGCTGGTTGGTTGGTTGGTTGTTAGCTGATTGGCTGGTTGGTTGGTTGTTAGTTGGTTGGTTGGTTGGTTGGTAGATTGGTTTGTTGGTTGGTTTGTTCATTGGTTGGTTGATTTGTTGATTGGTTGGTTGTTACCTGGTTTGTTGGCTTGTTGGTTGGTTGTTTCGTTGATTGGTTGGTTGGTTGACTGGTTGGTTGGTTTGTTGGTTGTTAGCTGGTTGTCTAGTTGGTTAGTTGGTTGTTAGCTGGTTGACTGGTTGGTTAGTTGGTTGTTAGCTGGTTGGCTGGTTGGTTAGTTGGTTGTTAGCTGGTTGTCTAGTTGGTTAGTTGGTTGTTAGTTGGTTGTCTAGTTGGTTAGCTGGTTGTTAGGTGGTTGGCTGGTTGGTTAGTTGATTGTTAGCTGGTTGTCTAGTTGGTTGGTTGGTTGTTAGCTGGTTGGCTGGTTGGTTGTTTTGTTGGTTGTTAGTTGGTTGGTTGGCTGGTTGGCTGGTTGGTTGGTTGGTTGTTAGTTGGTTGGTTGGCTGATTGTTAGTTGTTTGGTTGGATGATTAGTTGTTAGTTGGTTGGTTTTTAGCTGGTTGTTTGGTTGGTTGGTTTGTTGGTTGGTAGATTGGTTTGTTGGTTTGTTGATTGGTTGGTTGGTCTATTGATTTGTTGGTTGGTAGGTTGTTAGCTGGTTGGTTAGATGGTTGGTTGGTTGTTTCGTTGGTTGGTTGGTTGGTTGATTGACTGGTTGTTTGTTTCGTTGGTTGGTTGGTTGGTTGACTGGTTGGTTGGTTTGTTGGTTGTTAGCTGGTTGTCTAGTTGGTTAGTTGGTTGTTAGCTGGTTGACTGGTTGGTTAGTTGGTTGTTAGCTGGTTGGCTGGTTGGTTAGTTGGTTGTTAGCTGGTTGTCTAGTTGGTTAGTTGGTTGTTAGTTGGTTGTCTAGTTGGTTAGCTGGTTGTTAGGTGGTTGGCTGGTTGGTTAGTTGATTGTTAGCTGGTTGTCTAGTTGGTTGGTTGGTTGTTAGCTGGTTGGCTGGTTGGTTGGTTGGTTGGTTGTTAGTTGGTTGGTTGGCTGGTTGGCTGGTTGGTTGGTTGGTTGTTAGTTGGTTCGTTGGCTGATTGTTAGTTGTTTGGTTGGATGATTAGTTGTTAGTTGGTTGGTTTTTAGCTGGTTGTTTGGTTGGTTGGTTTGTTGGTTGGTAGATTGGTTTGTTGGTTTGTTGATTGGTTGGTTGGTCTATTGATTTGTTGGTTGGTAGGTTGTTAGCTGGTTGGTTAGATGGTTGGTTGGTTGTTTCGTTGGTTGGTTGGTTGGTTGATTGACTGGTTGTTTGTTTCGTTGGTTGGTTGGTTGGTTGGTTGGTTTGTTGATTGTTAGCTGGTTGGCTAGTTGGTTGGTTGTTAGCTGGTTGGTTGGTTGGTTGTTAGTTGGTTGGTTGGCTGGTTGGTTAGTTGATTGGTTGGTTGGTTGGTTGTTAGCTGGTTGGCTGGTTGGCTGGTTGGGTGTTAGTTGGTTGGCTGGATGGTTGGTTGGTTGTTAGTTGGTTGGCTGGTTGGTAGGTTGGGTGATTGGTTTGTTGGTTGGTTTGTTGTTAGCTGGTTGGTTGGTTGGTTGGTTGGTTTTTAGCTGGTTGGTTGGTTGGTTGGTTTGTTGGTTGGATGATTGGTTGTTTCGTTGGTTGGTTTTTGGCTGGTTGTTAGTTGATTGGCTGTTTGGTTGATGCATTGGTTGGCTGGTTGGTTCATTGGTTGGTTGGTTCGTTTGTTGGTTGGTTTGTTGGTTGGCTGGTTGGCTGGATGGTTGGTTGGTTAGCTGGCTGGCTGGCTGATTAATTGGTCGGTCGGTTGGTTGGTTGGTTGGTTGATTGGTTGGTTGGTAGTTGGTTGGCTGGCTGGTTGGTTTGTTGGTTGGTTGGTTGGTTGGTTGGTTGGCTGGCTTGTTGGTTGGTTGGTTGGCTGGATGGGTGGATGGTTAGCTGGCTGGCTGATTAGTTGGTCGGTTGGTTGGTTGGCTGATTGGTTGGTTGACTGGTTGGTTGGTTGCATAGATGGATGGATGGTTGATTGGTTGGTTGGTTGGCTGGCTTGTTGGCTAGCTAATTGGTTGGCTTTTTTGTTGGTTAGTTGGTAGTGAATTCTACCGAAGGCAGTGTCCTTTAATCCGTAAGCCCGATGCATGAGTTTTTACGTCGCCTAAATCTGAAATGGTTGTGCGTCTATGGTAGTGAGAGTGATGAGAAGAATCTCCCTCCTACCCCGTGCCAAAGAACAATTTCTACGTGGTGAGAAGAATCTCCCTCCTACCCAGTGCCAAAGAACCATCTCTACGGGTATTGCAGTGCAAAGATCTCATTCCACTCCATAAATTCAAAAACCCACGGTTTGCGTAAGACCGGTGGGTCTGCCGTGATGGAACCATCCACATTCAGTTTCAGAAAACCAGCTGAGTACTTCCAGGTCCACAAAGTTCATCTGGCGGTGCCCATCTCTCTCCCTCTCCCTGTTCTATTGGGGGTTGGTTTTCAAAGTTTGGACACTTAGCTTGGATAGCCTATTCGGAATAATATTTGAGATTCCCAACTGCCGACTGAGTTTTAACGTGTTCAACCATCACACCAGGCCTTTGATCTTTCCTCCCTTATCCGCGAAGGCCAGGTATAGGATCCACTGCATATGGACCAGTGGGTAATGTGTGTAAATATATATTAGACATATTTTTACCTACCAATCGGCGCTCACTAAATTATGTGGCCAGTATCAGATCGCCAGCTTTTATTTCCCAAGAATTCCATTGTGTCCATTTAGGCTGGGTAGACCAAGGGGGCCCAGGTTATGTTTTTAAAATGCGAATCGAACTGATGACCAGGTGAGTGTCTAGATACTACAATACCATGGCTCTCTATGTTTATTCTTGTAATAATAATTAGTGGAGGAAGAGATTGAAGAAAATAATAATAATAATAATAATAATAATAATAATAATATCAACAACAGTAGCAACCACCGCAATAACTCTTTGGCAACATATCAAGTGATTATTAGGGAGTCTCCGTGGCGAAGTGGTCAAGCCGTCTACCTCAGGCTCCGAAGGCTGTGGGTTCCATTCCGGGCCGCATCCTTCGTTTCACGAGTGCATTTTTTCGGAGTCTCTTGAGGGTCGTCGCTGGAGCTACGGAGTTTGTGCTTTGTGCGACGCTTTGCCTGCTGCGGAAAGAGACTGAGCCATATGGGACAAAAACCCGATGCAATGAAGTCGACCCTGTCGACTTTTAAGCGACTTTTCAAGTGATTATACCGATCAGATCACCAAGTGGTGTAGTGGCTAGACACTCACCTACTGGAACACTGGTCATGGGATCGACCCACATTGGTGTCGGTTTCGAATACTTTTAATTAATCTGCCCCCCCCACCCCACCCCAAGTCAACCCAGCCTAAAACTGTACCAGGAAATGTCTTGGGAAGTGAAGGCGGCCGGTGTAGTACAGGGTGTTTTTTAATAACTGTGCAGTGTTTGAAAATATTACCGGTCAAAGTTTTATATTTACCTATTATGTTGCATGAACTTTACAGAGAGTGAATACAAAACTTGGACCGGCAATGTTTTCAAACTCTGCACAGTCATTATAAATACACCCTGCACATCCAACATTATCCACCGAGTGCCGATTGGTCTATTAAAATATGGTGCCCAGTGCTCCTCAAGGCACGTAGAAGGATCGTTTACTTACTTTCCATACTATACCCATCACCACGTAACAGACAACAGACAGATACGAGGCTCATGAAGGTAACATTTGTTAACGTTATCAAACATGAGGACCCCCATTCCTTAGACCTGCAGACATTTGGTTAAATCAAGTTTACATGGTCGCTTGCTGCTCTTCAGGGCTCAGACTTTGACGAAAGCAGAAATATACAAAACAGACCTACAGAATGTGTTTTGCAGGTTCTCATTTTGCCAGATATTCTCTCTCTCTCTCTCTCTCTCTCTCTCTCTCTCTCTCTCTCTCTCTCTCTCTCTCTCTCTCTCTCTCTCTCTCTCTCTCTCTCTGTTTTTCAGCTTGACTGCTTATTGTCTTCCTGTAACCTGTCTGTCTGTCAGTATGTCTGTTTGTCTGCCTACCCACCTTTCCGCACATGCACAATCCCAGATATCTGACTGTATGTCTGTCTGTCTGTTGGTCTATCTATCTATATGTCTGTCTCTCTGTCTATTTATGCATCTATGTGTCTATCAGTCAATCTATTTATGCGTCTATATGTTTGTCTGTCATTTATGTATATATCTATCTGCGTGTTTGTGTCTCTATCTGTCTTCATGTAAATAGTTTCACAATTTGTGTATAAATATCACTAGCTTCCCAATAAATACACCACGCACGTGTAAATATCTATACTTCCCCCAATCCCAATTCGGTATATAAATGTAAATCTCACTAGCTTCCGTCCTGCTTTGATTTTCACAATCGTATGAGCGTCGATCGTTCAGCAGCTAAGGCAAACTAACATAACATTGCCTAGAAAATCACAGCCTAAATATTATTGGGTTGATTGCGACGTCCTGTAAAGGCCATACAACTACCTTTTATGTAAACTCCGTCACCTTATCCAATAACTTCTCCCTCTGCATATGGATCTCGCAATGTCTCCACAGACACTTCTGTCTGTAACACTCGTGTGTTCCGCCATATTTGCCTGTCTTGTCAGTACATCTAACCTACCCCATCTTCAATGTGTCTGGTCGACGACTAGATGCACACTTTATCCAGTGTTGTCCATGGCTAATTCACCATCCGTTTGTTGCCACGCCCAGACTCCACTTCGGGTGTAGTCAACAGTCAATGATGTTCACTCACTCGGTAACGGAAAGTGATGACGTATTGAAGCATCAGTGAAGAACTACCGATAAAGGCAAAGCGGCTTTGACATTTTTTACTCAATTGCTTTTGCTTTGATTTCGTATTCTCCCCCTCTAACTTCTCTAACGACCAGAATTAATTTTTTCTTCGCCCTTTTGCTCATTCATTCTTGTTTATTATCATGTTTACTTTAATAACACTTACTTATTTAATTCTCTGTGTAATTAATTTTCGGGAAAAATGTAATACCACGACAAATATAATTCAAATGGAAAACACGAACACACGGAGGCTCAGATCCTGTAGGTGTTTCAAACAGGAAATTAGACACACAAAAAGCTATAATGAAGTGAAGAAATATAATCATGAACACGAAGAAATGACAAATAAAGGATCATTATCATGTGCCATGCCGATAAATGTGGGTGGTCATGTTTCACCATCTCACACGATCACCAGAGTCGTGGATCAGTACTTTGTTCTTGTCTCGATCATACCACGTGGCCAAGCCATCCAGGTATTTACTTCTCTGCCTTACCCATGTTCTTTTCCACTCAATCTTGCCAGTTGTCACGAATTCTCCAATTTATTTCTTCTCATAACGTGTCCAAAACGTTTTGACTGTCTACGTCTAATTTCTCTAATCAGTTTACAGTTGTAATTTGTTTCTTGTAGTTAGTTAGTTAGTTGCATATCCTTTACAGGTCGTTGCAGTCAACCCCCAACATTTTTTAGCTGTTTGTGATCTCTTGGCAAGTTTGCGTTCAGTAGTTTGCCATTGCTTTCTGAACGACCGGCACACATACCATTTCTTCTTCTTCTTCAGCATTCCGAGCCATTGAGGTTCTTTGCTGCAAATACAATCTGTCTCCATTCGTCTCTCTGGTGGATTTGCTGCCAAATTGCCCGCAGCTGTGTTTCAAGCACGGTATGCGGGATTACGAACTGCGTCCGTACCACCTGCGCCACGGAGCCAGCTTGTAGTACCTGGTAATAAAAGAATACACGTTATAATTAATACAGACGGAACATTTACAAGGTGACATTTGAATATATTATTTCAGACAAAAGTGTCTAAAGTACCATTTTTATATACATGGTTATTCTACTCCATAACTGGAGCTGAGCGGCGGTGGTGGTGCAATGAGGTTTTGCAGTCAAGGTATTTTAGTAATAGTATCTGCTTTATTAAGTATAAGAGTGACGATGCCTAAGCATTCCTTTATGTTCATTCTGTGAGTATGTATGTGTTGCACGGATTCATGGTATGGTTACATTATAATGTCCTTCTCCGCAGATGTGAAGTTCCATTACCATTCTTCCACACCCCGTTATTTCTGGGTTTGGAGAGTTCAAGAGACCTCTACAGCGTAGTCCCCGTCAAGATGGTAATTGGGAATCTGATCGGGAAATCAGTTTCTACACCAAACTCACTCGACAGAGATCGGGAAATCAGTTTCTACACCAAACTCACTCGACAGAGATCGGGAAATCAGTTTCTACACCAAACTCACTCGACAGAGATCGGGAAATCAGTTTATACACCAAACTCACTCGACAGAGATCGGGAAATCAGTTTATACACCAAACTCACTCGGCAGAGATCGGGAAATCAGTTTCTACACCAAACTCACTCGACAGAGATTAGGAAATCAGTTTATACACCAAATTCACTCGACAGAGATCGGGAAATCAGTTTATACACCAAACTCACTCGACAGAGATCGGGAAATCAGTTTATACACCAAACTCACTCGACAGAGATCTGGAAATCAGTTTATACACCAAACTCACTCGACAGAGATCGGTAAATCAGTTTATACACCAAACTCACTCGACAGAGATCGGTAAATCAGTTTATACACCAAACTCACTCGGCAGAGATCGGGAAATCAGTTTATACACCAAACTCACTCGACATAGATCGGGAAATCAGTGTATGCACCAAACTCACTCGACAGAGATCGGGAAATCAGTTTATACACCAAATTCACTCGACAGAGATCGGGAAATCAGTTTATACACCAAACTCACTCGACAGAGATCGGGAAATCAGTTTATACACCAAACTCACTCGACAGAGATCTGGAAATCAGTTTATACACCAAACTCACTCGACAGAGTCAAGCTCTTGCCATGGCTAAGAGGCCAGTGCATCAGAGTAATGGATCGAGGTTTTTCAGGGGATAACCAAGCAACTAACCAGTCAAATAACCAACTAACCAGTCAAATAACCAACTAACCAGTCAAACAACTAACTAACCAGGCAAACAAGCAACTAATCAGGCAAATAACCAACTAACCAGTCAAACAACCAACTAACCAGTCAAACAACCAACTAACCAGGCAAACAAGCAACTAATCAGGCAAATAACCAACTAACCAGTCAAATAACCAACTAATCAGTCAAACAACCAACTAACCAGGCAAACAAACAACTAATCAGGCAAATACCAACGAACCGACCAGTCAAATAACCAACTAACCAGTCAAACAACCAACTAACCAGGCAAACAAGCAACTAACCAGGCAAATAACCAACGAACCGACCAGTCAAACAACCAACTAACCAGTCAAACAACCAACTAACCAGACAAACAACCAACTAACCAGCCAAATAACCAACGAACCGACCAGTAAAATAACCAACTATCCAATCAAACAATCAACTAACCAGTCAAACAACCAACTAACCAGTCAAACAACCAACTAACCAGTCAAACAACCAACTAACCAGTCAAAACAATCAACTAACCAGGCAAATAACTAACGAAACAACCAGTCAAACAAATCAACAACAAGCAAATCAAACAAACAAACAACCAGCCAACAGGTAAAAAAGAAAAAACAGCCAACGAGTATAAAACAACAAGCAACCAAACAGTCAAACATATAACCAACAAACAACTTAAACAAACAAACAAACAAACAACCATATAATCAAACAAGCAACCAAGCAACCATTTCAATAAATAAACAACCAACCAGCAAAACAGTCAAACAAGCAAATAACAAAGTAACCAGTCAAACAAACAACCAGACAGTCAAACAAACAACCAACCAACCATTCAAACAAACAATCAATCAACCAGTCAAAAAACAACGTACCAACCACTCAAACAACCGACCAGCCAGTCGGTCAAACAACCGACCACTAATCAACCAGTCAAATAACCAATTACCAGTCAAACAAACAAACAAACATCATCACCAGTCACGATTTCCCCTAGAAGAACAATAATTGACTCCAACCTACGGGGGTCTACAACTGTAGCAATGAATCATCTCTTTGCTATGTGTAAGGTATGTTCATAGTGTGTGTTCATGGTGTGTGTACATAAATCAAATCAAATCAAATCAATTTTACCCCGGGAAGGTTAACCCGGTCAACAAATGCCCGCAGATGTCGGATGTGTCGGCCTAACGGCGCAAGAACGCAACTCTGCTGTAAACAGGCACAACGCAGTCACATCCGAAAAAAAAAAAAAAAATCCGGATGAACGCAGAAGAAGAAGAAATCAACTTTATTTTAAAAGGGTCACAAATTGGGCACGCAGGCCCGTCTTACATTCGACCCTTCCAATCACTCATCTTTCGTCCATCAGGGGCATTGTACATTCACATAGGAAGAAAACAAAAACATTGTGAAATGAATGTTGTAAACATAAACAAGGCAAATTACCATGTTATGAGGCCCATCTCCCACCTACCCACACATCACCCCACCCAAACACACACCCTCACCCACCCACACACACACCCAGGGACACATACATACTCCACTTACCGACCCATCCCCCTCCCGCACATTCCCCCACCCACTTACACTGCCCTCACCTGTTTCCCCAACCCAAACACACTCGCCACCCACACAAACACCCCCCCCCCCCCACCAAACCACATATCCCGCGCCCACCCACATACACATCCTAACCCACACACCCATCCTCCCACTCACACCTCCAACCACCCATCCCCCAACCACACCTCCATCGACCACATATTCCCCCCACCCCCACCCCCCACCAACCAACACATCGCACATCCACTCGCACATCCCCAAACCATACACACACATCCCGACCAATTGACATCTCCCTACCCCCCCCCCCCCCACCCACACACACACATCTCCCTAACCATCTATCCATCCCCAATACCCCACCACCCACACATACATCCTCCATCCACCCACACATGCCCTAGCCCACATCCCACCACCCACACGATATTCCCAACCCACGCTTCACACACACATATCCCTCACCCACACATCCCACACCCACATACCACCGCACATCCCCCACCTAAACACCACACACATATCCCCCACCCAAATATCACACAATATCCACACCCACACTCACACAGATACCCTCACCCACCCACCCGGCACATATCCCCACCCACACACCACACAAATCCCCCCACACACACATCCCCCACCCACACACCACACATATATCCCCAACCAACACACCACACACCTCTCCCCACACACACATTCCCCACCCATGTAGTGTGTGTTCGTAGTGTGTGTACGCGTTTGTTGTTTTCTTGTAATGCTGTCCAACCTTCTCACATGTGTATCCAAATGAGTAAAATATACATTGCAATAATTTGAATGTCTCTCTCTCATCCCCCATCCCTCTTTCTCTCTCTGTATCTATTTCTTCGTGTGTGTGTGTGTGTGTGTGTGTGAGTGTGTGTGAGTGTGTGTGTGTGTGTATGTGTGTCTATTACATGGCCCTAAGCCCAGGACAGACTTAACAAAAAACAACCTTAGGAGAATGGCCTCGTGCCCAATTCTTAACATTTTGAAAATAGAATTCGCTCGTTGGCTCTCACTCCCACTTTCTCTCCTCCTCCCTCCATCTCTCTCTCTCTCTCTCCCTCCCTCGCCTCTCTCTCTCTCTCTCTCTCTCTCTCTCTCTCTCTCTCTCTCTCTCTCTGTCTGCTGTTCTGCCCCTCTTGTCGGCTCATCTACCTAATTAAGCTAACTGTCCGTGCAGACAGACCTAACGTAGCTTGTGCCGAAAACTACTTTTAAAGTGTTGACAATCAGACGATACCTCTCAAAGACCGCGCATGAAGAATCTCGAAGATGGATAAGTAAATAACAGCGATTCTCTTGTTTTATCCCCTTCCCCTCCCCGCCAACTCGCAGTAAGAAAACACAGCCTCGCTAAGTACAATTAAACGAGTGCTCAGCCTCTTCCCCATGTTTGTCTGTGGTGGCGTGAACATCCAATCATGCCTTCGAACTTTCAACGAATTGTACAACACTCGCTGATCACTTTTCCGTCCTGACTTCTGGGCCACGAGTCAAAATAAGAGGGATGACAAACCGCTTCTTGTCGCGGAATCAGCGCTGAAAATGTGTTATTCTTTGCTGCTCAATGTTCCTGAAAGTTATTACAACAAGAACAACATCTAAGTATTGCTCCCCCTGCGTTGCGTGTGTTCTAGATAGACCGAAGTGTTGTTAGTTAAATGCTTGCTCGCTAGATCATTTTAATTCGTTTAAGTTGTGTAGAAGTCTGTATAATGGGCCTGCGACTGTAATCACACTCACGCAGCGCCAGGTGATTTTTTTTAGTTTGTGTCAGCTCATTTCTCTTTTACATTCTGGCCGTGTAAAAGATGTTTTTATTGTGTTTCTACATTTCATGTTAACCCTTATGTGGTCGATGACAGAATGGTGAACGTAAAATAACAAATAGATCTGTTCACAGAACTTGTCGTGAGTGGTTTCCCTTGTAATCGTTGTTTTAGCTTCCCTTGGTGGCGGACGTCAATGTTTAGTGCTAAAGAACTCTCTCTCTCTCTCTCTCTCTCTCTCTCTCTCTCTCTCTCTCTCTCTCTCTGTGTCTTTCTGTACCTCTCTCTCTCTTTCCCTCTCTATCTCTCTTTCCCACTCTCTATGGCTCTCTGCCTCTCATGTAACATTCACAGTTGATGAAGAAACAGATGAGTTATTGGAAGGGCCGAATGTAAGGCGGGCCTGCGTGCCCATTTTGTAACCCTTTGAAAATAAAGTCTGTTCGTTCTTTCCCTCTTTCTCTTTCTCTCTCTCACTCTCTCATTTTCACTTTCTCCCTCTCTTTTTCTGTCTCTTTCTGTCTGTCTCTATTCTCTCTATCAATCCCGAGTAGTAATAGCTACTAGTAGTAGTGCGTAGGCGCTGTCGCCATTTGGAGGTGACAGGTTCGAATCCCGGTAGGTATCTATAGCTTTCTTATGTTATGTTGTCTAGTGCGTCTTTTAGTCTCTACTTCTTTCTTCTCCTTCTGTGAGCGCCAAAGAATACTATGTGTGTTTATTTATGTAAGTGTTTCAGTGGCCTCAACTGGTTCCCTAATTGATTTCCTGTGTGTAATACGTGTTAAGCATTAGAACCGACCAATCATTTCTCTTCTTTAAATGTTTGTTAATATACTGGACACAGCATTTACGGTCGTCCGATGTGTTTGTGTGTTTGTTATTTGACCTATGCTGGTGTAATATAAATTATGAGACCTATGGTTCTATCTCAAAGGTTTGATACGAATTCTGTCCGTATTCCATAGTTGTAGGTTCATGTGTGTATGATAGACATGACTAAAAAAGACACTTTTTTGGAGTGTCTAGTTGGTCATTCGTCGAAGTACACCTGTTCATGCAGCGAGGCGCTGGCGCCATTTGGAGGTGATAGGTTCCAATCCCGGTCGGTAACTATAGCTTTCAAATTTTATGTTGTCTAGTGAGTGTTTTAGTCTCTACTTCTTTCTTCTCCTTCTGTGAGTGCCAAAAAATACTACGTGTGTTTATTTATGTAACTGTTTCAGTGGCCTCAACTGGTTCCCTAACTGATTTCATGATTAATTTACATAGGCCAGTTTTCTGCACACAGAAAGACATGATGGTCGGTTTAAAATTATCGTGGTAGGCAATTGAAATTACTGTGCGAAAATGTATGTATTTCAGCTGGAAGGATGTATCTAGTTTTTTTTAACTTTATGATGTGTGATTTCTGTAGTATGTACCTGACGAGATGCAGCGACATATGCCAGGCAATAAAGCGTGCAATCTAATGTTTGTGTCTTCGTTATTCAAATATGTGAGTAAAGTAAAACCGATATCACATACTATGCCGAAAAGGGTGTGCGGTCATGGTTAGCCATTTCACACGATCACCAGATTCGTTGATAGGGTCTATTTTCATGTTATAATTATGCCTTGTCCCCGTTCCACTCAAGGACTTATTTCTATGCCTTCCCCTTGCTCTGTCCTTGTCAATTTTGCATGTTTTCATTAACGTTTCAAATTTATTTCTGCTCGTAACGTGCCCAAAAATGCTTGACTATCTACGTAAGAAGAGAATAAGAAGTCCAGCCCGGGAAGGTTAACCCGGTCAACAAATGCCCGCAGAAGTCGGATGTGTCGGCCTAACGGCGCAAGAATGCAGCTCTGCTGTAAACAGGCACAACGCAATCACATCCGGAAAAAAAACTCCGGATGAACGAAGAAGAAGAAGAAGAAGAAGTCCAGCAATATAATGACATAAAAAGACAATAACATCCAGAGCAGACGTCAGCAATCTGTGGCACGCGTACCAAGTGAGGCACGTAGAACGATTTCCAACGGCACCCTGGGTGAATTGCAGTATAGTATATAATCTCATCTACATATTGAATTTGTAATTATATAGAAGAATAAAATAGATTAAATGCGGTTACTATTTCTATATACAAATTAAAAAGAAAATTGTGAGACATCAGAGGTAAGAATATGATGCGGTCTGACTGCAAAATAAATAAGTGTGTCCGGAGTAATAGTGACTGACCTCTCTCCCTATCACCTTCATCACCTATAGTTTTCTCGGTTGTCGCATAGTCATTACGTGCAATACGTTGACAAAGTTAGTTGTGTTTTTAAGTAATACGCCGCAGTTAAAATTACTTTAAAAGGTCAAACACTTTATTTATGCTCGTTACAAGACCTATAGACAAGCTGTCCAACGAGAATTCGGATAACACCTGTGCATTCAGAAATCTGTGTGAAGCTGAAAGTGACCAGGCATTGTACAGTTAACCAAGGAGAAGCAGGAGCGGCTTTCACTAAACCCGACACCCCACATTGTGCCAACGGCTTCGGGTGGAGAAGTGCAATTGGAAGGGTAGAAGCCTCACCCTGGTGGAGGAAATGCAACCTAAAGATTAAATGTCATGGCAGGGCAGACCACGCCCTAAGCCTTGGTTGGCAGCTGGTCTAGGATGGAAACTCCGACAGGCGGACAGTTTGAGCATTGCTTTGCTGATCCAACAGCTTCCGCAGCTTGTCTTATTCCAGTAGTATTGGTGTTACCTTTCCTCCGGAGTAAACTAGGCAGGCCGAGAGAGGATCATGCTGCATGGGCAACACATGGTCTCTAAATTCAACCCAGGCGTTGTGTTCTGGAAAGGTATAACTCCATTTTACAAACTATCGTCTGTCAAGACGGCAAGGTGTCAATGATGGCTTCATTGGTTTATTCTTCAAACTATTGAACTTCCTGTCTAAAAAAAAAAATTTAAAAAAAAAAAAATAGAACAATTTAGAATCTTGCTAAACATAATATTAGTATTTGCTCCTATTTGTTGTACAATGTTGAATAATCTGCAATGAGTAGAATAGGTATGTAATGAATCGGAAACATGTAAATATACGATCAAACTGATTCAGTTTAGTTTAGTTTAGTCGATGGATCAACATCACGGCACATGGGTGTAACCCATAAGTGCTCCGTTCCCCTCCTAACTCAAACCTGAGTCTGAAGAAACTCAGCTCAGTGCACGAACTCCGTTGCACCGGTGAGGATCCTGAAATACTTTGGGTAGATTTGTAACTCGAAATTTTGCCCGGGCAGCGCCGTTAGGCTACTCTTTTTCGATTTCCAACTGCCAAGGGATCTTTTACGAGCACAACAATACACACGGGCGTCCGATCTCACTACCCAGAGACCAGGTGAAATTTATTACTAGAAGTCCACGTGAAAAAATCCCGGTCCTCACCGAGGCTTGAACCTGGGACCTCCAGCACTCGAGGCGGACACCATACCTCGAGTCCACTGAGGCCTCCCCCCCCCCCCCCCCCAAACTGATTCAATAGTTGTTGTATATGAACATTTGTGTGTGCTGACCTAAGCAGGCATGTTGAGTGATTTTGCAACATGAATGCGGTACACCATTACAAAAAGGTTGCCGACCCCTGAAATAGATAACTCTGCGTCATTCGCATTTGCGAGCGTTATCAAGTCAAGTCACCTGAACAAGTCAAGAAGCCTGATACGAGGGAAAATGGCACGGTGCAAGAGCACTAAACGAAACGTGGCATCAAGATGTGCAGCCCTGGGAGCCGACAATACCGTCAAGAAGACGAACGTGGGGAGCCTGCCTGCGAGCTGTAACAAAGAACCTGAAACTACAGCTACTACTGAAGCCACCACGAGGGAGACCGCCGACAGCCCACCACAGAAAAGATCTAAGACAGCTGAGAAGAAGGAGGAGAAAGACACTAGAGTCGGAAACGCCGACTCAAAAACAATCCGATGGGTTGTCAAGCGGATTCAAGCGGAGCTGCCAGACGAAGAAATCCAGAAGCAGCTACAGGAAGAAAATCTCAACATTCGAATCTTGAAGGAGGAGCGGATCCTGACTTATTCAAAGATTCCCACGACACTAGCGGTGGTGACGACTGAAGGCAGGGAGATACCACGAAAGGTATCTATAAACCAGAAAATTCAACAGCCTGAAGGATTCATACCACGAATCACGAAGAAATACTACGCACCATTAAAGCGGAGAGAGAACTGCATAAAGCTGAAATGGAACTTCTCGAAAACAAACCAATAGAAGCCATCCAAGAACCCACAGAGAAACTGCAAGAGGAAAACCAACAAGAGACCGAGCCTGGAACGCAAGCTAAAACCGCCAGCAGCCCAGCCACGACGCCAGAGAAATTCAAGGGGAAACCATTATCCCGCCAGGCCTATAATGAAAACCGAGATGAGTACCACGACGACGGAATGGAGGACACCCCGATTCACCAATGTTTTACCGAGGAAGAAATCGCAGAGATGAACAGGGATCATGAACTCAGGTGCAAGGAATACAGGAGGTGCATGGAAGAAAAAGAAAAGAAGTACAAGAAACACAGGGGAAAACCAATGCCCTAACGTACCTATAAAGAATACCCAGACTTAAAAACACGGATGATGTACACCCATGGGTATACTATATAGATGACGGAGAAATCGTCCCATGGCTGACCACGGAGGAAGAGATCGAAAGGCAACAAAAACTCAAACTCGAAAGAGAACAAAGGCGCAAGGAAGAAAATGAAAACATCGAAAAGCTTCTACAGGCTATACACAAAAAAAGGAGGCAAAAAGACCAAATATAAAGTTCTTATAAGGACTACAACCACAAGAGCCAGAAACTGCCACTAATTGATTGATTGATTTAGGAACCGACATCACAGCATTCGGGGCATTCCCATAAACGCTCCGTCCCCATCCTCAGCAGCCAGCGAAGAGTTCCAACACCAATAGTACCAGTAGCAATCTGATTATATGTCGGTCTCGCCTTTCCTCTGAGCGTTGAGCGTCGGCTAGATCCACTCGTCACTCCTCGTTGTCTCATTCTTGCCAGACCATGGTAATCCATTTGCTCCTCCGAGGTGTACATGTGCTCCCACAAGGCACCAACCACGTCTGCCTTGTCATGTATCAGCACTCCACCAAGTTCTGCAGAGCCAGCCAATCTGTCCGCCTGTTCATTTCCCAGCACACCGGCATGCCCTGGAGAAAAGATCCAGGCGATGCTTGTCACCCGTGACCTCCGAAGCGAAGCAAGCCACTCCGCACGAAGCCTGCCCGTCCTCACCCTCGTCAGCATGCTTTCTGGGTTAGCTACAATCACGATGTGTGTGTGTGTGTGTGTGTGTGTGTGTGTGTGTGTGTGTGTGTGTGTGTGTGTGTGTGTGTGCGTCGTATTCTCCATCCAGCGGAGAGCAGCAGTGACTGCCTCCACTTCCATTCTTAAGCTGGATGTTGTGGTATCATATGCCAGGCCTCCTGCACCAAATGTCGACCATTAGTTTTGGCTAAATCAAATCAAATCAAATCAACTTTATTAGGGTCACAAATTGGGCGCGCAGGCCCGTCTTACATTCGGCCCTTCCAATCACTCGTCTTTCGTTCATCAAGAGCATTATACATTTGCATAGGAAGAAAAATAAACATTGTGAAATGAATGTTGTAAACATAAACAAGGCTAATTACCATGGTATGAAGCCCATCTCCCACCTATCCATACATCACCCCACCCACACAACACCCCCACCTACCCACACACATGCGCACCAAGGGACACATACACACCCCCACCTACCGACACACACGCACACCAAGGGACACATACATACCCCACCAACCGACCCATCCCCCTCCCGCACATCCCCCACCCACACACACTGCCCTCACCTGATCCCCCAACCAAAACACACTCACCACCCACAAACATTCCCCCACCAACCCACACATCCCACGCCCATCCACATTCTACCCCACACATCCTCTCCCCACCCACACCTCAAACCACCCTTCCCCCATCCACATCTCCATCGACAACATATTCCCCACCCACACACACAATCCCCCACCAACCCACACAACCCACATCCACTCACACATCCCCAAACCATACACACACATCCCCACCAACTGACATGTCCCTACCCCCCCCCCCCCACACATCTCCCTAACCACCCATACATCCCCAATCCACTCACACACACACCACCACCCACACATACAACTTCCACCCACCCACACATGCCTTAACCTAATCCCCCACCACACAATCCCCCACCCGCACATCACATACACCTCCTACCACGCACTATTCCCAACCCACGCACCACACACACACATATCCCTCACCAACACATCCCCACTTACACACCACACACATATCCCCCACCCAGATACCACAAAATAATCCCACCCACACCCACACAGATACCCTTACCCATCCACCCCACATACCCCCACTCACACACCACAAAAATCCCCCACCCACACACACATACCTCACCCACACAATATCACCAACCAACACACCACACACCTCTCCCCACCCACACACGCATTCCCTACCCGTCCACCAACACACACTCACTCACACATCCTCCACTACGCACCCACACACCCCCACCAACCCACTCCCAACCAAACATCTCTCGATCACAATACCCCTACCCCCACACACATCCTCCACCCACTCACACATCCCACCCCGACACATACAACTCCCTCACCCACCTACACATCCCTAAGCCACTCACATACCCCCACCCACACATTCCCCATCCACATACACACATCTCCCACACACACTCCCCCACATACTTCCCCCAACCACCACAATCCCCTGCTCACCCACACATATACCCCACCCATACGCACATTCCCCACACCCATCACACACATCCCCTACATCACACACTATCCTCCACCCATACCACCACAAACATACCCTCCACCCACACATCATTCACACATCCCCCACCAACACACCGCACACATATCTCAAACCCACACACCATACACTTCTCCCCATCCGCCCTTCCATCCCAAATCCACCCAACACAATCCCCTACCCACACAACCCCCGCCTCCCACACATACTTCCTCAAACCATCCACACATCTCCACCCACATAAACACACAGGGGCTATGAACCCCCAGCCACTTCTCTCACCTCTTGACACGGAACCATCTGTGTAGATAATCACATCACCCGGGCGAGCATTGTCCTGAATTAGTTGCTGGATTTACACTTCTGTGGCCCCTACTGGCCACTCCCTGCACTCCCGGCTCAGTGTGATTATAACTCTGCACAAGTCTGACTGCTCCGCTGGCACTCTGACCCACTGCTATCCTCGCCTAATGTTCTCCAAGGGGCACACCTGTCTGATCGTATCCTCCGCCTGAGCCATCCATGGACCAGGCTGACATTCTGAATGCTCTACGAGAAGTAAGACTTTTGCGAGAACCAAGTGATGACTGTGAATCTACAACAATGGCCAGACTGCGAGAGCAGCAAATTAAAAGAGGGGTGGCCAAACAAGAACACTACGCAGGAAGCCAAAGAAGATTGATAAACCAACACAGAACTGGTGTCGTTAGCCGCTACACGTTGCGGGATTTGCTGAGGAGGGGATCCGAGCACTTATGGACTGAATGGTTCGATGTGCAATGAGGATGATCTGTCGACTAACTAACTAACTAACTAACTAACCAGTAGTAGGCTGCACCTCTGTCTTAATCTTTAAATTAAATAGACATGCTGCAACTACCAAACGGTAGGTGTTGGAACGGACATGAATTGCACCAGAACTTGCACTGGTGCCCATTTGGTGTAAGGGACCCTATCGGGTTTTCCCCGAAGAAAAGATATATTTCTAATAATTCTATTACAAAGATCGTGTTGTTAAAGTATCCCAGAGAACTATCTTCCATAGTGATTGAACGAATAAGAGAACTGAGGGTTCCCGAAAGCTGTTTCCCCCTGTTTACCCAAACCCAAAGAAGGCCTGAGGACATGGGTCACACCCACCACAGAAAAGATCTAAGACAGCTGAGAAGAAGGAGGAGAAAGACACTAGAGTCGGAAACGCCGACTCAAAAACAGTCCGATGGGTTGTCAAGCGGATTCAAGTGGAACTGTCAGACGAAGAAATCCAGAAGCAGTTACAGGAAGAAAATCCCAACATTCGAATCTTGAAGGCGGAGCGGATCCTGACTTATTCAAAGATTCCTACGACACTAGCTATGGTGACGACTGAAGGCAGCGAGATACCACGCCAGGTATCTATAAACCAGAAAATTCAACAGCCTGAAGGATTCATACCACGAATCACCAAATTTTCCAGATGCCAGAGAGCCGGCCACGGCAGAGCAACATGTCACAGTAACACGGAAATCTGCCTCTACTGCGCCGATCACCACGCCTTTAAGGAGTGTCCGCTGGCCAAGCTGGACACGGACTTCCGAGCACCTAACAACAAAAGAAAGTGTGCCTGAGCAAGCATGGAGCAAGTTACCTGGGCTGTCCATATCTCCAAAGACACAGAGACGTCTTAAAGCTCGCCACTACAACAAAGACACCATATAAGGAAGTACTGTGGAGGTGCGAGACGGCCACGGGTATATCACAAGCTGTAAGAGATCAACTGCAGAACCAAATAGACGAGCTGAAGAAGCAAGTCAAGGCACTACAGACACCAGCACCAACCAGCGACAATGAGAAGCTGCTGGCCGACATGAAAGAGATCCAACACAACATCAAACAAGAGATGGAGCGCATGGCCGAGATGAAGAATGAAAACGAAGAAATACTACGCACCATTAAAGCGGAGAGAGAACTGCATAAAGCTGAAATGGAACTTCTCGAAAACAAACCAATAGAAGCCATCCAAGAACCCACAGAGGAAACTGCAAGAGGAAAACCAACAAGAGACCGAGCCTGGAACGCAAGCTAACACCGCCAGCAGCCCAGCCACGACGCCAGAGAAATTCAAGGGGAAACCATTATCCCGCCAGGCCTATAATGAAAACCGAGATGAGTACCACGACGACGGAATGGAGGACACCCCGATTCACCAATGTTTTACCGAGGAAGAAATCGCAGAGATGAACAGGGATCATGAACTCAGGTACAAGGAATACAGAAGGTGCATGGAAGAAAAAGAAAAGAAGTACAAGAAACACAGGGGAAAACCAATGCCCTACCGTACCTATAAAGAATACCCAGACTTAAAAACACGGATGATGTACACCCATGGGTATATTATATAGATGACGGAGAAATCGTCCCATGGCTGACCACGGAGGAAGAGATCGAAAGGCAACAAAAACTCAAACTCGAAAGAGAACAAAGGCACAAGGAAGAAAATGAAAACATCGAAAAGCTTCTACAGGCTATACTCAAAAAAGGAGGCAAAAAGACCAAATAAAAAGTTCTTATAAGGACTACAACCACAAGAGCCAGAAACTGCCACTAATTGATTGATTGATTTAGGAACCGACATCACAGCATTCGGGGCATTCCCATAAACGCTCCGTCCCCATCCTCAGCAGCCAGCGAAGAGTTCCAACACCAATAGTACCAGTAGCAATCTGATTATATGTCCGTCTCGCCTTTCCTCTGAGCGTCGAGCGTCGGCTAGATCCACTCGTCACTCCTCGCTGTCTCATTCTTGCCAGACCATGGTAATCCATTTGCTCCTCCGAGGTGTACATGTGCTCCCACAAGGCACCAACCACGTCTGCCTTGTCATGTATCAGCACTCCACCAAGTTCTGCAGAGCCAGCCAATCTGTCCGCCTGTTAATTTCCCAGCACACCGGCATGCCCTGGAGAAAAGATCCAGGCGATGCTTGTCACCCGTGACCTCCGAAGCGAAGCAAGCCACTCCGCACGAAGCCTGCCCGTCCTCACCCTCGTCAGCATGCTTTCTGGGTTAGCTACAATCACGATGTGTGTGTGTGTGTGTGTGTGTGTGTGTGTGTGTGCGTCGTATTCTCCATCCAGCGGAGAGCAGCAGTGACTGCCTCCACTTCCATTCTTAAGCTGCATGTTGTGGTATCATATGCCAGGCCCCCTGCACCAAATGTCGACCATTAGTTTTGGCTATGAACCCCCAGCCACTTCTCTCACCTCTTGACACGGAACCATCTGTGTAGATAATCACATCACCCGGGCGAGCATTGTCCTGAATTAGTTGCTGGATTTACACTTCTGTGGCCCCTACTGGCCACTCCCTGCACTCCAGGCTCAGTGTGATTATAACTCTGCACAAGTCTGACTGCTCCGCTGGCACTCTGACCTACTGCTATCCTCGCCTAATGTTCTCCAAGGGGCACACCTGTCTGATCGTATCCTCCGCCTGAGCCATCCATGATTTCCCTCTTATCAGTCGCTGACCCTTGATGCGTCCAGCGCCTCATGCAACGGGTGATCTGTAAACTGCCACTAACAAAGAAACCACCAGGAGACGGGCACAAAGGACAGCCGCCACCAACCCCCAGCTGACGTCACAGACACAAACCAACGTAACCAGTCCGAGATAGGACTCACTCATAAGATCACATAAGACAAGAATTAGGGTGAATGAACCCACAAAAACCACGGACCTCAACAATAACGACAGCTGAAGAGGCAGATTGAACGAGGCCGAATTTGGAATTTTTGTTTTGAAAATTGGAATTGGAATTGAAATAGATTGCACATTTAAAATTAGAATGTTGAAATGTTACATGCAATGTGGCGCTAATGTTATATAGATTCAACACTACGATGTGCGCTAAAACGTGAGCAACAAACAAGCAATTGGAAAGTCGAAGCGAAGCCCTGGAGATGTGGATATACATAAGAATATATCCTATATTGTGGAACCAAAAACAGTCAAATGCCGAGATTTTAGAGATGCAGGGAATTATAAGAGAGTTGACACACGAAATAAATCAGAGCTATGCTAAATATTTTAGATATATTTATTTACATAGCACTCGTGTAAGAACCATACTGGAGGGAACAGCTGAAGGCAGCAGAGGAAGACCTCGACAGCTATAAAAGTGAGAAGATAACATCAAGCGATGGACGACCTGCAGTTTGTCAGAGTGTAGAAGTGCCACAGACAGAGCTGTACTGGAGATCTTCAGTAAACAAACATCATTGTGGAGAAAGCACTTGATTGATAGATTACAGTCTAGGCCAGACATGCAACCTCCCATAAATGTAAACAATTTAAAATGACACAAAGTAGTGCAGCTTTACATAGTTTACATTTGCACAGCTTTACCGCAGTTTCACCCAACCTTCCATAAAGGCACACATATAAACTGAAGGATCCAAGGTTGGTCACTTGAACAAGTTTACCACAATCTGCTCATTGAGTGTTCACAACAACACGATCATTTAAATACTCTTATAAATATACGTGTAGGACGTTGCAATCAACCTATATTGGTTGCTTAAGATTTACTAGGCAATGTAATAGTAGTTTGCCAAATCTTTCTGAACTGACTGGCGCCTTACTGTCTTGACAGACGATTGTTTGTAAAATGGAGTTATACCTCTCCATAACACAAAGCCTGGGCTGAATTTAGAGACCATGTGCGTCCATGCAGCATGATATATATCTCTCTCCCTTCATTTCTCTCTCTCTCTCTCTCTCTCTCTCTCTCTCTCTCTCTTTCTCTCTCTCTCTCTCTCTCTCTCTCTCTCGGCCTGTCTAGTTTACTCCAGGGGTATGATAACACCAATACGTCTGGAACAAGATAAGCTGCAGAAGCTGCCGGATCAGCAAAGCAGTGCTCTAACATTCCGCCTGTCGGAGCTTCCATCCTAAACCAGTTGCCGACCAAGACTTAGGGCCTGGTCTGTCCTGCCATAACATTTAGTCTTTAGGTTGCATTTCCTCGCACTGGGGTAAGGCTTGTACCCTCCCAATTGCACTCCTCCACCCGAAGCCGTTGGCACAATGTGGGGTGTCGGGTTTGGTAAGTGCCGCCCAACATTCAGCAATAACAAACAGCAGGTAGTACAGTCTACTGTTATACGGTAGCTCAGTCATATCTGACTAAGACCTGACAATCAATTTCTGAAATGGAAGTTAACATTTAAGTCCAACAGACCGGTGTATGGAAAGAACCCACCCACTAATCTGCTGTCGGAGGAGAAAGTTTAATCGTTTCAAACCTCTCAGTCATGCCGACCTCTGCTTGCATCTTAGCGTGTGAAATATACAAGATATTAATTCCAAGGTTGGTATTCCATCTTCTTTCTTTCTATCTGTGTGTGCACACTCAGCCGCCACTTACTATGAAGTTAGGTCAAGGGAGGTTATCGGATTTTTGTTTTTCAGCAGCAATCACGAGTATCTTTGTGTCCCATGAAAACTTGCTTATATCAAAACTGGGCTTGATGATCGTTTTTTATAAGTTACTTCACCAGGTCATATTTCTTATTCTGAACATTTTATGGCAGTCTGTTTTTTTTTAAATTTCATATGATTCACATAATATACTTTAATGTCGCTACTGTAGTGTCGCCTCCGTTGTTTATGTGTAATTTATTTATTGTCATTGGGCATCCGTTGCATGATATACTTCTCTTATCTATTCATCGTTGACGAGTTACCGTTAACCCATATACAGTCATATATTTTCTTCATATCTTCTAGTCTCATATAGTGTTGATTTTATTCCACTCTATCCCAATTCATATTCCATACTTTCTATTCCGCCCATTCATCACTCTAAAGTAATTGCTTGCGTCACAAATAATTCTTCCTCTTCTTATTCTCCTGCCGTGTACCTCCAAGTGGAGCATAAGACTTCAGTATCTCATAGAAAGACCTCATATCCTTTGCTGTCACCTGCTGCGACTCATTTCATGTCCACCTCAAGTTGTCCATCTCTAATCGTGAATTCTTTTCTCTGTATGTCTTAGGTCTCTCCCTATTTCTACTGCCATGGGTTCCAAAGAAAGGACTTTCTAGTTATAATATTAGCAGGTCTCTCTCTCTCTCTCTCTTTCTCTCTCAAGCACGCACGCACGCCCCCCCCCCCCCCCCACACACACACAGACACATAAGCGATTAATTCTACGGCAGAAAACGTTTAAAAGATAAGAGGGTCGACTTTATTGCACCGGGTTTTATCCCATGTGGTTCGATCACTTTCAACTAGACGGCCTATCGATAGCGTCGCACACAGCACGAACTCCGTAGCTCCAGCGACGACCCTCAGCAGTCTCCGAGAACATTGCACTCGTGAACCGAAAAACGCAGGCCGTAATCGAACCCACAACCTTTGGAGCGTGAGGCAGCAGCATAACCAGTCGCCATGGAGACGCCCATTCTACGGTATAAGCTATCGTAAGGATGATAATACTACAGACTCATTCACAATGTTGGCAGTGCCAGACAACGAGAGATCTCGTATTAATAGCGTCAGAAGTGGAGATAGTAACGGTTGACAGTGATATAATTTGAAGATTGCTTACAGATGATTGCTAGTTGAATAGACAGTAATAGATTGAGTTGAGTTGACTTGTATTGAGTTGAGTTGAGAACCGACATCACAGCACTCGGGACATTCCCATACGTGCTCCGTCCTCACCTGCAACAGCCAGCGAAGAGTCCCAATACCAATGGTACAAGTAGCAGTCTGATTATGTGTCCGTCTGACCTGTCCTCGGAGTCCTGAATGTCGGCCAGATCTTGTGGTCACTCCTTGTAGCACCATTCTCTCCAAGCCGTGGTGATCCATCTGGTCTTCTGTATTATACACACGATTTTAAAAAAAACAAAAAAAAACAAGCCCCGATCACATCTGCTATATCATGCGCCAATACCCCAGCAAGTGGGGCAGACGCAGACAATCTGCCCGCCTGCTTGTTTCCCTTCACACCAGCAAGTACTGGAGACAAAAATCCAACAGTGTGTTAAATTGAGGTCAACCATTCTGTCAGAAGCATGTCTGTCTTCACATTTCTCGTCATACTTTCTGAGTCAGGTTGAATCACGACATGACTTGCTTACTAATTACACAGAGGCTTACATAGAGAGGCTTATTCATCATACAGTGGCTTGTCTTGTGCAGAACTTTACCCCCATAATGTGCACGACATTGACCCCCTCCCCCAATTTAAAAAAAAAAAATACAGACTTTCATCATTTCTAAGCGTTGCTGTCATGTATAGATTACACTGGTCTATACACATTTTGGTGCCTTCAATTTTATAGTTGTTCTTGAGTAATTTTGTGTTGTTAATTCAAAAAATGTAATCAGATGTTTTCTATGAGCTCTAGTTTTTGAGATAACTCAGAATGACCTTCTTAGTACGGCAATTATTATGTACTAGCCTAGCGATATGTGCACATTTTGACTAAATCTGCATTCAGATTATATGTATTTACTGTGCATTTATTGCCTTCATATGAAACACCAAAAATGTATTAACACTTTATCACTAGCATTTTTGTGTCAGTAGTCAACACACTAAAAGCTTCTTTTCGAGGACGTCCTGGAATGTGATATGCCCGGGCAGTCATGCTTAAGGGTGCAACATTAATCTACCATCATATGGGCATCTCAAAGTCCCTGGTAACTCTCTTCCATTGTTTGTATATCTTGGTGAAATCTTTAACTTGCTCCTCACTAAAGCCGCCAAGATTGTCGGGAAAGAAATGTAAATGGTTATGGAGGTAGTGCAATTTTATGCTCATGTTGCATCCAAGATTACAAGAACTCGACAGCATGTTTTCAACTAATTCAGAATATTGTCTGCTTTAAAGTTACCCAGAAGCTTTGCACAACTAACTCAAATGATGACCAGGCTGTGGACTCCATTATTGATAATTGGAATTGTGATTCTTTTCGTTAATTCCCTTAATATTGACGACACAGAAATAACAGTCATCATAGTGGTTCTTGGGCTCTCTCCAAATCACCGGAATTCAAAATTTTGTAAGGAACTAGATAGCAATAGTGTTGTTTTTTTCCAGAGCTGTATATATAAAATACTGTAATATTAATTAAATACACAAATGCCTGTATCTCAAAAACTAGAGCTGCTACTGACAATAAATGTGATATTTGGATTTAGCAGGCCTCATTTATGCAAAATCAGGTGTAAAATATTTGGCACCCCAAAAACAATTTTTTTTTGGTAGGATTGTGTTATCTATCACGTCTTGAGATCATCTAGGTCTTTCTCTTCTCAACTTCCCCCATAGAATCCCTACATAGTTATCTTTTTCTAGGAATTTACAGGGAGGAAATGCGAAAGTGGGGGAATGACATTCTGAACATATGGTAAAGGCGTGCATGGGCCAAAAATGGTTGAGAACCACTGCTGTAAAGAATATGTAACTAACTTTTTAGTCTAGTTTTCTAGCCATCTTTCTGAAATGGGTTGACAGGAGTAGACACCTCAGCTCTACTGGGCTGACAGAAGGAGACAACTTGCGATTACTGGGATAAAACAACAGAAACAACAAAGAACTACAGTTAACAAACAACATTTTAAAAAAAAACTCTGAAAGTTAACAAACAATAAATGTTAAACACACCAATGTTAACAAATATACAGCCAGTGTGAACACAAAACCAATGTCTTGATGTGGAAAATAACGGTTTAATCACCAGTGTGACACACAGAAACATCAGAACATTCAAACAGCCCAATACAACAACAGTACAATCAAACAGCTGTATACAACACCAGTAGTCAAACAGCTCTATACAAAAGTACAGTCACACAGCAATATACAACACCAGTAGTCAAACAGCTCTGTACAACATTAGTACAGTCAAACAGTCAACAAATACACACCAGCCACTGTAAACTGACACATCCTTGTAATGTAATATCATTGTATACAATCAACTCCAATGATTACACATACCAAAATCCAGAGAATAACCCAAAATCAGCACACATACAATATTAACCTGGAATGGACACTATGTAGTGAAAACAAATTATTTTCTGCATAGAGCTATCAAATAATATACAATTTATAACATCAACAAAATCAGCTCATTTACTCCAAGTATATAATAATGACATGTCAGGTCTTAGACAGATATGACTGAGCTACCATATGACAGTACACAGTACTACCTGCTTTCTGTTAGTGCTGAATGTTGGCTTGCGCTCACCAAACCCAACACCCCATGTTGTGCCAACTTTTTCTTGTGGAGGAGCGCAATTGGGAGAGTACAAGCCTTATCCTGGTGCAAGTAAATGCATCCTAAAGTCTAAATGTCAAACAGGGCAGACCAGGCCCTAAGCCTTGGTCTGCAACTGGTCTAGAATTGAAGCTCTGACAGGTGGACAGTTAAGAGTAAATTAGACAGGCAGAGATAGGGATCATGCTGCATGGGAAACACATGGTCTCTACAATTTAGCACTGCTAAGAAGAGGTATAACTGATCCCCACCATGGGTTGTAGTTATTAAGCCTTTTTGAAGCACAATGTAACAAACTACTGTCTGTCAAGACAGCAAGGTGCCAGTAAGAGTAGTCACAGTAATAATGACCAAGTGGTCACAACTCTCAAGCCCACTGTATAACAACAAACATAGGCATCTCACCCCTGTATGCTAACAGAGCTCTTAGACAAAGCAAAGAATAGCGACACTGCAACCTAACAGGCATATCATAAAAGGCAAGAAAGAAGGGTTCAGCTTGTTGTTGACTTAGTTTAGTTTAGTTGACGGATCAACATCAATCACAGCACATGGGTGCAACCCATAAGTGCTCCGTTCTTCTCTTAACTTAAACCTGAGTCTGGAGAAACTCAGCTCAGTGCACGAACTCCGTAGCACCGGCGAGGATCCTAAAATACTTTGGGTAGATTTTTAACTCAAAATTTTGCCCGGGCAGCACCGTTAGGCTACTCTTTTTCGGTCTCCAATTGCCAAGGGATTTTTTACGTGCTCAACAATACACACGGGTGTCCGATCTCACTACCCAGAGACCAGGGGAAATTTTTTACTAGAAGTCCACGTGAAAAAATCCCAGTCCTCACCGGGGCTTGAACCCGGGACCTCCAGCACTCGAGGTGGACACCATAACTCGAGACCAAGCAGCCCCCCTTGTTGTTGACTACCCCATCCTGTAGAAAACTTTAGCTGCAAAGTCGAATTAATCGTGAACATGTTTGGAACAGCTTGGAGAGTTAATTACAGATCTATGGTTCAATATGAGATAAAGGGCAGAAGAAAGAGAAGAAGCAGAGATATCTCAGACATCCCTTTTTGCTTTCCTTAGACAAAAAAACTACGGAATCACAGCATGATTAGCAGTCAGAAAATGGATTGAAGATGGATAGAAATGGATGTTGGTCTTTAAACATGCCTTGAAGTGAAATGGGTAAATGATAACAGTAAAAGGTACCCATCCTTTTACAAGCTTGAGTTGCACTGGGTAAATGATAACAGTAAAAGGTACCCACCCTTTTACATGCATTGAAGTGAACTGGGTAAATTATAGAAGTAAAAAGTACCATGTTCACATGCCTTGAGGTGCACTGGATATATAATAACAATGAAAAGTACCCTTTTACAAGACTCAATAACAGTGCTATAGACTAAATAACTGTGCTATAGACTAAATAACTGTGCTATAGACTCAATAACTGTGCTATAGACTAAATAACTGTGCTATAGACTCAATAACTGTGCTATAGACTCAATAACTGTGCTACAGACTAAATAACTGTGCTATAGACTCAATAACTGTGCTATAGACTAAATAACTGTGCTATAGACTAAATAACTGTGCTATAGACTCAATAAATGTGCCACAGACTCAATAACTGTGTCAGACTCAATGACTGTGCTAGAGACTCAAAAACTGTGTCAGACTCAATAACTGTGCTATAGACTCAATAACTGTGCCGCAGACTCAATAATTGTGTCAGACTCAATAACTGTGCTACAGACTCAATAACTGGGCCACAGACTCAGCAACTGTGCCACAGACGTCAGCAAATGACACAAAATGCAACAAAACTTTCAAAAACAAAATACACACACACACATCTTAATGTTGAAGAGCTTGTGACCCTGAAAATTAATGCATTTTTTTCTTCTTGGTGCAGAAACAAAATAATTCTAGTGACAACCTCTTAATGATAAGTTGTAACCACAGCATATTAAACAACATTAGTGATACTGATTAAAAACTTAATTGTTAGTAATTACAACAAAGTAAAATATTTCAGCTTTGGCATTATTACCCTGAAAACTGAACATAAAGTAACAAGTATAGCCCACATCAATGAAAACTCATGTCAGAGGGGATACATAAATATATGTAAAACCTTCATTCACATAACATTGTACAGAAGGGTGACAATAAAGGGCATATAGCTGTGTATAGTTATGATGATTACTGTGTTTCCCCAAAAATAAAACCGGGTCTTATATTAATTTTAGCTTTAAAAAATGCACTAGGGCTTATTTTCATGGGGATGTCTTATGTTTTGGTTTGTTTTTGTTTTTTTCAGTTACAAAAATCTACATTTATTCGTGTACAAAATTCTAAATTTATTCAAATACAGTCATGTCATCTTCTTCTGGAACATTGTCATAACTTTCCAAATTATTAATTCCGGCCTGAATTTCTTGCGACTCCATTTCCTGTAGAACCATTGGCCCCAATCTCTCATGTCCAGCAATTAAGCTTTCCTTAAATGAACATTTATTGTACATGTAGCCAGCTCGTGGTGCATTGGTAACTTTATTTTATTTCACTTGAGTAACGTATTGAATTATGAACAACATCAGTTTATTATCAGATGCGCACCAATGGCGTCTGTACTCTGACTGGCCATTCGGCAATAAGTCTCTCATTCTAGCTGACAATCTTAACTAGGGCTTATTTTAGGGGAGGTCTTATATTAAAAGCATCCTGAAAAATCATGCCAGGACTTATTACAGGGGTAGGTCTTATTTTCAGGGAAACGCAGTACATGAAAGCCACCAGCAGGACAACAAAGCTCTATATAAAAATAGGAACAATAGAAATACACACAGCGTCTGTCAGCTTTACAAAATTACAATTAGGAAAACAGAGGACTTTGCAGCAACAAGTCTACATCAGCAAAAGCAACAAAGAAACAAACCTCAACAACACACCAATAACTAGAAATAACATTAAAGTAACAACATAAAAGTATACCATTAAGGAACCAAGTGCCAGCAGAATGAAATGAATTATGTGGTTCTTAACTCACAGATCTAGTATGTTACTTTATATTTTTATACTGCAGGGTGTTACTTTACATGTTTATATACCAGCGTGTTACTTTACATGTTCTTCTTCTTTCGTTTGCTACTTTACATGTTCATATCCCAGGTATTACTTTAATTTACACATTATTGACGACAACTGGTTAATACAAATTCATTTGAGGAAAAAGAAATATTTTGACATATCAAATGCATAAATATTGGAAAAAAAGATAATTAAGGAGGGAGTTTTACTGGTGAAACGAAAAAGAGGAAGATCACAACATAGATGAATTCAAAATATGACAAACAATTTTACACATGACAGGAAACAGAGGCAGGACAACTGCGAATGGCAGAAATGTCAACAGACTGCTAGGGGAGGTAAGTCCTGCAGAGGTATGTCACTGGATGTTGATGATGGTTTTAACTACTTTGACCTTTGACTCAGAGTACTCAAAATACATGGTATTCTACATACAACAAAGACACATTCCACACACAACATATAGACACTTACACACAAAAGTAATAAATTGTGTTTCCCACTTTTAAACTTAAAGCCGTAGGTCAGCATAGTAGAATGGATAAGAACACTTGCTCATAAACATCTGGTGTGCTGATGCCGAGGTAAGGGGTTCAACCCCTACACCGGACAGTTGGACTAAAATGTTGACCTCTCGTCTGACTTGGGGACGCAAATTTTAAGTACCTCTGAAGTCAGAGTGGGTTCACCTCATGGCGAGGGTCACTAATAATATGAAAAGCTAATCCACACACAAAATTCAGTCCATCACTACTAGAAGTAGTGTGGACTACTCTTGAGTTCAAAGCGAGCAAGCACACACACAAAACTTAAAACTGTAACAGATCCTTCCTATTGTCTGAATTCATGATCCTTGAGTTGTTTCACACTGATTCTTACATGAATATCTGCCTTACATATCATGGGGTGTGTGTTCTATGCCTCTGGATTTTTTCTTCTTCTTCTGCTAATTAATAGAATACATCCTCGACCAAGTCACTCCAAGCCATTCCATTATTTGCTATCTCCTGTAGCTTCATCCATGTCCTCTTCATATTTTCCATCTATGTATTTAATTCTATGGATGTAAGTCATGGACAATTTTGCAATTACTAAAGAAGAAAACTTAGGTTTTTTCCCCCCAGCTCAGACATTAAAGAAAAATTCTTAAAATAATGTGGATCAAGACGAAGAGAAACACCTGACAATCTATAAAAACTAGTTCCTAAATAATATTGTATCTCAGAAATTAAAAACACTTTGACCTTATTTAATGTTGCAGTTGATTAGACAGAACAACGATAGAGGCATGATTTCTAGAAACAGAGACAGGAGTAGACCAGGTCGAAAAAGGACACAGAACATTGCAGATGCTCTCTGGGCATGAGACGGGAGACATTTCACAAGATCGAGAAACCTTTCAGTGCACATTGATGAGACTGAAGATCTGCACAGGACCTGCTGCATGAGATGATGTCTTCCATTCTCATCTTCATGTGTTTGAAGATCTGCACAGGACCTGCTGCACGAGATGATGTCTTTCATTCTCATCTTCATGTGTTTGAGGTATCCCTCTATTCTGTTTGCCTTTGGATTTCCGAAAAAATACACTTTGCTTATACTGTTCTCAGGTTTTCTCAGCGTGAGTCCCATCTTACTTATACTGTTCTCAGGTTTTCTCAATGTGAGAGTCCCATCTTACTTATACTATTCTTAGGCTTTCTCAATGTGAGTCCCATCTTACTTATACTATTCCCAAGGTTTTCTCAATGTGAGTCCCATCTTACTTATACTGTTCTCAGGTTTTCTCAATGTGAGTCCCACCCACCATCAGTCTTTTCCCCAAGTCTTGATTCAGCGGTGTATGTTTAGTTTTTATCCATCGGAGGTGAAATAAAAATTCTAGTCTGTACACAGAATGGCGACTGCTTGGGCAAGCTGTGTCTATACCTCTTGGCCCAGAAACACCTTCATCTCTGCAGACACCAGCAATGGTAACAATACAGTAGTTATAGTTTATTTATTAAAGAAGCCATTGTATTCTGAAAGGAAAAAAATCATGAACAGTTGAAGCAACAAAGATGATAACAGCTGCTTTGATGTTATCATACTGACATTGTAATTCCTCTCTATAACATAGAACTTATAGTTTTACAATTATGAAAACCTTAAGGAAACAATTTACAACAAAAATAAAAGACAGCATTGCATCCTAAAAACTCCAATAAAGCAACTCATATAACACAGACAATAAATAAAACTGCCATCAAACAGTGATATTTTCCAATAATAAGAAATATCCAGTTACTATATTCAGTCTATTATACACATCAGAACATGAGCAAATTACATCAACACAACAGTACCTTCATGTAAACAGATAAGTACTCTCACAACAAATGTAAACACATTATGAGATCTAAAACTAGATCTCATTACAGTAAAAACAAATTCATCTTCTGTGTTAAAATATAACACAATTGCCTGGAGTTTCAAAATGACTTTCAAACATATACATACATATATTATACAGTACAAGCAACTCAGCTAAAATCTACAATTTAATTGAGTTAACAATCCAGTAAAGTTACACAAACACAAACTATCATGTGACTGGGGAGATGGGGGATCATCAAACAAAGGGCGCGCATAACACTACACATTTTGCCCAGGGAGTTTTTCAACAAATAAGAACAGAAAACAAAAACACTAATCCCACAACAGAAATATTACATTCACAAACAGCACAAATCATTCTCAAGTGATGGCACAGTAAAAACAGTCAGTACAGGAAATGTTCAGAAAGAAAAAATGGATTTCCTAAACCATGCACCGTCCTTGGACTATTTGTGTCGTTTGTGGGTGTAATATTATGGTTTTGAGATGAGTAGTTTTTGTTCTTTGATTGTTGAAAGAGACTGGTCCTTTTTAAAGCTGTATTTGAGTCCTTTGTTTGCCATGCTCCGTTATAATATTTTATCTTATTTGTTTTCGGACTTTGATCGATAGCAATTACCTTAATCTGTTGATTATTATAATGACACAAATAACAATAGATTGATAAGGATCCAAAATTCAGAACACCTTATATAAATAACATTATATGTACATATGCATCCATCATCATGTGCCATGCCGATAAGCATGGGTGGCCATGTTTTGCCATCTCACTCGATCACTCAGAGTCGTGGATCAGATCCGTGTTCCTGTCTTGACCATGACATGTGGCCAAGCCATCCAGATATTTACTTCTCGGTCTTCCCCTTCATCTCTTCCCTTCGATCTTGCCAGTTGTCACCAAGCTCTTCAAGTTATTTCTTCCCATAACATGCCCAAAAAATGATGACTGTATGTCTAATGACTCTAATCAGTTTACGATCTTCATTTGTTTCTTGAAGGACCTGTTCATTGGTTTTTCGGTCTGTCCATGGTATTCTTTGCATTTTCCTCAGAAACCATATTTCCACAGCCATCAGATGTTTTTCAGCTTGTCTGCTCATTGTCCACGCTTCACATCCATACAAAAGTACAGATTCTATGTAGCACTTCAACACTCTTTTTCTCGTTTCAATTGATATCTTTTTATTGGTCAGTATGTTTTTCACCTTGCAAAAGGCTACCTTCGCAATAGCAATTCTTGTTCTAATCTCTTCAAGGCATCTCCCATCAGATGTTATGACTGTTCTGAGATACCTAAACCGATCAACTTGCTTAAGAATATGCCCATTTACTCGTACATCACATTGTGGTATTTTCTTCTTCCCAGTGACGACCATAATCTGTGTCTTCTTACTATTCAATTCTAACCCTAGTTGCTCACTGTGTGCAACAACCACATCTACTAAATTTTGCAGGTCCTGTTCATTGTCTGCAATCAAGACTGTATCATCTGCATATCTAATGTTGTTGATGTATCTTCCCCCAATGTTGATACCTTCCATATCTTCTATATTTCTGAAAATATTTTCGCTGTACAGGGAAAGAAGATCTGGAGACATTACACATCCCTGTTTCACACCTCTTTTAATAGGCTGATACTGACCTACATCATTATCAATTCTTATGGCAGTTTGTTGATTCCAATATATGTTTTGTACAAGTCTAAGGTCTTTTCCATCAATTTGTAGATCACACACACATATATATATATATATATATATATATATATATATATATATATATATATATATATATATATATATATGTACATATATATATGTACTCACTTGAACACAACCTAAAATCACAATATAGAGAATTTTGTGAATATAGTGCGAGGCTATTATGATACTAGCTCACTTCTCACCTACTTAAATCTGTGGATCTTAACTGGCATGCTTCTCACCTACCTAAATCAGTGCAAATTAACTAGTTATCTGGCACTGAAAGAATGGATGACAGGGATATCAATATTTTCAAGGTGTAACACAAATCCTAGCCTGTACACTGCATGGCATCTGCTTTGGCAACTGCCTTCATACCTCCTCTAAGTCGGAGTGGGTTCGCCTGATGGCGAGGGACAGTTATAGGGAAAGCTAATCCACATGCAAAATTCAGTGCAGCACTACTAGAAGTAGTGCGTATGGACTATGTTTGAGGTCAAAGCGAGTGAGCGCCAAAAAAACACCAAAAAAAACACTAGTCTTCATTCCTGAGTCTGTAAGATCCTTCCTGGCTGAGAGAAGCAATGGTACAAGATGTCTGAATCATAGAAATGACATATCTGCTTCCCCTCTGTTTGTGTCTCCACCATGATATGGTAGAGCTTGCTCATTCCAGTGATTCCAAGAGCTGTGCCAATGGTAGTGCAGCAACTGATAGGGTCTCCCATGTCAGACAGGTCAAGGGACAGGGACCAGACAAAGTGTTGCATAAACCTGCTGCCTTGTAGGTAGACTGAGGACAGTAAAGGCTAGCGAAAGCAAACTCAAATGATTCTTACAATCAGGTGTACTGAGCCACAGACTTGACAAAACAATGCAACACAACTCACTTAATGATGATGATGACTTATCTACTTGTGAAGCATATGAATGCCAATCATTTACTAAACCCCAGTCACACCTGATGATCCCTGCAAAGACATTTCCGAAACGGTGTTAAATTTTCAGGATCACTGGCAATGGCCAGGTTTCTTCCTCAACACATTTCCCTTTCAATACTTATAACAAAAAGCCAAATAAATTTGCTTATGGCTTGGTGCATGATGTTACTATTTCACTTGCATGTTTAGAGTCATTATCATCATCATCATAATTAGGTTAGCCAGTCTGCAAAATGGTGTAGAAGTCATATCATATCATATCACTATTCACAGCAACTCACTTCAGCTCTAGATTAAATTTCAACCTCAATATCCTTGCTTGGTTGCATGATTAACTATATGTCTTCGATGTTCTCTTCTTTTCCTCTGGATCTTTCTTGCCTGTATTATCAATAGTGGAACTTAAGTTTATAATATGATCACTGAAAACAAAAATGACAGTCAAATTGGGTTGAGTTCCGATTCCTCAACAATTTTACAACAAAGTGTTTAGGTTAGTTAATTGGAAGGTGTGCTGTGAGCAAGTTTGGAACCAGTCATACTTCTCCCACAAAACGCACCCCGTTATCAGTAGAGATATTCAGGCACTCCAATAACTGTACACATTAATAAAACCATGTACACGATCATTTTAAACAATATACAAGACTGTGGGTGACCAAGGTTCATGTGCACATGTACTCTGTAAGCAGAATACCTTGTACAAATGTACACTATATGCATAATACCATGTACATATGTACACTGTATGCAGAACACCATGTACATATGTACACTGTTTGGAGAGCACCTACACTGTCACTGGACATACAATTGCAACTCTGTAACAAGAATCAGGTAAAAGTACCAATATAATAAATACACCATCCGTGTGAAATAGTGTATCCAGTGTCACCATGTGTACCGTTTCTACAATGAAGGATTGTATCTGACATCATTTACGATTCATCTTCCACACTGAAATAATATATCCCATATAACTTTTTCTTCATCACATACTGTAATATATCACATCCACTGTCACTATCTATTAATATTCTTAATTAGATGATGTGTGTTTGATAAAACTGGAAGCCATGATGGAAGCATCAACACTCTATCCTCAAACTTATTCAATCTCCAATTTCTGGGAATAAAAATATGACCTGACATCCTATATGAGTGCCACAAACTTATCTATCACCTTGCAAAACAAAAGAGTGTGAACAACACGAACCATCATCATCTCACCTGGTAACCCTGGATGTGGGCCATAGTGATGTAATGGGAGTATCAGTACTCAGAGTCCTTCACCGCATTCTGTCTTCAAGCAATACACACAAGTGTGAAAATACTACATTCTGTTCACTCTTTAATCAAGAATTTTCTCCATCTTCCTCTCCTCTGTTTGCTTTGAACGGTTCTCTGGAGGATTACCTTCAAGAAGCAATCGTGACTTATGACATACCAAAAACAGGCAAGCTTTCAATGCTCCATCACTAATAAAAGTAGTTCTTGATGGCCTGCATATGTACTGGCTTTATACTGACCATTATCATAACCCCTAAATATCATATTACATTCACATTTTGCGAGAATTATTTCATTTTATATACAATAACACATTTTAAGTGGACAATTTATTTTTCTGTATTATTTCTGAAAGTTGGTTGCATGTCCTTTACAAGAAATCGCAATCAACCCCAGCATTTATAGGCTGTTTGTGATTTACAGGGCAGTTTTACATTCAATAGTTTGCCATTGATTTCTGACGGCCGGTGTCTCATACCATGAAAATCAACAAAACGTGACCTGCCTCCAAATTGCCAGTGGCTGATTTACGTAATCTGTGTACCTGTTACAAATATGAGTACATCTCATGATCTACATCTCACCAAGGTCACATAATGAGAGCAGCATATCAGGAAGTCACTGTAAGTTGTTAGTGGTGCACACCTGAGACACCATACACAAGAGTCACCACTATGTTTGATTTCAAACTACTTCAGATTGTCTATTGCAGGTGGCGATGGTATGAATGGTTCAGCTATATAGATATAGCACCTTTTCAAGATCTTGCGCATCTTCCTCCCAGGCCATGCATGAGTCTCAAGTAATGAGCAAGCTGACATTCTGGCCTCAAGCAATTGTGTGAGCGTTGCGGAAGGACTTATAAGTCAATGCCTTGTAGCATTGATCATCATGTCTGTCCACAGACTTCTGTCTCTTGTTCTGCCGATAATTTCTGACACTTAGTTAGTCGCAGTTCCAACTTCACAGCAACGGGTCGTCCCCATTATGCTCCGTTCCTGTGCCAGTGAATATCACACAAAACGCTCCCCACTGCCCAATGTGAAAAGTGGACACTATTTCTGACACTTATGTTCCATCATGTCATGATGTCAAAAATCTTCTCTCTAGGTCACCCATTGACTCTCTTCCCCTCCAACTCTTCTGTTGTCATGACCTACTCCAGTTCTCCCCTTCTCATGATGTATCCAAAGAAAGTAGACAGTCTTCTTCTCATGTGAGTAACCTTTGTGAAATCTTCATTACGCTTTTTAATCTGTCCATTACATTTTTTATCTGAGGAAGAACAAAGGACACATAGTACTTTTCATATGTGACGGGTCGCTGCAAGCGGACACACAGGATCATGAATCAATCCACCGAAGACTTGTGTCATTTTGTATGACTTGAAGGCATTAACAGGTGTGAATGACATAGGTGCAGCCACATATCAGTGTGCTACAGACACAGCCAACACTCTATCCAGCAATCTACAGACACAACCAACACTCTATCCTGCACTCTACAGACACAACCAGCACTCCACCCTGCACTTTACAGACACAACCAGCACTCTATCCAGCACTCTACAGACACAACCAACACTCCATCCTGCACTCTACAGACACAACCAACACTCTATCCTGCACTCTACAGACAACCAACACTATCCTGCACTCTACAGACACAACCAACACTCCACCCTGCACTTTACAGACACAACCAACACTATCCTGCACTCTACAGACACAACGAACACTATCCTGCACTCTACAGACACAACCAACACTCCATCTTGCACTCTACAGACACACAGACACAACCAACACTCCATCCTGCACTCTATAGGCACAACCAACACTCCATCCTGCACTCTATAGGCACAACCAACACTCCATCCTGCACTCTATAGGCACAACCAACACTCCATCCTGCACTCTACAGACACAACCAACACTCCATTATCTGTTAAGAAAGAGCACATATGGGTGTGCCTTGAGTGCAATAATGATGATTCTGATCACATAATCAATCAATGAGACTCAATCAATCAATGACTCTATCAAACAATCACTCATTCATTGACCAAACCAATCACCCAAATAAATCAATGACTCAATCAATTAATCCATCAATGACTCAATCATTGTATAAATCAATCACCAAATCAATCAAGACACAACCAACACTCCATTATCTGTTAAGAAAGAGCACATATGGGTGTGCCTTGAGTGCAATAATGATGATTCTGATCACATAATCAATCAATGAGACTCAATCAATCAATGACTCTATCAAACAATCACTCATTCATTGACCAAACCAATCACCCAAATAAATCAATGACTCAATCAATTAATCCATCAATGACTCAATCATTGTATAAATCAATCACCAAATCAATCACTCAGCCAAACACTCGCTCACTCAATCAATTTCATAAGTACAAACTGTGTGATGCCCCATAACTGAATGACTGGCAATGACACAAGCAATGCCCAGCAACCTTCACATCAACAGACACTCATGAGAACAGCTTAGAAAGTTCTGGACTTGACAGTAAACATTATCGTGCTGGCAGTTCCATGAAGGCACAGCTTGTCTCTATGCAACATATGTGGGTTAACTCTTATCAGTTGATTGCTGCAGTTCATCATCAACATTCCTGAACGTAGGTTGAAGGGAAGATGCCACGGATGCCTCGGAGTTCTCCTTCCCACCATCCATCACCTAGCTTCTCATACACATTAATGACATCTCCTGTAATAACAAGACAAACATTACACAATTACTTAGTGCTGCATTTCAGAAAATGAAGAATATCCTGTGCATTAAGTCAATATCATTGAGTGTAAGAAAGATAGTGCTGTTGTGGTATATAGAACCTGTTTTGCTGTATGGCAGTGAATCTTGGAATTTAAATGAACAAATTAGGAAGAACTTGGAAGCAACAAAGATGTGGTTCCTGAGAAGAATGCTGCAAATTCATTGGACAGCCAAAGTAACTAACAATGATTGCCTGAAACAGGCTAATGAAACTAGAACATTACATACAACAATAAGAAAGAGACAAACAGCTTTTTCCTGTCATGTGGTGAGAAGAGAGGCATTGGAGAACATCGTGATGACTGGAAAGATCGAGGGGAAGAGAGGCAGAGGCAGACCAAGAGAAATTATGCTTAATAGATTGAGACAGTGGCATGGAGGAATATCATCAGCAGAGTTGATACAGAAAACCAAGGACCAAGATCTGTGAAGAGTCATGAACGCCTACGCCAGCTGGTATGGCACTTGATGATAATGAGAGTCACTAGTTGTTATGCAGCGTGTCTGGGACCCTTGCTGTTTCTGTCCTAATCAATGCAACATTTGTGGTCAGCTTCTGTCCATATCCATGAAACAATGAATGGGGGATTAATATATATTTTACATTTGACCTGAGTACACTAAACAAATATCGGTACAAGGTTTAAAATACAGCACAATACCTGGTGCATCTCAGAGGTATTTAAGACAGGTAAATTTAGTCCATGACAGACACTGCCGTAGGGGTGTGCATGTTAGGCCTTCACATATACTAGGTCACGATGTAAGTAGAGTGGCCAGCTCCTTACAACTGTCAGCCTACACATCCAACTTTAGTATGGTATGTTTGAGGACCAGATAAATCCACCTTCTATTCAGTGCCATTTCCTGAACGAACTTGACCCCCCATAAGTCTTTCAAAATTTTTCTCTATTACAAGCCACATGTCTGTCCGTTATTGCTGTTAAATTGCATATCCTTTACAGACGTAGCAGTCAATCCCAGCATTTTTTGGCTGTTCGTGATTCCTGGGCAAGTATACGTTCAGTAGTTTGCCATTGCTTTACCTTGTAGCTATCATGTGTAAATTAACTATCACATCTTGAAATCATCTATGCTTCAGTCTTATTTTTCTTTGCCTCAGATGTACATTTTCATCCCATAATGATCTTTTCTAGTCTTTTATGTCCAAAATTATTTTATTTTCCTCATTTCTGGTTGCCTTACTAACCAATCTTTGTCTATATTTTTTGCATTCACTTTTCCCTAATTTCTGGGCCTGATTTCCGTAGTGCAGTCTGTTTCAGGGGCCACCATATGGAGGTGACAGTTATATTCAGCACTGGTTCTCAGACCTTAATGCAAGTTGTCAAACTGTGGACAGTCAAATGTAGTCATCTCTTTTACTACAATCTCAGCCCCTTATCTAATCTAACAAAAAGATAACAATTGTAACGAGAAAAAGAGTGTTAAAGTGCTAAATAGAACCTGTACTTTTTGTATGGATGTGAAATGTGGACAGTCGAAAAACATCTAACGACAGTGGAAAGTGATTTCTTAGGAGAATGTAAAGAACAGCATTGACAGACAGAAAAACAAATAAGCAAGTCCTAGTAGAGGCAAATGAAAACTGCAAACTGGTTAGAGAGATGTCAAAATGTGTTGGGCAGGAAAGGCAGGCAGAGAAGTAAATACCTGGATGGCTTGGCCAAGTGGCATAGCCTAGACAGGAAGACAGTGCTGATCCATGACTCTGGTGATCGAGTGAAATGGCAAAACGTGACTGCCCACGCTAATCAGCATGGCACATGTTGAGTTGTGTTGTTGAGTTGAACTGAATCACTGCACTCAGGACATTCCCATACGTGTTCCGTCCCTTCGTGCAACAGCCAGCGAAGAGTCACACTACCAATCATTCCTACCACTATCTGATTGAAAGTTTTCCCGGTTTTCCCTCTCAGTTTTGAGATTCTACCAGAACCCCTGGCAATCCCCTGCAATCTCATCTTTTCCACATACAGGTTCTCAATCTGTTCCGTCACCTTCTCCACCTGGTCTCACAGACGCACGACCACCTCCCCCTGGTGGTCCATAAGTTGGCACATGATGGTGCTGATCTAACAAATCCAATTACTGAAATAGATGGTCTGAGAAGCGAGTGGTCAAGACGTTAGAGTAACAGTCTCAAAGATCTGGAATATTAGATTTTAATTCCTAATAAATTCAGGGTTTTGTTTTTTAACACCTTTTTTTTGCATATCCTTTTACAGGACATCGCTGTCAACACCAGCATCTTTCAGCTGTATGTTGATTTCTTGGCAAGATTACACTCAGTAGTTTGCCATTGCTTTCTGAGCGCCGGCTCACATACCCCGCAAATTACCGATGTGATTCAAACCACTGCTGATTCTCACCGTCATCACGTTACCGACGAGAGTATATGAGATTATGGAGAAAAGTCATAACCTCTAAGCCACGAAGCCGGCTTTTAACACCTATCAGAAGAAAATTAAAAACCTGCAGAATGAGACCTTGACAACAGAATCAGCTTTATCGACCCATACCTCAACACTCTCATGGCATGAGCAAGGAGTAAATCAATAAAAACAGAAAGTGGAACTGGTCAGCTTGACAAGAACATAATTATAACTGAAAGAATTGATGTTGCCGCCAGAAAGCCTTCATCAGCACAACAACAAAAAAGACACTGATACAAATACATTTAATAGCTACAAAAAGTTGTTGTTGTTGTTTGTCCATCAAGAATGATGACCATTCATTCATCCAATGGGGTTGAAAGTATGGAGCCGTGAGTTCTAAGATGGCTGATAAGGCCTATTTTGGCTCGAAATGTTCTTTAACAATGTGGACAAAGAATGCTTGACGTTCCTGGAGGAGGATTTTCTGTGGTGGTTTTTCTGTTCTGTCTTTTCTTCACAGCTCTTGCAGTCCTGGTTGCCTCACAAATGACTGCACCCTTGCGTAATTATGCACACCACGAATTTCGGTCTCTGGCTGCAGTCTCCCAGGTGTCATGATGAATTCCAAAAGCATTCAGTGAGATTTTCAGAGTGTCTTTAAAGCGTTTCCTCTGACTGCCTTGGGAGCATTTATTACAACGCAACTCGCCGTAAAAATTCGTTTAGGGAGCCTGTGATCTGGCATGCGAGTCAAGTGACCAGCCCAGCGAATCTGATTCTTCATTAGTAGAGTGTGGATACTGGGCATGGATGCTCTTTCTAGGACTTCAGTGTCTGGGATCTTGTCTTGCCATTTAATCTTCAAAAAAGTACAACTTACAAAAAGTAACTTAGCTTTTAAAGCATAGGTCTTTGAGACTGCTAAACCTAAGTCATGGACAAGCAATGGTAAAAAATGAGCTAACAAGAACAGTTATTTCAAAAGTTCAGAAGAAGAAGAAGAAGAAGAAGAAGAAGAAGAAGAAGAAGAAGAAGAAGAAGAAGAAGAAGAAGAAGAAGAAGAAGAAGAAGAAGAAGAAGAAGAAAGAGGAGTAGGGAGGGAGAGGAGGGGAGGTGGAACAGGGGAGGAGGAGGAGGAGGAGAAGAAAGAATAGAAGGATGAGGACTAAGAAGAGGAGGTGGATAATTTAACATCTAACAACACACCTGCTTTAATGGACAGCTCATCTGTCTGACTGGCCTTGTAGTCATACAAAGCTTTGCAATGACCAATCACAGCTGGAGATGGGAATTCTTCATCAACTGCAGATAAATACAATGATAATAACCATCAACATATGGTTCACTTCCAAAAATACCATACAGTGTATGTTAGAATTAATTAATAACTGGCTCATTCTCTATAAAGTTGCTGACCTCAAGTCACATCAATATTTAAAGGTCACCGCCACATTTATCAACCAGTGTCAAGATTCGCACAGGGTAACAGTAACTTGAAATGTAACATGCACTTACATAACTTTGATGTGTGATAGTGCGAACTCGCACATATGTCTGTCTTTGTGTGCACACAAACACAGAACAGATACTGAAATATTCACTATTTAACACAAAAACAAAAATAATGTTCAAAACTTATCACAATATACAGACTTCTCCAAGAGCTTCATAAACGTGTATTTATGTGAGTGATTATACACACAAGTACTAAAAGTTCAAACAATTATTATTAACGTCAAATTTTGAGATGAATCACTTGAAATAACACAATGACTATTTACACACTATCCATGTTTGTTTTACATGCTTCTATATGTCTTGCCTCTTAATTTCCAAATGTCAATCATTTATCTATTTTTCAACAGTCTCATTGTTTTCTCCAAACTAGAGGCAGAAATGAGAGATATATTTCACTGTTTTTCTGCCTGAAAGTATCTCCATCAGCATAGCAGACATGACTCTAACATCTTTTTCTGAAGCAATTCTGCTTTTTTTCCAACTGCTCAATTTCAAAATCAGAATTTTTTAATTGCTTTATTTTTCTTGCTCAACTTTCTTTTTCTGGCTCAGAGTAGTTATGTAGTTATTATAAGCACAATTGGCATTAGTTAACATTTTTAGTGTAAATTCAATATTTTCCACTCCACCCCTATATCTGATAATATCAAAATCTGAGTTCTTTCTGCCATGCTGCAATCTTTATTCATATAAATTCCCTTTCAACACATGTCTGTCCATGAGAGAATTAACATCATGTGTATCTCATTCCAAGTGCTCCTAAACTCCTGTTCGACTGGTAAGTGTTCACAGAGGAACATTTGTAATCAATCTGTCTTTCCTGAGACAGCAGGCAGTGATCCATGTGAAACAGCAAACAATGATCCATGTGATACAGCAAGTTCAATCAATGTGGAGGATTCATAAATCACAGAACCACTAAAAGATGCATGACATTTTTTTTGACTTGACCAGATTTTGCAGCAATATTTTAAGTTTGATTCTGGCATGAGCTTTGTCTTCAACAATGAAGTTTGTATGTAAACAAGTCAAGTCTTTCATCAATAAAGAGGTAATTTTGCTAGACATTTACCCATAGAGCTGGACAGTGCTGACTTGATGTAACTTTGCTAGACATTTACCCATAGAGCTGGACAATGCTGACTTGCTGTCATTTCCATTTTTTTTTTTGCATTCACTTACTTTGAGCTCAAGCGTTGTCTATACATATGCACTGTTTCTAGTACCAAAAGATTGATTTTTTCATATGGATTAGCCTTCCCTATTGCCGGTGTCCCTTGTCATCAGGCAAACCCACTCCAACTTCAGAGGTACTTGTAATTTACGTTCCCATGTCAAGGGCAAAAAGTCAACATTTTAGTCCAACTGACCGGTGTAGGGGTTGAACCCGCTACCTCAGCATCAGCACACCAGATGTCTAAGAAGGAGCATCCAATAGTTTGATGACTAGTAACATGATTTTTGTGTTGCATTCACATTATTTCCCAATATCACTAGAACTTGAAAGATTGCTGATCTTTTCTTTCTGTAGACAGGTAAGGTAGTCCTATAGCAGATAATTCCATCGGGGTATTAAGTGTTAGGCCGTCACATATTCTGGGCCATGCCATATGAGATAGGGATCAGTTCCCTACCTGGTCACCTTTCCATTCCAGTTCTGAAAATTGCCTGGTACCCATTTTTACGAGACTATGTTAATCCCTAGAGCCTCACTGGTCAGATCAGCAATCCTGCCTCTGCTGGGTATTGAACCAAGACTTTATCTTGGCAGGCAAAAACACTAACCTTAATGCCAATATGGTTCCTTTTCTTTATAGTCAGTTGCAAATCTTTTACAGGATATGAGGACATCGCAGTTAACCCCAGCGTTTTTTGGCTGTTTGAGATTTCTTGGCAAGTTTATGTTCATTAGTTTGCCATTGCTTCCTGCACGACCAGCACACATACTATTGAATGAAAACCAACGCAAAGTGGTCTGCTGCCAAATCACCCGTAGCTGTGTTTTGAACACGGTAAGCTTGCGAATTGCGTCCGTAACCCTACACCACAGAGTTTCTTTATAAACCAATTTTAAATAGCAAATGTAAGAGTACTGAATGAGATCAGTGTCAGACAATTAGGGTACTTCAGCCACATAAAGAAACACAGTTTCGCATTAAAGGATGTGTGTGGGGGAAAAGGTACAGAGAGAAACATGCTGGAGTGAGACAACTGTACAGGTGGGTGAGATGGACTGGAAGAAGCTTATATGAATGCGCCATGATGACACAGGGAAAAAGAATTTTGGAGACGGCACTTTTGGAGACGGAGATGGCACCTGACTGACTGAGATGTACAACTTACTGAACTCATCCTCAGGTGATGTCACTTCCTGGTAATAATCATTGGGTGGATGGCTGGGTAGATAATCACTACAACCTTCTAGGGCCACGTTCAAAGGTAGACGCATTGTGCTAACTAGAAGACCCTGAAATAAGAGCCAGTATTTGTCATTTACATAAACTATATTATTAAAGATACAAACAAAATACATGGACAATTATGTGATCAAATTCATCTTTATTGCTCTCACATGTCACAGACTGTAAAGACTGCCTCTATATGCACAATCAGAGGCTAATAAGATCTTCTCTACAGTAAATATTGCCTCTATATGCACAATCAGAGGCTAATAAGATATTCTCTACAGTAAATATTGCCTCTATATGCACAATCAGAGACTAATACGATCTTCCCTACAGTAAAAATCCTATCAGTTCTTATTTTCACTTCCAGCTTCTTTTTTCATTGTTATCATCATATGTAGATACTACATTTCCAGTTACTGAACGTCACCAGCGATGTTTCAAACAGCGATTTACGTTTTCTTGTTATTGTTCCCCGGTATTAAGGATTATATAGTACTCGTTATATTAGACGTTGCCGCTTGATTTAGTATAAATAATTAAATTGAGCATCCTTTCTTACGCGTACTGTGAAATTTTCAAATATTTTAGTCGGCGGGGTCATCCCAAACAGAAATTATTAAAATCATATGCTAAGATGCATCATGTTAAATTTCAATGGCGGGAATATAGCGGTTTTCGTGTCATAATACAGCGATGATCATTTAATATTCTTATGGATTATTCAGAGCAACGAGATTATAATGATGCACGTTTGCATTCACCACCAATTCTAGTATTTAGGAGTGGAGGAAGAGGCTGGAGGAAGAGGGAGTTTGAGGTTTTCATTTGAATTTTGCGTTCAAAATAAAAACCTGAGTTATCCCCCTTAGCGCCAAAAAAACAAGAGCAGTTATCTGCCCTTAGCTTACGTGTTTTGTGTTTTGTCAAGTTTTGTGGTCACACTTTCCAGAGTGGGTTACCAATATGCCAATGTTAAATATAAACTGACATACAAAAATTAATATGTCAGCTTACAAATGACGTACAGACTTGAATAAGGTATCGTTGGATTTGTTTTTTCAAGAGGTATCCAACTATGCAGTTATATAATTAAAAAGTAATTTAGAAAATGTTCCTAAAGTACCTATCATATGCCATGCTGATAAGTGTGGGTGGTCTTTTTTGCCAACTCACACGACTACCAGAGTCTTGGATCAGCTCTATGTTTATGTCCCAACTGTGCCATGTGGCCGAGCCATCCAGATATTGATTTATGTCTTCACCTTGCTCTTTTCCCAACAACCCTGCCAGTTCTGAAGTTTATTTCTTTTCACAAAGTTGTTGCATATTCTTTACAGGACGTAGCAGTCAACCCCAGTAATTTTTTGCTGTTCATGATTCCTGGGCAAGTTTACATTCAATAGTTTGCCACTGCTTTTTTGAACGACCAGCACCCATACTATTTCATTAAAAAACCAACGTAAGACAGTCTGCTGCCAAATCGCCCACAGCTATGTTTCGAACGCATGTATGTAGGATTATGAGCTGTGCCCGTAACCACTTTGCCATGGAGGTGGCTTTTGACAATGTAACCAAAAACTCCTGGCTGTCCATATATAATTTCTCTAATTAATTTACAATTTTCATTGTTTCTTGAAGGATTGTCTCATTCAATTTTTGGTACATCCATGGTTGGTTAGTTAGTTAGTCGACAGATCATCCTCATCGCACATCAAACCATTCAGTCCATAAGTGCTCAGATCCCCTCCTCAGTAAATTCCACAGTGTGTAGCGGTTAACGACACCAGTCCTGTGTTGGTTTATTAATCGGCCTAGGCTTCCTGCATAGCGTTCTTGTCTGGCCACACCTCTTTTAACTTTCTGTTCTCAGTCTGACCATGGTTGTAGATTCACAGTTATCACTTGGTTCTCGCAAGACTTACTTCTCATAGAGCATTCAGTATATCAGCCTGGTCCATGGCTCGTCTACCCTCCACAGTAGCCTTACCTGCAAGCCTGTCAGCCTGCTCATGTCCTTGTACACCTGCATGCCCTGGCATGAAAATGAAACTAATCTTTAACAGCTCCAGAGTCAACGACAGCTGACTTCGGACACACCCCATCTCTATCATCCTGAGCATACTCATTGAATCACTAAGGAAACATGCCCAAGTGAAGGCCATGACTTCCATAGTCAGACTACTTGTGGTATTCTGGTAATCTCATCAGCCCTAAAATATGCCAATACCCAACACTTCACACCTCTAGGGCAGTATCCTGGCCATGCATCTACCTTTCCAGTCAGAATCAGTTTCTATGAGACTGTAAGGATATTTGCTGCAAGGGGGAGAAGTTGTCAGTCAGTTGTGTATCAAACCAGTCTGTGACAGGAAACAGCTAGCATGCATACACCTCAATATTGGCTGGGGGAGACAGAGAGCTTACAGAAATGCCCAGAGTGTCATGATATTGTTTCTATTAACTTATAATCAATAAGATATGTATGTGTGTGTGTATATATAAGTGTGTATGTATGTGTGTATGCACGTGTGGGCATGGAAAAGAGAGAGAGAGAGAGAGAGAGAGAGAGAGAGAGAGAGAGAGAGAGAGAGAGAGAGAGAGAGAGAGAGAGAGAGAAAGAGAGAGAGAGAGAGAGAGAGAGAGAGAGAGAGAGAGAGAGAGAGAGAGAGAGAGAGAGAGAGAGAGAGATGTGTTGTTTTGTTTTGCAGCAACATCATTGGCAGATCTAAGACACGACTGTTGTCAAGTAGATTCAAACCCAGGACTTGTTGTAAGTGAGGACCTCTCATTTTTTGCCATTATCAGAGAAGCTAGGTTTGCAACCTCACTGCCCAAGTGATAAGGAAGAACAAGTGATATCATTAGAAATTAACTGTTCTTACCAACATCTACAGCCCTGTGCTGGGAGCAAACCCAGTGACTTCTCAGCTTGAGGCAGATACGACAGCTTCTCAGCCATCCCATGCCCTTAATGGCATGACTGTACAAGAGAAGGCTGCATGCCTGCATGGACACACACACATACTGGTGAAACAACCAGCCATAAGTGCAACAAGGAGCAACAAACCTGTTTGTCCCTGATGGTTTCAATGTACTGTGAAAACACACTAGGTGGTTGTGATTTGCCTTCCAGCTTGCACAGATTGCTGTTGATTTTATAGTGACTAGCTTCCAAAAAGTTCAGCATCAAAGTTGCCTGAAAACATTAAACAGCATATGGTCAACACTACCAAAAAAAAAAAAACAGAACTGAGACCAACAATTTAAGCGAGGTTACTTTCTTCAGATCCCCTGTTAAGTATACTTGTGATTTATCATTTTTTTTTTTTTTTTTTTTTTGTTAATATACGAGGGGAAGTCAATAAGGAGCCACAAATGGCTGTAGAAAAATAACTAAATATGATAACAACTTTAAACCAGTTTATTTTTATACATACATTGTCCCTTTATTTCTCAACATAATGTCCACCATCATTGATGCACTTATCCCATCGTTTTATCAGTCCTCCCAAACCCGCTGCATGGAACTGCGTGATCTGTTTTATAAACCACGTTTTCACTTCATATTCAACTTTGGCGTCATTCACGAAATGTCTCCCGTCAGTGTTTATGCTGACAAATGTTTGTCCCCATAAAGCGGTGCATAGCTGGGTAGAAAAAGGGACGAGGGTGAGTCAATAAGTAAGTCACACAGTTCTGTGAGAAGGCAGGTAAATGAGAACAGGGCACGCTTTTCCATGCAGCGGATTTTGGAGGATTGATAAAATGATGGGATAAGTGCATCAATGTTGGTGGAAATTATGTTGAGAAATAAAGTGACAATGTATGTATAAAAATAAACTGGTTTCAAGTTGTTATCATATTTAGTTATTTTTCTACAGCCATTTGTAGCTTACTTATTAACTACCATCATACTTTGGCCAAAATCTTCACCTGCAGCTGTGTCTGTGTTTTCTTTCGTCACGCTTCCTAGTCATTTGTGTGTTTATTTTAAGAACAGTAAAGCAGTGAAAATTAAATTAATAAATGGGAAAACAAACTGTTATTAGAGCAAGTCATGAATGGGCACTTATTCCACCAGTTCATACAAGTGAGGTTCTCAACCAAATAACCAACCAATCATTCCCAACCTGGACAATGTGGTTCTTTAATACATCAGACAAATTGCCATTTGAACATTAAGATCAGCTACAATGAGCTCCTTAGAATATTTAAGTCCAACATAAAATCAGTACTGCTGTATGGATCAGAAACACGGACATGACTAAAACAGTTTATGAATAAACTACAAACATCCATTAATGAATGACTGCACAGGACAGAAGGACTACAATGGCGGAGTATCAAGATGTGAGGAAAAGACGCTGATGCTGGATAAGACACTGAGAAAACCTGGCAATAGTATAACTAGCGAGTCCTTCTGAGACACACAGGGCAAATGAAATAGGAGATCTAAAAATACATAGAGAAGAGAATTAGAGACACATGAATAATATGGAGAGGATATAGAGGTAGCAGCAGGAGAAAACATAAGCTGGGTGTGAGCTGGTTGAGGGATTAAGGTCCAAGGTGGCATAAAGGATGGAAAATGACAATGAATGTCCAGAATTCTTTTTGGGGGCTATGAAAGTGTAGTCTAACATCCATACTGCTGTCCATCTTTTGATGTTGTCTTCCCATTAAAATTATAGTCTTTCTCTTGCCTGTTTGCAGTCCACCTTGGTGTGCAATCTGCCCTCAACCACAAGCAGGTGAGTAAATCAGACACAATAAATCAGTAAGATAGCTGCTTAATTTTAATTTGTCAATTAATTTAGCAGGAAAGCTGTGACAAATATAAGAGAACAATAAATGTCTTTCCAACCTGCTCCAACTTTTGTTTGGTTTCCTCTTGTGCGTCAGCGTCTGCAAAGCTAGGCTTGTTTTTGTAGACTTCAACCAGTTTTTCCACGCCTACAGACAAACAAGACATTCTTCATCACGCACTTCAAGTAATCTTTGTCTCCATGAACAAAATTCTAATATTACATGCAAACATAAACTTGACATCTGTACAAGTTAAACACAATGGCTCCCAAACTGTGAAGAACAAAAAAGTGGCACAAAAATTCAAGGACAATCCAGGAGTTTGGGGCACTTTAGAAACACCATACTCCAAAGTTAAACAATAAGTTATTTGGTTTGTTATTAGAATTTACTAGTGTTTATTTGAGAGATATTTTTAAGACAGTTTAATTTTCATGCAAAATTTTAACAAACCCAGAAATGACACAATTATCAACAGTTTGATAAATAAAATGTATATATGTTTCAAACATAGTAAGTATGTAAGTACAGAAGCATTTTATATGCCTTATGGCATATATGGTGCCAGCCATATATTTTCATAGATCAATCGGCACTCACTAGATGATGTGGTCAGACACCTTCACTTCTCAAGTATATTCTGGTACCAATTTAGACTGGATCAACCTAGGAGTCCAAGTCAATCTTTAAACCCCGATGCAGAATCGCACCTGTGACCACTAGGCAAGCATCTAGCCACCTCACAATCATGGCTCCCATTTTTCAATACCCCACTGAAAATAATGGCACTCCACACCGAGACATGACTGCTGACTGTCCTGTTACAGTGACTTGTTCAGTTAATCTTCAAATATACATGAATGATTCAATAGCCAGTACTCAACAGCATAACTCATGATGAGGAGAAGAAGTAGCTAAAGGTGAAGAATAAGAGGAGAAGAAGATGAGAAGGAAGAAGACAAAGAGGAATAGGTAAGAGGAAAATGAATACAAGGAAGAAAACAACAGTAATTGAGACAGAGACCAAGGAGGAGGAAGGGTGAAAGATGAGGGGAGAAAAGGAAGAAGAAGAGGAGGAGAAGAAGAAAAGAAAGAAGAAAGTGATAATCAATATTGTATTGAAAACTAATTACCTTCCCTTCCTTTCCTTTCCTTCTCAATGTACTGGTGTATATGAATTAGATAGTTCTTGAGTACATCTTTCCTCCGCTCATTGTCTACAGACACTTGAGGATCTTCAGCCTGGAAATACAACCCATCGCTTATATTCACATGCTTGTTGTTTTCAGTCACACAAAGATTCTGTGAGCCGTGGTAATGCAGTGGCTTGCATGCCTGCCCGTCGACCCTGTGTTCAAATCCCCAACCTGACAGGGTATTACAAACAGGCGTGGCCGACCCTATCTAAAATGACCACCAGGAAGTGTCCTAGAAAGAAAAGGCGGCCAGTGTGATACTGACCACATCAACCACAGAGTCTTGATAGGTCAATAAAAATAAGGGGCTGGCACCATATACCCATTACATTTCAAAAGTATACACAATGTTCCTTTACTTTTGCTGACAAAGGTTCTGAATTGTTTTAATGACAAAAGAAAACAAATGTACTGTTATTTGAAGAAACTTAAAGTCAATTTTATAAAATCTTTAGTCATATTTTAACGCTGATTTAGTCAAATTGTTTCAACAGTTTATTCTTTCCAGAATTCACATCAGGCCTTGCCAACCTGCCTTATAAGAATGAGTGCATCATGAAACTGAGTCTTCATTGCCCGTACCCACAGTATAATACACTATTTGTAAACAAAGTGAGCAATATGAGAGGAGGTTGAAAATTGTTGCATTTTAACAATAAATTATTAAGACAGGCAGGAGTGCTGTGTATTATTGTAAAGACACACTATTGGTTTAAATTTTCTGTGTGGGAGGTGGCATGTGAATGATAAATTGACAAGAAACTGGTACAAGTGTGTGTAAACGGTATCATGTACAAAGCCGATGCTCATAGTGGTACCCCTTAGAGGGAAAAGTCATGCTCACTATCTTTTGGGACAACGGCAGGGTAACACTCACTGACTACCTTCTATACCACCAACTCCACATACTACCAAAGAATTCTCCAGATGTAACAAGAAGAAATGTGCCGGCTCATGCCGCTTGTTGCACTATCGATCTTGCCCAGCAATGCAGGTAAGGCATCATGCCCCATTCACCATATTCATCAGACTTGGTACTGGGTGACTTCTTCCCGATTCCAAACATGAAGAATCCCTTCATGGACATAATTTTTCCAATGACAAGAACTTGATAACTGAACTAGAGATTTGCACCTGATGAGATGCAGCAATATATGCCAGGTAATAAATCATGCAACATATTGTTTATGGCATCTGTGTTTAAAATAACTATTTATCAAACTGTGATTGTATAGCCTTTAGCAAGATGAAAAACATTCTGACCAATAAAAAGATGTCAATTGAGACGAGAAAAAGAGTGTTGAGGGGATACATAGAGCCTGTTCTTTTGTATGGATGTGAAGCTTGGACAATGAGCAGTCAAGCTGAAAAGCATCTGATGGCTGCAGAAATGTGGTTTCTGAGGAAAATGCAAAGAATACCATGGACAGACAGAAAAACCAATGAACAAGTACTACAGGAGACAAATGAACATCGTAACCTGATTAGAGAAATTAGACGTAGACAGTCAAAATTTTTTGGACATGTTATGAGAAGAAATGGATTGGAGAACTTAGTGACAACTGGTAAGATCGAAGGGAACAGACCAAGAGGAAGACCGAGAGGAAAATACCTGGATAGCTTGGCCACATGGCATGGACGAGACAGGAACACTGAGCTGATCCACGACACTGGTGATCGAGTGAAATGGTGAGTCATGACCGCCCACGCTTTCCGGCATGGCACATGATTGATTGATTGATTGATTGTATAGCAATGAACATAAACATTGCAGATAACTATTTAAGCAACTCAAATATTTGGGAGAAATCATAACATCAGATGGAAGGTGTGTGACAGAGATTAAGAGCAGAGCAGACCAAGCAGAAGTTGCATTTCACAAGATGTAAGGCATCTTATAATAAATTACTTTCACTGAATGTCAGAAACAGAATACTGAAATGTTATATTCAACCTAAGATGTAAGCATGTCTGACATCAACATACAATTATGTATGGTTTACTTCTGTTCTACTGCATCTTCTTCTGCTCTCGTCCGGAATGTTGTTTTGGACGTAATTGTGTTGTTCCTATTTACAGAAGAGAGCGATATTTGCACCTTTCGGCCAACACACCCAACTTCTTCAAGCATTTGTTGACCGGGTTAACCTTCCCGAGTGTTATACTGTATGGCAGTGAATCTAGAATGTCAATGAACAAATTAGGAAGAGCTTGCAGGCAGCGGAGATGTGCTTCTGAGAGGGATACTGCGAATACCTTAGATAGCCTGAATAATTAATGAGTGCCTGAAGAGGCTGTTGAAAGTAGGACATTATACACAACTGCAAGAAACAGACGGTGTTCTTTGGTCATTGCATTGGAGAACACTGTGATGACTGGTCAGATCAGTGATAGCAGCGGCAGAGGCAGACCAAGAGAAATGATGCTGGATGATCTCAGATGATGGCATGGAGGAGTGTCGTCAACAGAATTGATCCATAACACTAAGGATTGAGACCAGTGGAGAGACATGAACGCCTACACCACTTGGCAGATAACTTTATATTGAACTGTTTATCAAGCAACAGGGAAAAAATGCAACTTACGTAAGTATCTATCAAGATCTGTTCCGGCTGCCGAGGTCCCTTGACACCTTTCTGCTGTACAATGATTTTCAGGTCTTGCTGGAGGTCGACCGTGATAACAGCCTCGTTGAGGTGATCAAAATACTGAAAGAAATTATTGGAACAATTACAGACTGGCAAAAGCCAAGGTCTCTTTGACACGCTTTACGGCATAGGGGCATATGTTGCTACACATACTGTTATAGACTCATGGGTGATGTGGTCAGTATCATGCAAGCCGCCTTTACTTTCCAAGCCATTTCCTGGTACCAAATTTAGGCTGTAAAGGTAAAGATTGGCATTTGCTACCTTTGCAAACTGCACTCTGTAAGCATATATTTTGGGTAACAGAATATCTGAGTGAGCTTTGGTGAAAGAACAGAATGGTTAAATTACTTGAATGAGCTTTGGTGAATGAGTAGAACGGTTAATTAATGTGAATGAGCTTTGGATGAAAGAGCAGAATTGCCTGAATGAGCTCTGGTGAAAACGCAGAATGGTAACTTTACATATGTGAGCTTTGATTATATAATTAAAATGGTAACTTAACCTGAGTGAGCTTTGCTAAAAATAACAAAATGGTAACTTTATACAAGTGATCTTTGATAAAAATAACAAAATGGTAATGTTACCTGAGTGAGTTTTGGTGCTAAAACAGATATGTGGCTGTTATATTTGTTGAGATAGTCTTTCATTGTTTTCAACCTCTCTTCTTCCAGAGACTGCATGTTCATGCTAGCCTACAGTAAGATAAAATCATTGAAGAACACTTACAGCAGATGTAAACGGAAACATTAATTTACAAGTCGGTGCAGAACAAGTATTTTATTTAACTCCAACAGAAAACATACACTTCTGTGAAAACAAAACACATAATGAGATACTTAACTGCTAACAATCAACTGACTGTATGCCATGTTTTAGTCAGATAAGACTGAGCTAATGCATAACAGTGTAACAACCTGCTTTCTTCTAGCGCCGAATGTTGGGTAGCCCTCACCAAACCCAATACCCACTATTGTGCTTCAGGAAGAGTGTACAAGCTTTATCGTAGTGCGCGGAAATGCAAACTTAAGACTAAATGTAATGGCAGGGCAGACCAAGGCCATAAGCCTTGGTTGGTAAGTGGTCTAGGATCGAAACTCTGACAGGCAAATAGCTAGAGCATTGCATTGCTGATCCGGACGCTTCTGCAGCTGGTCTTGTTCCAGATGTGTTGGTGTTACCTTTTTTCTGAAGTAAACTAAGCAGGCTGAGAGAGGGATCATCCTGTATGGGCAACACATGGTCTCCACAATTCAGCCCAGGTTTTGTACTATGGAGAGGTATAACTCCATCCCTGGTCCCTGCCATGGGTTGTAGTTAGTATGCCTTTTTTGTAGCACAAGGTAACAAATTATTGCCTGTCAGGATGACAAGGTGCTAGTCAATAATCAACATATTCTCAAAGATTCCACATGTACATTTACTGTATGGTCTGGACAAAATATATATAAATATTATATGGCTACTCTGCATTCTCAAACGACTTGTAAATTTAATAGTTTATGATTGGTGCAAATGTTCTCAAGTCTTGTGATGAGAAAATGTCCCCCCCCCATTTGTATGCGAGAAGTCAGTAAGTAAATCACAAATGGCTGTGGAAAAATAACTAAATATGATAACAACATGAAACCAGTTTATTTTTATACACACATTGTCCCTTTATTTCTCAACATAATTTCCACCAACATTGATGCATTTATCTCATTGTTTTATCAGTCCTCCCAAACCAGCTGCATAGAACTGCGTTTTCAAAAACTCGTTTTCACTTCACATTCAACTTCAGCATCATTCATGAAATGTTTCCCACCAAGGTGGGTTTTCAGTGGACCAAAAAGGTGGAAATAGCTAGGGGCTAAGTCGGGGCTGTAAGGTGGATGTTCCAGAACTTCCCACCTTAGTTGGTTAATTTTCTCGTGAGTTAATCGAGCCGTATCTGGTCTGGCATTGTCATGAACAAGCAACACGCCTCTAGTCAGCAGTCCTGGACGTTTTCTTCGAAATGCATCATGAAGCATCGATAGAACTTCACAGTATGATTCAGAATTCACATTGTCACCTTTCTTCTTGAAATTGGTTAAAAGCACTCCTTAACAATCCAAGAACACTGTCAGCATAACCTTCCCTGCTGATGGCGTAACCTTGAATTTTTGGTCACAAGGTGAAGAAGGATGTTTCCATTGCATTGAAGCACGTTTTGATTTGGGCTGGTAGTGATGCACCCATGATTCATCCCCAGTAACAATCCTGTTCAGCATGTCTTCTCCTTCATCTTTGTATCAACAGAGATGATGCAAGGACAGGCCAAAGCGGTTCATTTTGTGTTCCTCCTTCAATTGTCTGGGTACCCACCTTGAGCACACTTTCTTAAAATTCAATCGATCATGCATTATGCTGTATGCTGAACCATGTGAGCACCCTATTGCAGATGCTACAGAGTCTATCGTTACTTACCTCTAATCATCTCCTCCGCCCAATGCACGGATGCTTCTGTTGCAATCGCAACAGGACGACCAGATCGGATTTCATGAACAATTTTAGAGCGTCCTTGAAAAATATTTTCTACCCAGCTATGCACCGCTTTACAGGACAAACATTTGTCAGCATAAACAGGGTGCATTTCCTTATGAATGTCCTTTGCAGGCAGTCCTTTTGTCTATAAAAAATGCACAACAGCATGTTGCTCTTTGGTTGTACACACCATAAGTACAGTCACCATTTTGTTTATGTGCTGCGCATAAACATGATCGCTTTATATGTTCAAACCATCTGGTTTGCTGTTTGTTTGTTAACATAAACACTTGTAACACAAAGAAAATTGTATGCCTATCTGAGTATAAATGAGAATCTTACTCTGGCAACTGTTATGTCCCAGTCTTGGCGGGAGGACTCTGCCTTATAGCTGGCCTCTGTGTATTCTTTGTCTGACTTCTTCAACAGTGCTAAAAACTGTTTACTTTTCTTTTCAACCTGAAAAACACAGTGGCTATGCAATGGAACATGCAATGGAATATACAACGGTACAGACATCTATACAATGTTATAATTGCTCCATGTAAGTAAACCAAGGGGGTCAAGATGTTACCCACTATATTTGTATTCATGTATTCATTTTTGTAGAGGTCAGCACAGTTTAGTGCATTCGCATTTAAACTCTCTCTGCTAATGGCAGCGTAGTAGGTTCATTTCACACACCGGTCAGTTGGACGTAAATGTCGACTTCTCATTCAGACGGCAATCGCAAACTACTGAATGTTAAAACTGCTTAGTAACTTACGATCAGCAAATACAGGCTGGGTTTTACTGCAATGTCTTGTAAAAGGACATGCAATAGCATTATATTGTCTTGAAACAAACAAAAACCATTACGAAGAGCTTGGAAGACACTGAGATGTGAGTTTCATAGATGAATGTTGAGAATATCTTTGGGGAATAGTTAGATACAGACAGAGGGCAGAAAAATACTCAGTCATAGGGGAGATATACAGTGGGAGGGGTGGGGGAGGGGTAGGGGGAGAGGGAAGGGGATATAAACAGCTAGAGACACAGATGTACTGAAACAAAAATGAAGTGATTTTATTTTTTTTTTGGGGGGGGGGGGGGGGGGGAGAGAGAATAAATATGTGAATACAAAAGGACAGACTGACACAGAAATGAAATAACTGTTTCAAATTATACCATGCTGATAATATCCTGTGCAGGCTTTGCTTCTCTTATCTATGATAATTTCACCACGTGCCAACACACACATTACTGGTTTATACTTCATGGCTAAACTGAAGTGACATGCAAGCCACAAGTTGTTTGGACTTGTAGATTCCCCCATCTAATGAAGCCACTCTAAGTGGAGTTTGGTCATTCTGGGATGATGTGCTGGGTCAAGTAGCACATAGTATACTAACAGTTTAGTAAACCACATTACAACATTACCTTTCCAACATCTTTGCCCTTCCCAGTTCTGGCATCAATGACAGAAGATTCTGCTTTCTCATAGTCTCGACAGCAAGAGTAGGAATGCTTTTTACACTGTAAACATGGCAGGAAAACGTGATTAAATTATGCAGAACTGGCACTGTGGCGTAGGGGATTGTGAGATAAGCAGTTTCATAATTCCCTATCATACTAAGTCGAGGGTTACAAATCAGCTGTGGGTGATTTGGAAGCAGACCGCTTTTAGTTGATTTTGATGGCATGAGGCGTTGGCAGTTCACAAAGCAATGGCAAACCTACCGACGTAACATTGCCTGCTAAATCACAAACAGTCAATAAATGCTGGGGTTGACTGCAACTAATTTTCTAAATTATACATATAACACAGAAAGATAGATATAGAGAACAATTATAACTGTCTCTTATTTTGTTGTACATTTCTTTTTATCCATTCCTCTTCCATTGCAGTGAATGGAGGATGAAAATGAGAATAGTTTAGCTAAGAATGGAATGCAGATGATGAGAAAACAGATTAAAATGGTTAGGTATATATTAAGATGAAAACCACATGTCTTTAATCATATAATTGTTAGTTAAGTCCTTTGCTATATTTTATTTCCTGTGTTACTTACTCTCTCCTATTTTTTCTTGCTTGTATAGCTTTACTTTTATCTATTATCAATAATGTAACCACAATCCTGCTTAACCACACATTCTATGCGCCACAATTTGTAAGTTTATGTACTTTACATTTCTTCAATGATAAAGATTTCTTCTTCTTCTGCTGCGTTCATCCGGAGTTTTTTTTCCGGATGTGATTGCGTTGTGCCTGTTTACAGCAGAGCTGCGTTCTTGCGCCGTTAGACCAACACATCCGACTTCTGCGGGCATTTGTTGACCGGGTTAACCTTCCCAGATAAAGATTTCAGTAAGCATGTTTTATTTGTTCCTAAAATTATTGATCAAACAGGATATAATTTGTATCAATTTACACTTGTTTCAAGCTTGATTGCAGTCATATTTGTTTAATATATAAATATAATCATCAAGTGCCTTGTTGACTGGCTTGGGCAATCATGCCTCTCCACATCTTGCAATTGCAATCTCCAATGGCATCTATTAATTAGGTAGGGACTCCCTTCCATGTGCCACAAGATGACAAGAATTTTCTCTCACTGTCTTCTCTATCTTTCTTTCCATAAATCTGTCCAGTTGTCAAGTGTTCTATTTTTTTGTCTTCTCATAATGTGACCCCAAAAATGAAGACTCCTCTTTCTGGTGTTTGGATAAGTTGTTTTTGTGACCAAGTCTCCCTCAAAATGTCCATATTGCTCATTTTGGCTGTCTAAAAAAATTGTCAGCATTCTTCTATAAAACCACATCTCCAAAGTCTCCAGGCTTGCTTACTAATAGTCCGGGATTCGCAACCATAACATGCTAGAAATCATTTTCTAACCTCCAATGATAAGGACTTATTGCAAAATATGTTCTTTAATATATATAAGCCGGCTTCCTGGCCTAGAGGTTAGCGACTTTTCTCCGTAATCTTGTATACTCTCGCAAATAACGTGATGACGATGAGAATCAGCAGTGGTTCGAATCGCGTCGGTAACTTACGGGGTATGTGAGCCGGCCGCTCAGAAAGCAATGGCAAACTACTGAGCCTAGAAATCAACAATCAGCTGAAAGATACTGATGTTGACAGCGATGTCCTGTAAAGGATATGCAAACATTTTTTTTTAAATTTAATATATATAAACAGCAGCTGGCTGTGGAAATGTGGTTTCTGAGGAAAATGCAAAGAATACCATGGACAGACAGAAAAACCAATGAACAAGTCCTTCAAGAAACAAATGAAGATCGTAAACTGATTAGAGACATTAGACGTAGACAGTTAAAATTTTTTGGGCATGTTATGAGAAGAAATGAATTGGAGAACTTGGTGATGACTGGCAAGATCAAAGGGAAGAGACCAAGGGGAAGACCGAGATGTAAATACCTGGATGGCTTGGCCATGTGGCATGGTCAAGACAGGAACACAGAGCTGATCCATGACTCTGGTGATCGAGTGAGATGGCGGAACATGACCGCCCACGCTTATCGGCATGACACATGATGGATGGATATATATATATATTGAGGCATTCCCATAAGTGCTTCGTCCCCATCCTCAGCAGCCAGCAAAGAGTTCCAATACTAATAGTACCAGTAGCAATCTGATTATAAGTCCGTCTCGCCTTTCCTTTGTGCGTTGAGCGTCGGCCAGATCCCCTCGTCACTCCTCGTTGTCTCATTCTTGCCAGACCATGGTAATCCATTTGCTCCTCCGAGGTGTGCACGTGCTCCCACAAGGCCGCAACCACGTCTGCCTTGTCATGTATCAATACTCCACCAAGTTCTGCAGAGCCAACCAATCTGTCCGCCTGTTCATTTCCCAGCACACCGGCATGCCCCGGAGAAAAGATCCAGGCGATGCTTGTCACCCGTGACCTCCGAAGCGAAGCAAGCCACTCCGCATGAAGTCTGCCCGTCCTCACCCTCGTCAGCCTGCTTTCTGAGTCAGTTACAATCACGATGTGTGTGTGTGTGTCATATTCTCCATCCAGCGGAGAGCCGCAGTGACTGCCTCCACTTCCATTCTTAAGCTGGATGTTGTGGTATCATATGCCAGGCTATCCTGCCCCAAACATCGACCATTAGCTTTGGCTATGAACCCCCAGCCACTTCTCTTACCTCTTGACACCGAACCATCTGTGTAGATAATCACATCACTCGAGTGAGCATTATCCTGAATTAGTTGCTGGATTTCCACTTCCGTGGCCCCTGCTGGCCACTCCCTGCACTCCCGGCTTAATGTGATTATAACTCTGCACAAGTCTGAATGCTCCACTGGCACTCTGACCCACTCCTCTCCACGCCTAATGTTCTCCAGGGGGCACACCTGTCTGATCGTATCCTCTGAGCCATCCATGATTTCCATCTTATCAGTCACTGACCCTTAACTGCGTCCAGCGCCTCATGCAGTGGGTGGTCTGTGTCTGCAGCTACTCTGAGGTATGCCTTCGCCTGCATCACCTTGAGCCTACCAGCAACAGTCGGCAGACCAAGGATGTAACGCATACACACTACTGGGGTGTCTCTAGTGCATCCCAGAATGACCCGCATAGCTTCGTTCTGTATGCGCTCTAACTTCACCAGCTGACTCTCTGAGACAGTGAGCAGACCTAATCCATAATCAATTACTGAGAGGATCAAGTGCTGGTATAGTGTGAAAAGCATTCTCTGCTCTATGTCCATTGCAGCCATAGTTTTAAGTGCATTGAGTCCCTTTTGAGTTCTTGTCACGACCGTCTCCACATGGTCCTTGAAAGATAGGCTCCTGTCAAATGTGATCCCCAGATACTTCAGTTTGTTCTCTCTGCTGACATTTCTTCTTCAGCATTCCGAGCTGAAAGCAAGCTGGATATCCAAGAGAAAGCAAAGTCTCTCTACGAAGATCTAGCTAAGAAAGCGGGTGAGCGCAGTACTAGTAGTGCTGATGATAGTTTTGGAGCGAGACGTGGTTTAATGCCTCTACGTCCCAATAATTCTACCACTCGTCCTCCAACCCAACTCTATTTAACCAATAAATATCAACAACCATCAAAATAAACATAATATATTACACTGTATTTCATTTAATTCTGTTGGAAATAGTGTTTCGCTATACATGGTTTCACTTAAAGTCACGTTTTCCAAGAACGTAACCACGCCGTTAACTGGGGCCTTCCTGTATATATATATATAATCTTGTTCCTATTGTACCTTGCGGTGTCGAGGTGAAGCATAAACTATTATGGGTTTCATATAACGAGATTCCCATGGACTCTGTTATTTCCTCTGTCCATCATTTATATGGTCCGATTATGTTTTTTTCTTTTGCTTTTAGCAGTAGGAAAAATCCCCTGCCGGCTTGCTAGGCTTGTCGCAAGTTTAGGACAGAAATATATATATTCTATAACTACAATTTTTCACTAACATCAAGACATGTACCTTAAACTCCTCAGCACGTCTGTCGGTGAGGTTTTTGTATGACTTGTCAACCACAGCCTCCAACTACAGCAAAGAAATAATATTCAGAAGATCTAAGCTACATTTTATATTATATGATATATATTATAAGACTATAGTACTGGTTCAATCCCCAGCCAAGATTATTTTTTCTTACCAGTACACCTCTGGAGTCAACTCAACCTAATAAAAATTAGTGGCAGACAATTTTCAGAATAACCTGAGAATTGTCTGGGGAGGAAAGGTGACAAGGACGGGAAGAGATGACATCCGCCTTGTATGTCTTGGCTTAGAATATGTGAAGCCCTAAAACTTCACTCCAATGACAGTATCTGCTACGGGAATACCTTTATAATATTATAAAGACAATCATCAAATCCCATATGTTAGCATTGGCAAACATAATATTATAAATATCTCCCCCAATGTGTCTCCACCTTGCCGCGGTGGGGGAGCTTGAGTGTCCCACCGACCCCAAGCGCTGTGCCAATGGATATAAACTACATATTGGACAGCTCTTGGGATAGGGACCAGACTAAGAGAGACACAACCTGCTGCTCTGCAGGTAGACTGAGGATAGCAGTCAGAATTTAAAATCCAGACACTTACACAAAGGCCTCCATCTGAGAGATGTAGCTGAACACCTCTAAGCTACTACCTTTGGATGAGAGAGCCAGGCCGATACTCACCTACTGAAAAACGGAAGTGAGATACTGAGCACGCTACATGCCCAGTTCAGATACCTGTCCGAAGGCTCTAGGCTGGGGGATATGAGGGATCCCCGGATGAGAGGGCCTGGCCGTTTCTCGCTCACTGCTGTACGGAGGTAAGGTGCTGAGCCGGCAGCACATGTAGTCTACCTCGTGAACGAGTACAAAAAGGTTGAAGAAGTGCCCCAGTCAAATTAAATGGCTACGAAAACTGTCTGTATCTAACTCATAGAGAGTGTGGAAAAACAAGGTGGAAAAATGTCTCAATAACATGAAATGGAACGCACAGCTAGCGAATCCATTGCATAGTCCGAAGCGAAAGCTTACCTAGTGGATGTCGCCTGCAGACTGACCGTTCCTGGTGTGTGCTTGAGCGACCAGTGGCAAGCGTGATGCCCAACACATGGAAGTGAGGAACTAAAGCAGCCATGAGCAGGACGAGGCAACTCCTCGGGTGAGCCCAGTCTCAGAGCAATATGTGCCAGCTCTGCAATTACGGAAGCCTCCTTGGATAGCGAGGGAATGCCCATGGTCTGCCCCTGCCTTCCCTTGAGGGTCGACCGTGATGTCTCTTATCATTCTATCTTGACCAGCTGAGATGTGGGCGACATCACAACAATAAGTCTAACGTGCCTCGAAACCCAAGGAAGGCTAACCTCATTAAAAAATGCCCGCCGAAGCCGGAAGTGCCGTCCCACGGGTGGCAAAATAAAAATTGTCACTGCGCATTTACGTACGAGTGAAATGTCTTGTCCGAATGTCTCTCGTGCTAGGAACAGCTCTGACAACGACAAGCACATGTCCGTGTCGAAAACTCGAATGGATACCGTCTGCAGACCTCTTGGTTTGTGCAGGAACGGCCCGGGGTTAACGAAATGCCCAATATATTGAAGTGAGGAATTAAAGCAGCCATGAGCAGGACGTGACGATTCCCTCTGTGAGTCCAGCACCAGAACATTATGTATCGGCTCTGCAATTATGGAAGCCACCCAGGATGGCGGAAAATGCTATGGACTGTCCCTGCCTTCCTTTGAGGGATATGACCGTGAAGTCTCTGACTGTTCCAACTCGACCAACTAGTGAGTCTCCCAGGAATGCAAACCTGGTCAAAAATGCACGCTAAAAGCCGGATGTGTTGACCTAAGGGTTTCGATCCACGGGTGTCTAACGAGACACACCGCAATCACATCTGAAAAAACACTCCGGATGAACACAAAGAAGAAGATATTATAAATATGATCTAATAAAAATAAATAACATTTGAGATCTAATAAATAGATACCATTTACAATTTATATTTTCTTTTAAACTTCTAATATCTAAAATGATTCAACAACAAATATGATGCAACATCTAATTTTGTTCTCATTTAAATCCGTAATATAGTACAAATAATATGATGAAAAATATAATAACATAGATATAAATCTAATACAATTAGACCTAAAACTCAATGCACAACATAAGATCTTGAATATAATAATAAATTAGTATTTAAAATCTACTAGAGAAAGTGAAATCTCAAATCTAACACAAATATAAAATACATATGAACTATATCAGTTGTGTCGTAAACACGTTCTTCTTCAGGTGCAGACACCGGCAATAATAATTCTCCAATCATCTCTGTCATCTGATATTTTAATGTAGTAGATATTGCTACTTTATTATTTTCAATAACGAAGACACAAAAAATAGACTGCACAGTTTATTGTCTGGCATATTTCACTGGATATGGTCGTCAGGTACATACTGCAGACATCACACAACATAAACTAAAGCAATAAGATAAACCCTTCAAGATGAAATATACAATAAACATATACACACAGTAATTTGAATTATCTACCATGGTAATGTTTATTACCATATTATTTGTTGTCCAGCTGTTTAGGCTTTCCATATGCATCTTGCTTTGTCTTCCTCTGCCTCTCCTGCCTATTTAAGCTGATACAATTAAAACACAAGGCTAATTTCTCTATTCCACCTCTGAAACTGATATGTCATAAATTTTCACTTAACTTTTTCTTAGCGTGTTGATGGGTGATCTAGTAACACCCACATCGTTTGTTCCATTCAATCTTCTAATAAAACACCTCTCCACTGCCTATAGTTTGTCACAGACAAGCATAACATAGAGAGAAAAAAAAGACAAAGAGAACATACCGGTTTTCTGGCCTTTGTTTGAGCTTCAACAAAACCCTTCAGAGGTTTACTGATGTCCTCCATCAAACCAGCTGCCAGATTTCTGAAAGAAAGTCAAGTAAAACCAAAAAATAAATAACCATTTTTACATGCCTTGAGATGTATTGGGCCTATGGTGACATAGCCATATAAATAAAGAGCAATAGAGGGGTAATGTGGTCAAAATCATCCTGATTGCATCTATTCCTTAAGACATTGCCTGGTACTAATTTTAAGGCTGGATTGATCTGGAAGCACAAAACCCGACTAGAATGGTAAACAGAAAGAGTGTGTGGAAAATCTGAAATTACCATGGGGATAACAGATGTTCCACATTCAAACAATACCTGTGACTGACTGTGTGTTTTAATTATTTTAGTTTAATTAATATTTATTTATTCACTTCCTATGATATATACCTCTGCAGTATGCACCTGATGAGATGCAGCAAAATATGCCAGGCAATAATCATGCAACATATTGCTTGCTGCTAGAATAACTTCTTGTCAGCATAACTGGAGTGTCTTCTGTAATCATCACATGATTATTCTGTTTTCAATAGTTTTTATTTTTTTTTAAATTCTATTGTTACATACCACCCTTATAAAAACCATACTGGAGGACAAGGCTGAAGGCAAGCGAGCAAGAGGTAGACAACAATACAAGTGGGAAGATAACATCAAGAGATGGACGAACAGCGGTTTGATCAAATGTATAATCAAGGGGAAAGACAGCCAACCTTCATTGTGGAGGTGGCACATGATTGATTCTACTGTGATTCAAGTGGTCAGTGGCTTGCCTGCCAAGACTTTGGTCCAGGTTCAATCTGCAGCAAATGGCAGGGTTATTTATTCTGAATGGTACGGCGCTGGGGTTGACCAAGCCTTATAGAAATGGGTGTACAATGGGACAATTTTCAGAATTTTCTGGAAAATGTTTGGGAACAACGAAAGGTGGCAATAAAGGGAACTGGATACCCCACTTCATATCTCATGGCCTAACACTTCACACCCTAATGGTGTATCTGTTATGGGATTACCTTTACCTTACTTGGATCTATCCATGTCTTGAATTTAAGGCTGAATTATTATTTTTTTTGAGGGGGGGGGGGGGGGGGGGGTGGGGGGGGGGGGGAGAGAAAAAGGGAGAGAAGAGAAATAGCCTAAAATAAGACCAAAGATTGTATTTACTACCACTTAATATGGGGAAAATAACTACTCCAAGATTATCACGTATAATAAAACAACTCCTGACTTAATTTTATCAAATAACTTGGAATATTATTACCTTGCCAGATAATGTTTAAGGTTGTTTTTTTCAATATAGTTAACTTGTGGAGAAGGCAGGTACATTACTTATGAGTGACAAATCCTCCTTTCTTTTATATCAAAGAGCTCTTTTTTTTCTGTTCCCTCTCTTCTTTCTTCACCACATTAAAAAATGTACTATTTTTAGATTTGACTTAGGATGCTATGGAAGTAGAACATTATGTACAACTATAAGAAGGAGACAATGTTCTTTGGTCACATAAGAGAAGCTCTAAAGAACATTGTGATGATTGGAAAGATCAGTGATAGAAGAGGATGAGGCCCCCCAAGAGAAATGATGCTGGATGGTTCAAGACAATGGCACGCAAGAGTATCATCAATAGGATTGATCCAGAACATCAAGGACCGAGATCTGTGGAGAGGCAATGGAAAACATCATGATGACTAGAAAGATTAGCAATAGAAAGGGTCAAGGCAAACAGAGTGAAATGATGCTTGATGACCTAAGATGAAAACACAGAAGAATTTCATGAATGAAACTGATCCAGAACACCAATGACCAAGATCTGTGGAGAGACATGAACATCTAAGCCATTTTGCAGCATACGTGCTAATGATGATGATGGCTTGTGGCACAGACAATTAGAGGCATGAAATCAACTTATTCAGTATGATCTATCTGCTAAAAATTACCCTGAAGAAGTCAGAAATGTGCTGATTTATCCTATGCTGTATCGACTTACTTATGTAATTCTGCCTCCTGCTCCATGGCCACACCAACAGCCTTCCACCCATCTGTGAGCGAGCTGTCAGATGAAGAATTACAGCATTTAAAATAGGTGCACTGTGTTACAGTTACTCCACGACAAAACTTTATTCATGTGCCTACAAAGATATTTGCTGTAAGTACAATCTGTTTCCATCTCTCTCTCTCTCTCTCTCTCTCTCTCTCTCTCTCCTCTCTCTCTCTCCTCTCTCTCTCTCTCGCTGTATGTATGAACAAGCGTATATGGGTGTGAGAGAGTGAGTGAGAGAACGAGAGAGAGAGAGAGAGAGAGAGAGAGAGATGAGAGAGAGAGAGAGAGAGAGAGAGAGAGAGAGAGAGAGAGAGAGAGAGAGAGAGAGAGAGAGAGAGAGAGAGAGAGAGAATTGAGAAAGAGAGAGTATGTATGTATTAGTAAACTGTTGTTAGTAAGTTTGTGATTGTGAGTGAGTGTATATGTATGCAAGGGAGTGTGTATTTGTGTGTTATTGAGTGGGTGCATGATTGTGAGAGTTTGCGTAAATATTGTAAGTATGTATGAAGTTATGTATGTATGTGTTTATGCATGTGCTGTGTATGTGTGTCTGGCTGCATGCCTGTCTCATACATTATTTATGTTCACAACTTTAATTTGACATTTTTTTTCCCTACGTTAATGTAACATGCAAAATAGTTAATTAATGTACGAAAAATGAGTGATTGGAAAGGCCAATGTAAGATGATTTTGAGAGCCCAATTTGTGACCCCTTGAAAATAAAATTTGTTCGTTCGTTCTCTCTTTCTCTCTCTCTCTATTTTTATACATCATGTAAGTAAAGGACCCTTCTACATGCCTTAAAGTGCATTGGACTAATGGTAGACCCATATTTTCATAGACCAATTAACATTCAGCGTATGATGTGGTTAGTACTACGTCAATTAACTTTCCAATTAATTACCTGGTACCTATTTTAGGCTTGGTTGACCTGTGAGCAAATGTCAATTATAAAAATATGTCCTGGTGGGGCTCCAACCCATGACTAGGCCTGGCAGTTTAGTGTCCAGCCACTACACTACTTCATGTGCCTGCAAGAATATTTGCTGCACATACAACCTGTCTCCATCTCTCTCTACATCCTCACTGTAATTGCTCCAGTCTGTGATATTACACTGTCTCATATTTAGCTTCATTCTCTACATGAATGTTCTTGGGCCCCACCTATAGCTCCCTAATGGTCCTGTAGATTATTTGCACAGCACACATCTCTTCCTACAGAATCTCAAACATAACAAATGATATATTGTTTGTTTCCCCTTGTACTTTTCTTTTGCATCTGATTCTCTGCCTGCTCTTCATTTTGAACTTCTATGATTTCTTTCAAAAGTTCCTTTTCTGTGTTAATAAATAGCTACAAAAGTAAATCTCTTATACTGTTCATGCTCTTTAATTCTTTTGTTTCTCCTCCTACTTTATTTCCCTCTATTGTCTTTATTCTTTCATAAAATCATACAATAATCTTTCTTTCATCTTAAGTTCTGCCTCTCAAATTCCCAGCACATCTTATTTTAAACACAGCTTCTGTTTACATTCATTAAGGGAATGCATTGTTTTGAACATTTTACTTTATTTGTTCCAGAAGTATAAATTAACCTCACAAATATTTCTCTTAATGTTATTTTGCACCTTTCACCGTGGCTTCTTATCCACATTACCATTTGTGCCTTTCATTATACATACTATGATAAGTGATAATGTAGAAACAATATCTTAACAAACGTTAGCAATGACACAGAAAAAAAGGGTTTAACAACCACACAAAAATAGAACAGAACACATATTGATGAACATAGAAAACGGGAATGATGAAAGAAGAATGACTAAATAATGATGGGATTTTCAAACAGACAGGAGGACACATTCTTCTTTATCTTTGTTCATCCGGGATATTTTCTGGACGTAATTGAGTTATGCCTGTTTACAGTAGAGCTGCGATATTTGCACCTTTCTGAGGACACATCCGACTTCTGCAGGCATTTGTTGACCAGATTAACCTTCCCAGGTAGACGGACACATTCAAGAACCTTGGTACAATTTTACAATACAACAAAAGCACACAGAGTGACAGAGAAACTTCAGTTTCAATCAGATGTAAAATAGAAATGAAACATTATATTATGCCCTGTTAATAAACAAGTTAATAAATTTATCTATCTAGGTCAAACGGATGATACCTGAAGTGAAACAGATATTAGATATCAGAGCTAGAATTGTGATGGTAACAAGGGCGTTAAAAGAAAAACACAAAAATCCCAACATCAACAAATATATAACTTGATTTACAGAAAAGAATCCTCCTTATGTACAGCTCCCCAGTCACATTTTAATCTGAAATACTGACAATGAATAAACATGATGAAACATGTACTGAGGTAGTGAGATGTGATGTCATTAAAACAATGGCAAGAACTAGCTGGAGTGAGAAAGGGATAAAGTTCTGGAAAATTTAACAGAACAAAGAAGGCTTCTTAAAGCAATAAAAGTGGTGACTCAAGGCTTAATCCCACCTTAAGACATGAATAAACAACAAAGAGAGTATAAGATCGCATAATACTAGAGAAAAGATGAAGAGATAGACCAATGGCAATATGAAACAGGTGTGTACAAATGTACAAATGCAGGTATACAATGGAATTAAAGAGAGCAGCACATGAGAAGGTTTTTACCAAACGGAATGATCATAAGGCTTCAGGACCAACCCAAGGGCTGAAATAGTTCATGATGCCATGCAAGCACACACACAAAAACTAGTGAGCTTCATACCAAGTCTACATTAGTCAGATTTCACATTTAACATACACAAACCACAGTGAGTTTCATACCAGGTCCACATTTGTCAGATTTCATATTTAACATACACAAACCACAGTGAGTTTCATACCAGGTCCACATTTGTCAGATTTCATATTTAACATACACAAACCACAGTGAGTTTCATACCAGGTCCACATTTGTCAGATTTCATATTTAACATACACAAACCACAGTGAGTTTCATACCAAGTCTACATTAGTCAGATTTCACATTTAACACACACAAATCACAGTGAGTTTCATACCAGGTCCACATTTGTCAGATTTCATATTTAACATACACAAACCACAGTGAGTTTCATACCAGGTCCACATTTGTCAGATTTCATATTCAACATACACAAACCACAGTGAGTTTCATACCAGGTCCACATTTGTCAGATTTCACATTTAACACACACAAATCACAGTGAGTTTCATACCAGGTCCACATTTGTCAGATTTCATATTTAACATACACAAACCACAGTGAGTTTCATACCAGGTCCACATTTGTCAGATTTCATATTCAACATACACAAACCACAGTGAGTTTCATACCAAGTCTACATTAGTCAGATTTCACATTTAACATACACAAACCACAGTGAGTTTCATACCAGGTCTACATTAGTCAGATTTCATATTTAACATACACAAACCACAGTGAGTTTCATACCAGGTCCACATTTGTCAGATTTCATATTCAACATACACAAATCACAGTGAGTTTCATACCAGGTCCACATTTGTCAGATTTCATATTTAACATACACAAACCACAGTGAGTTTCATACCAGGTCCACATTTGTCAGATTTCATATTTAACATACACAAACCACAGTGAGTTTCATACCAAGTCTACATTAGTCAGATTTCACATTTAACACACACAAACCACAGTGAGTTTCATACCAGGTCTACATTAGTCAGATTTCATATTTAACATACAAAAACCACAGTGAGTTTCATACCAGGTCCACATTTGTCAGATTTCATATTCAACATACATAAACCACAGTGAACTTCATACCAGGTCTACATTAGTCAGATTTCACATTTAAAACACACAAATCACAGTGAGTTTCATACCAGGTCCACGTTTGTCAGATTTCATATTCAACATACATAAACCACAGTGAGCTTCATACTAGGTCTACATTTGTCAGATTTCATATTCAACATACACAAACCACAGTGAGCTTCATACCAGGTCTACATTACTCAGATTTCCCAATTAACACACACAAATCAATGAGCTTCATACCTGGTCCACATTTGTCAGATTTCATATTTAACAGACACAAATCACAGTGAGCTTCATAACAGATCTACATGAGTCAAAGATTTCGCATTTTATTTTTTATTTTTTTTAAATGACTGTGAGCTTCATATCTGGTCGCCATTAAGTGAGAAATTCCATATTCTTAAACAACTCACAATGAATTTCATACCAGGTCTAAGTGAGTCAGAGAGTCTACCTTTTATTATTATTATTTTTTTAAAATTACAATGCGTTTCATACATGAGTCAGAAATTCCATATTTAAGTTTTTAAAAATCACAGGTGAGCTTCAAACCTGTATACATAAGTCAGAGATGGACACTATCTCTAAGTCAGACACTTTGACCCCACACACCTCTAGCTACCCACACATATAAATACAAAAACACTGCAACACATACCCAATGCCACCTCCACATGCCTTCAGTAACTTTGATGCAATTTTACTCAGACTTTTAGCATAGACTGTCTCAGCTTCAGATCTGTGGAAGACATGTGCCATCAACACATTGTCACGTGAACATAAATTAGTGTGTTTACCATTGCTGTTTTGCTGTATTTTAGTGAATCTTGTAATATAAATGAACAAATCAGGAAGAATTTGGAAGCAACATAGATGTGGTTCCTAAGACAAGTGTTGCGAATTCCTTGGACTGCTAGAGAACCTAATGGCCTGACAGAGGCTAATGAAACTAGAACATTATTTACATCAATAAGAAAGAGACAAACAGCTTTCTTTGGTCATGTGATGAGAAGACGGGCATTGGGGAATATTGTGACGACTGGAAAGATAAGAGGGGAAGAGAGGCAGAGGCCAACCAAGAGAAATGATGCTGGATGGACAGACGGTGGCATGGAGGAATATCATCAGAAGAGTTGATCCAGAACTCCAAAGACTGAGAAATGTGGAGAGAGATGAATGCCTACGCCAGCTGGCATGGCACTTGATGATGATGACCACTGCTGGTGTTGGCCAACAGGACTTCGAGATCTGAGATCTAGGAACTGCTGGTTCTAGACACGGCCACACAGTGTGCTGCTCTTTGATGGGTCCCATACAAGTGTCTGAGAGGTGTGCCTGTCAGTGTGATCCCAGTAACATCACCTTTGGACCACAATTTGGTCACACAAATATGGGAAGATCTTGATGCCGCAGGTTAAGACAACATAAAATGAAACAAAAAGGTATATTATGATCCTGCACTCCTTGTGAGGACTAAAGGAGTTCAAGATCAGTTCTTTAAGAGAAAGCAATGAACAACAGGGAGGTTACTGAATCTGGCAGGTCCTCCTCAGGGCCAACCGAACGCAATAAAGAAAATGCCAATCAGCGTGCGCCCCATAAGACTCTACCGAACCCAAAGAGCACAGAGGGGACAATATAACCAGTCCTGCTTAGGACTAACTTGAAAGAGAGCAAAGAAAGGAAGTTAGTTAGATGCATATCTTTTACAGGATGTCACAGTCAACCCCAGGATTTTTTGGCGGTTTGTGATTTCTTGACAAGTTTACGTTCAGTAGATTGCCATTGCTTTCTGAACGACTGGCACTCATACCACTTTATGAAAAACAACGTAAGATAGTCTGTTTCGAATGCGGTATGTGGGATTAAGAATTGCACCTGTAATCCCTTCACCACAAAGCTGAGAAAGAAAGGAAAGATAATCAAAATTCACACAGAAACGGACCTCAATAATAATTGGCGCTGTAGGAGCAGATTTAACAAGGCTAAATTTTTTATTGTTGTAAACATCGAATCAAACCTGCAGAGAAATAGTAAGCACACACTCGTGTAGTAACCTTATAAGTAGCCCAAGTCAGGTGAAAATATATCCTAGGGCATGTATATAAAATATCCAAAGTACGAATTACTGGGAGCTGCAGTAATGCAGTGTGTAGCATGCTTGCCCACGATTCTAGTAGTCTTGTGTTTGAATCCCCATCAAGACAGGGGCCCTTTTCCACATGGACCTGGGATCTCAGGTAGACCCCGCCTAAGATGGGTAAAAGGAAACTTCCTGAGAAGTATAAATGGCAAGCTTTATTTTTACCACATCACTCATCAAGTTTCCGATAGGTCCAAAAATTGATTTCAAATATGGGGCTAGCACCTTACACCCAAAATGTCTACTGACATGAAAAACAGGTTCTTTATATTTGATACACATAAATGAATAGGAAGCATATTTGAACAATAAACTCAAATACGTATAAAAATATAAGATAAGGACTAATAAAACTAATAACAATATGTCAAATATTTCCACACATATTCAATGCCACACATATTCAATGCTACACATATTCAGTGCCACACAAATTCAATGGTTTGTCAAGAATAACACAAACTTGGCTAATAACATCAATTGTAAAGTATAAAACAAAATATATATCTATAACAAAGAGTTAACAGGAAGCGGTAGACAACTGGTGCATGACTTCCACTTGTAGTAATAACATATGCAGTAGCTCAACTGTTTCGCCAATGTGTTTCTTTGGCCATAAGGCAAGCAAAGAATAGTAACACTGTAACTTTCCATGCATGCCATAAGAGGCAACTATAGAGGGCTAGCAAGAGGCTGGCTACATCACCCAATAGACAACTTGAACTGTGAAATTCAATCAATCATGACACAAATTAAAGATAGACAGACAGACAGACAGACATTAGAAAGAAAGAAAGAAAGAAAGAAAGAAAGAAAGAAAGAAAGAAAGAAAGAAAGAAAGAAAGAAAGAAAGAAAGAAAGAAAGAAAGAAAGAAAGAAAGAAAGAAAGAAAGAAAGAAAGAAAGAAAGAAAGAAAGAAAGAAAGAAAGAAAGAAAGAAAGAAAGAAAGAAAGAAAGAAAACCAGCAACAACTATTTAGGTAGAACTAAATTTGTACACTTTTAAGGTCAAAGAAATTAGAATCTAAAATATGACATTTCCATTGAGACAATATCCCAGAGAAATGAGGGTGACAAAAAGTAACAATCTAGCACAGTCTCCCAAATATGTCACTCTGGCATGGAGGGAGGGCTTTTTTTTTCACCTGATAAAAAAGATAACAGCAAAGGCAGTGCCGTGGGAGACGCTGGCTGATGCTCTGAGAGATCCGTTCGTGCCACACCGCGTGTAATTGCGTACGTTGAACATGATCATGTCATAGTCATGTGATAAGTACTGACCAATGAATAAAAGAGCAAGTGCTTATCGTCCCATGATGCATAGGTTCTGTTTCTGACTGTTGAGAAAATGGCCGGGTTGATCTAAAATCCGTCCAAAGAAGCTCAAAGAGCGGTGACATAGTTTCTTTCATTTGAAGGATGTCGACCAGCGGACATTCATCAAAGAATGCAGGCAGCGTACGATAACAAATGTGTGTCGAAGACAACAGTGACAAACTGTGCACGAATGTTTCGGAACGGACGTCAGTACACGACAGATCTTCGACGGCCAGGTCAAGCGCATATTGTTGCAACAGAAAAAACCATCACCAAAATTGATGCAGCAATACAGATGAACCATTGTCCAAGCATACGTTCGTTAGCGAAAGAATTTGATGTGTCAATTGGGACAATTCAAAAGGTCGTTCGTAAGAAACTGCAATATCGGAAGGTGTGTTCACAGTGGGTACCATGAATGTTGACCGACCACCAAACAGAGGAACGCATGGGATGGTGATTGGGCCACTTGCTGCGTTACAGAGTGGAGGGTGATGCATTTCTCTTCCGCATAGTGGCAGGCGATGAATCATGGTATCACGACTTTGAGCCAAGCAGTAAAAGAGAGAGCATGCAATGGAAGCATGCTGGATCACCAAAAGCCAAAAAATTCAAGTTGCAGGTTTCCGCTGGTAAGATTATGCTGAGCGCATTTTTTTACCATGAAGCGCTATTGTTGGCCGACTTTAAAGAACCTGGTGTCAACATCAACCCTACCCACTACTTGCAAACACTAGACAAGCTGCAAAAAGCCATCAAGAATAAACGACCCGGCATGCTTTCTCGCGGTGTGATTTTGTTGCACGATAATGCTTGACCGCATGTCACAACGATTGTGCAGGAAGCATTAGCAAGGAAGAAGTGGGAAATTCTGCAACATCCAGCCTATAGTACTGATTTGTCACCATGTGATTTTCATTTGTTTGGACCTCTAAAATAAGCTCTCAAGGGGCAAGGATTTCACACAGATGCAGATGTAATGAATGCAGTAAACACTTGTTTCAGTGAGCAACCACAATCCTTTTTTGCGGACAGTATTCGCCGCCTACCTAAGCAATGGGATGCTTGCCTGAGTGCCTACGGCGACTTTTTCTGACCAACCCATGGTGCAAAATTAATTCAAAATTAATGCTTTGTTTAATTCTACCACATCTGTTAATGTTTCTTTCATGCTTTTGCAATAAAGCCATCAGAACGGGTTTCAAATGAACACCCCTAATATACAGTCACAACATGAGGATGAGCAACCAGCCCCTTTCTTTCCTCACTGCATTTCCTTCCCAGGAAATTTACAGAAAAGTATTATAATTATCCAATACTCATTTTGCCAGTTTCCCTGGAGAAGGGGTTTAGGACGTTGTTCATAGTCCCGTACACTTACGTATGAAACACAGCTGCGTGAGATTCGGCAACGGATCACATCGCCCTGGTTACTTGCGGAGGTATGTGATCCGGTCGTTCAGAAAGCAATGGCAATCTACTGAACGTAAAACTTGCCAAGACATCAAAAGCAGCTTAAAAAATTGCTGGTGTTGATTGCAATGTCCTATAAAGGGTATGCGGGAAAAAAATACCCATTTTAGAAGGCTAGGTTCGACACCAGATCAGCAGTGGTTCAGAAGAAAATAATTCTGCCACTGCTGCAGATTGAACCCTGGCCATATCAGCTGCTAAGCAAGAGCACTAACTACTATGCCACCATGACTCCCTTTACCATATCCATATATAAACTCATAACAGTTAAAGAACCTGACAAACTTACCTCTCTTGTAAAAGAATGGAAATTTCTTTGCTGAGTTCATTCCCTTGTTTAATGAATTTCCTTAACTCCTCAAAACCGTCATATCCCTGTAGACACATTAACAACAAAAACATGATAATACCAATAATAGACAGATGCACAAAGGCTGAAGAAAGAACATAACTATTTGTATTTGCCAGCTTATAAAAGCAAATACACAACTGCAAAAACCAAAAACAAAAACACACATCTAATGGAAATAAACATTAAATATGGATTCAGTTACAGCAGCAGGAAGGAAAAATCAATACACTAACATTATTTGTCAATGCTGAATACAACAATATGATCCTTTTGTAATCAGGGGAATGGAAATATCTGAGCTTTGATATGCTGATGGCACAGTGTTGCTATCAATGACACAAATGGGAAGTGATAAAGTAATAAATCAGCGCAAGAGCACAGTGAACAACTAAACTGACATCTCAATGCAGCAACAACAAAAAACAAATTAATAACTGATCAAACAAATATGTCAACACATTTAATGGAGAACTGGGTTGAGTCAAGAACCGACATCACAGCACTCAGGACATTCTCATACGTGCTCCGTCCTCATCTTCAACAGCCAGCGAAGGCTCCCAATACTAATGGTACCAGTTGCAGTCTGATTATGTGTCCGTCTGGACTTGTCTCAGAGTCCTGAGTGTTGGCCAGATCCTCTGGTCACTCCCTGCAGCACCATTCTCTCCATCTGGACTTGTCCCAGAGTCCTGAGTGTTGGCCAGATCCTCTGGTCACTCCCTGCAGCACCATTCTCTCCGTCTGGACTTTTCTCAGAGTCCTGAGTGTCGGCCAGATCCTCTGGTCACTCCCTGCAGCACCATTCTCTCCGTCTGGACTTTTCTCAGAGTCCTGAGTGTCGGCCAGATCCTCTGGTCACTCCCTGCAGCACCATTCTCTCCGTCTGGACTTGTCTCAGAGTCTGAATATTCAGAACCTGAATATTCAGAACTATTCACTTTCTATTATTTCTCTCCATTGAATAGATTCTGTAGACATATTAATTATTTTAAAAAAATAACATTTATTTATAAAAAGATAAATATTGGCTGGGTCTGCAACACTGGGTGGGGTATTGGTGCATGATAAGGCAGATGTAGTTGGGGCACATTGGGATCATGTTTATAGTGCGGAAGAACAGATAGATCATCATGGCCTGAAGAGAATGGTGCTGCAGGGAGTGACCAGAGGATCTGGCCGACACTCAGGACTCTGAGACAAGTCCAGACGGAGAGAATGATGAAGAAAGAATTAGTTGTATACACTTTACAGGACATAGCAGTCAACCCTAGCATTGTTTGGCTGTTCGTGATTCCTGGGCAAGTTTATGTTCAGTAGTTTGGTTCACTCATTATGGGCAGTGAAAATGTGATGACAGAAATTAAAAGACGAACCAACTAATGCTCCGTAAAAACTAACACAATAAATACTATAATGGGTTGGGTTGCCAGCGCTGTGGTGAAGGTGGCGCGAATGCAATTTGCAATCCCACATGCCATGTTCGAAACACAGCTGCAGGAGATTTGGAATCAGACTGACTTGGCTGATTTTCATACTACTATGGTTGTTCATAAAGCAATGGCAAACTATAGAACATAAACTTGCCAAGTAAGTCACAAACAGCCAAAATATACTGGAGTTGACTGTGACGTCCTGTAAAGGACATGCAACTATCCCTTTTTAGGGTTGGAAGAGATTGAACACAAATTAGAGTACTAGGAACATGCATATTTTCTCTGGCCAATATACGGATGCGAAATTGGGATATATAATCAATCTACTGAAAAGCGCATATAGCCTTTAAATATAAGTGTTGCAGAAGAGTATTAAAAATTCACTGAATGAAAAGACAACAAACTGCTCTATCCAAGAAGAACTCAACACCAAAGACGATCTGTTGTTAGAACAAATACAAAATAAACATGTGGAAAATACAATATTTTGAGCATATAAAAAGTCACGTGGGTCTGGAAAAGACAAATATGATGGGAGATACACTGGTGAAGTAGAGAAGCTAGAAAATCTAACAGCAAGAGACAGGACATATGGTTTACGATAAAGACAAATTTCAGAAGACTGCTTTGGTGGAAAATATATGCACAATACAAGCCACTGGGTGATGATGAAATACATTTCCCACCCATTCTCCTTCCACCTAAATTTTTGGTAATCTGCCAAAGCAATCACAAGATGTAACAACATGTGCCATGTTGATAAGAATAGTGTTTTGCCATCTTACAATATCACCAGAGTCATGGACTAGCTCCGTGTTCTTGTCTCGGCCATGTCACGTGGTCAATCCATCCAGATATTTACTTCTCTGCCTTCCTCTTATTCTTTTCAGCTCAAACTTTCCAGTTGTCACCAAGATCTCTAGTTTATTTCTTCTTATAATGTGTAAAAAACAATTGTGACTGTCTACATCTAATTTCTCTAGTCAGTTTAAAGTTTTGATCTGATTATTGTAGGACCTGCTCATTGGTTTATCTGTCTATTTTGCATTCTCCTCAGAAACCACATTTCCTCATCAGATGTTTTTCAGCTTGTCTGCTCATTGTCCACGTCTCACATCCATACAAAAGTACAGATTCTATGTAGCAGTTCAACACTCTTTTTTCTCATTGTAATTGATATCTTTTTATTGGTCAGTGTATTTTCCATCTGAACACAAGATACAAATGCAGTATTCTCTAAACAATTTAATCAGCTTTAAAACACTAAAGAACACAAAGTCACATAATAAAATAAGGCACCTGATTATTTAGTTGCATGTCCTTCACAGGATGTAGCAGTCAACCCCAGCATTTTTGCTGTTCGTGATTCCTGGGCAAATTTTACGTTCAGTAGTTTGCCATTGCTTTCTGAACGACCGGCACCTATACCTTTTTCGAAAAAATCAGCATCCCTGTGTTTCCAACCCGAGTATACTGCTACCTGATTATAAATGCCATATAATACTGACAAAAGTTATCTTACAATAACAACATAAAAATAATTAACAGTTGAAAGTAACTGCAATTTGTTTAAATATATATTAATTACAATTAATGCAAACCAAAATCCCAGCAACTCAGTTTGAAAATTCTTCTTCAGAGCAGAGTAAGTTATTTTGGTAATGCCCTACTTACATATATGCCCTAAAAAATGATGAATTTTCAGTTTACCATCTTCAGTAATATTGTTACCACTGGGTAATCAAATTTAAACCTCTGTACTGATGACATATATGCAAGCAACAAACACTTAAATTCATCTCCATTCAGAATGGTCTTATTTTTTATTTCAGAAAGACTCCTTAGAAAAAATAATTCTGCTACTGCTGGGAATTCACCCCAGATCACTGTCTAAGGAAGCAGCATGATAACATCTATGCCACCATGGCTATGGGTTATTGACAGAATAAGAAAATTAGTGATGAGGTTTGTTTGTGAGGGGAAAAGTCTCTTCTGTTTGTGGTATGATATTATGCTAACTTCAGAACCATTCTGTCTGTGTGTATGTTATTACAAAAACTTCAGAACCATTCTGTTTATGTGTATGTTACAAAAACTTTAGAAGCATTCTGTTTGTGTGTACGTTACTATGATAACTTCAGAACCATTCTGTTTGTGTGCATGTTACTATGATAACTTCAGAACCATTTTGTTTGTGTGTATGTTACTATGATAACTTCAGAACCATTCTGTTTGTGTGTATGTTTCTATGATAACTTCAGAACCATTCTGTTTGTGTGTATGTTATTATGCTAACTTCAGAACCATTATGTTTGTGTGTATGGTATTATAAAAACTTTAGAACTATTTTGTTTGTGTGTATGTTATTACAAAAAAACTGTATAACCATTCTGTTTGTGTGTATGTTCTTATAAAAACTTTAGAACTATTATGTTTGTGTATGTTATTACAAAAAACGGTATAACCATTCTGTTGGTGTGTATGTTATTATCAAACCTTCAGAACTATTCTGTTTATGTGTATGTTATTATAAAAACTTTAGAACTATTCTGTTTGTGTGTATGTTATTACAAAAACTTGGTGGGGTACTGACCCGTGACAAGGAATTGTGTGTATAGAAGAACGGGTAGATCATCAGGGCCTGGAGAGAATGGTGTTTCAGGGAGTGACCAAAGGAACTGGCAGACATTCAAAACTATCTCAATTAAAACTGATTATGCAACCAATGCTAATCACTCTCCCCAAACAATCAATGGCTGTTTTTCTACACAAGCAACAAGTCAACACAATTATCACTCACAAACTCAGCTTGCAGGCCTCAGTGCAATCACACACAAAATAACATCAGATAACAAAGATTGGCAATTCATGCCAATATTATCTTACTAAACATACATGCACTTAATATTTTAAAGATCTCAACATGCTCCAGTTGTTAGAGAGAAATTACTTAATTGGCCCAGAAATCAATAAAGAGGGAGCCAGTTGGGTATCAGCAAAAATCAATAACACTACTCCCATGCTGGATGTGCCCTGCCAGGTGAACCTGACCTCTCAATGGATTGCTCCAGCTAAAAGGATTCTAAATGCTAGTTAACTGTTTGTGGTATACCATAAATTGGGGTCAAGTGTTTTAGGAAGCACCTTAATATTCGTTTTAGAACCCCAGGTAATCATTATACAGATGGGAAGTATGAAGTTACACTATTTATTATTAATAGCAAAATCACACTGCAGTTAGACAAAGTGCTTATATTACCTAATATGTCTAATGTCAACTCTCTGCCTGTCTGCCTGCCTGCCTACCTGCCTGTCTGTCTGTCTGCCTGCCTGCCTGCCTGCCTGTCTGTCTGTATCCTCACTCTCTCCCCACTTAATACTGAGTTGGAGTATACTGACAATGAAATACCTAAACCCTGTGGTGGAGGCATTACCACCCTAGCTCTAATCCCAGCCTGGCCCTTATGTTCTGTACCCAACCATGACCTGGTTTCATCCTAATCTTCCTCTCTAGAGATGTGAGGTGCCACTGCCAGTCATGCACACCCCGCTGATGTCTGTGCTTGGAGACAGAAGGAGAGCTCTGTACTAGTTGCCATGGAGATGACACTTTGTTTGATGGTGAGGAGAAACGTCTCTACATCACCCTTGTCCCGATAGATGAGCGCCCTTTACAGGGTTCACAAGACACATAATTTCCCTATCACATCTACTTGCAGCAACTACTCCTACTCATTAAAAAATACATTACCCTATCACATCCATATACAACTACTGCTTATTAAAAATTGCATTACCCTATTACATTTACTTATTACCTCTCAAGAAAAAAATACATTACCCTACCACATTTCTTACTATTTCCCAAGAAGTAATAGATCCCTTTATCACAGCTAACCACTACTACTCTTTATGAAGAAATACATAGCCCTATCCCATATGGTTACTATTACCTCTTATGAAGAAATACCTGACCTCACCATATCTAGTTACAACCTCTTAGGAAAAAACTATTAGTTAAAACCTCGTATAAAGAAATACTTTACCCTACCATATTTATTTGCCACCTCAAATAAACAAATACATTACCCTACCATAATTAGTTACCATTTCTTATGAAAAAATACATTACCCTACCATATCTAGTCACCCCTATGAAGAAATACACGACTCTACCATATCTAGTTACCACTACCCATACAAAAGCTGTATTTCAAACAATGAAAAGTTTCTTATGTAATAAGTCAATATCACTGAATGCAAGAAAGAGAGTACTGAACTATTATATAGAACCTGTTTTTTTCTGTACAGCAGTGAATCGTTGTGAATGAATAAATTAGGACGGGCTTGGAAGCTACGAAAATGTACTTCCTGAGATGAATGTTGTAAATACCTTGAGCTTGCAGAGTAACAAACAACGTTTGCCTCAACAACAACAACAGACTAATGAAGGTAGAGCATTGTATACGACTATAAGAAAGAGATAAACAGTATTCTTTGGTCGTGTGGTGAGAACACAGGCATCGAAAATGACGACTGGAAAGATCAATGGGAAAAGAACGAAACGACGGAACAAACTATTTTCAAAGGGTTAAGAACTGGGCACGCAGGCCCGTCTGACATTCTGCCCTTATTTCTTTCCTCCCGCACGTTATTTCATTCACATCACTTATGAAGCTAATCTTAGACAACAACAAAACAATGTACATTAAAACGCACGGAAAATAATCAATAATTCATGACTCAATAAAACAATTTTTAACATGACCATTATATTTACCTGAGGTAGGTATACCGTACCATACATATGGGAATGTTTACTATACTAGCTGTCATCTGAGACAATTATTATTATGTTTTGGATAGAAGAGATAGAGGCAGACCGAGAACAATTCTACTAGATGGTCTGAAACTGTAGCATGGTGGAATAGCATCTACTGAATTGATCAAGAACACCAAGGACCGAGATCTGTGGAGGGACATGAAAGCCTACGCCAGCTGCCAGAGTACGTGACATTATGACCGTATCTAGTAACGACTATTACCTCTGATGAATAAATACATGACCCTATATATTTCTACTACTTCATTCATTCATTCATTCATTCATTCATTCAGTAGCATGTCCTTTGCAGAATCTCGCTCCCATAACACCTTCCGGAAAACTTCTCATTCATAAGTAAGATGTCCCTCTTCCGATACACCCATCTGGAGATAATCTGCCACATCCTGCACCCATCTTCTCTCTGGCCTTCCTCTTCATCTCTTCCCACACATATACCTCTTCATTATTGTTCTCTCCGAACTTTCATGACGTTTCACTTGACCAAAATATTTCAGTTTACTTTGTTTTATTGTCTTTAGTAGCCATCCTTCTTCAATATTCAGATCTTGCCGTATTGATTGTTTGTTCTTTTCTGTATCCAGGATATGCTTAGAAACCTTCTATAACATTTATATTGAAATGCATGTATGCGCTGTTCAGTTTGTTTAGTAAATGCCCAGGTCACACATGCTTATGTTGCAATGGGAAAGATGCATGCTCTTAAAAATCTAAATTTATTCAATTGTTTTAGTTTTTTGAAGAGCAATAGATTCGTCTTTTAATTTCTTTCATTGTGTCACCATTGGTGGTAATTAATGACCCAAGATATTCGAAATTTTCCACTAACTCCAGTTTTTCCTTATTAACATATATTATTTCCATTACTACCCACATGAATAAATGCATGGCACTTTCTAGTTACTACTACCACCCCTATGAAGAAATACATGACCTTATTGTACCGAGTTACCCCCATTACCTCTTATGACGAAATACGCAACCTACCAGAATTATTTTGTCGTGAATATCCATCCATCAAGGAAATGTCCTGAAATCGGGCACGGAGGGAAGGTCACAAACTGAACGAGAACTACAATACCAGGTCTGGTTTTCAGACGGAAACTCGACACAGGAAAAACTAGCGCCGTCTGTTTAAAGACACCAAAACAGAACACATCCTACAGCGATCGCTCAAAACTTGTTCAGTGTCACAGACCCCTGGGCAAGGACAGTCGCGGTGACGCCTATGGATTTGGCCTTAGCAGGCTATGTCTTGTGAGGGTTTGTGGGCGGAAAGACAACAACCTGTGCCATACAGCGGCGCGTCTACTCACTGTTGTAGTTTTGAATACCCGATAAGCGTCCACGTCTCTTCTAGACAACCACGACTAAATGACAGATGCAAAAATAAAAAATAAAAGTGACTAAGAAAAGTGAAAGAGTCCAATGTAATGTATGGTTTAGTTTAGTTTAGTATCAACATCACGGCGCACGTGTGTAACCCATAAGTGCTCCCTTCTACTCCCAACTCAAGCCTGAGGCCGGAGAATCCCAGCTCAATGCACGATTTCCGTAGCACCGGCGAGGATCCTACAATACTTTGGGTAGATTTTTAACTCGAAATTTTGCCCGGGCTGCGCGGTTAGGCTACTCTTTTTCGATTTCCAACTGCCAAGGGATTTTTTACGTGCGCAAAAATACACACGACCATACCACGAGCCCACTCAACCCCAAAAGTATAGATAGTGTTTATAAACATTGACAGTCACTGGAAGTGGAAGAACTTGGTAACCTGTTCGTTATATTGTCTTCCACATCTATTTTATCCATGTGTTGAGTATAAGACAATCTTTTCTTCTTTTTTTTCTTTTCTTTTTTATGCAAGTAAATATATTGTTGTAGTCTTTAATTGTTCGTTTAAGGTGTTGGGACTTGAACGTCTTGTTTAGTACGAGTATATCTCTCTCTCTCTCTCTCTCTCTCTCTCTCTCTCTCTCTCTCTCTCTCTCTCTCTCTCTCTCTCTCTCTCTCTCTCTCTCTACACCACCCCCCCCCCCACCCCCACATATTCATCAATATCTTAGGTCATGTCACAAACACTAAAGAAAGCTGGATCTTTAGAATGTAAAAGCTCCTAGAAAATTGCTCATGATGCCGTGGATCCGGTCGGTGGAAGACAATAATACAGAAATACGACAAGATCTGAACATCGAAGACATGCAGCCCATAAACAGTATTTTGTCTGGCAAACTAAATAAGCTGGCGGAGTGAGCAGGGGCCCTGGCTCAGAGCTTATGGTGTCCGCCTCAAGCTAAGAAGGAACGTGGTTCGATCCCTACATCTGGCAGGGAATTGTTTCAAGAACCATTGGTATTGAATGATATATCGCCCGGTCCACTGATATCTTGGGTAGTGAGATCGGATAACTAACCTTCTCGGATAAGGGTGGAAAAAACAAACACAGGTTTCGTATGCATGTTGTGCGCGTTAGAAATACAACGGCAGTTGGAAATAGCAAACAGTAGGCAGTGAGACAGCAGCCCTGGCAAAATTATTAGAAAACTGAAACCTACCCAGGGGCAGACAGAGCCCGTTACCTTGGCTGGAATCTGTCTAGAGGACATAAATCTTACACACATGCATGCTGAAGTCGGACACACTGACTTTTGATTTGCATAACTAGGTGAGATGCAGTCTCCGCGAAAGAGGAACGAAGAAGTGGCAGAAATACGCTGACCAACACGACCGGGATGCAGGAAATTAAAGACACCCTTAGCATGAACATACATGACGCAGGGGAGCTAGCGAAGGACCGAGCGTCTCGTCGACAAACTGATAACAGCGACGTCCGGCAAAAGATCATGATGATGATGATTGGAATAAAAACTATAAGGTAAAAATGTAGACTATTCATAGCTTGGTGGCTAGATAAAACTTGGATGTTAACTACTAAAAATACTAGAGTTTCCAAAGGGACAGAAAAGTGGGACGTCAAAGGAACAACTAAATACCACAGGCGTTTCAAGGACTTGGGGTTGAGACTTATGTAGGCCTGAAGAAAGCACATGAGTTGGGTGACACTAGGATGAGACCAGTTCAGATGACATCAACGCGAGTGTTCGGACAGACTAACATGATGATAACGATGATGATGATGATGATGATGATGGTGATGATGATGGTGATGATGATGGTGATGATTATTATGATGATGATGATGATGATGATGATGATGATGATGATGATGATGATGATGATGATGATGATAGGAATGTCAACGAAACGTTACAAGCGTAATACTGGTTTCAGTGTCGCTGTAATATAATAGGCCAGATGTCCATTTCTGTCTAAACTTTGGTGCGCGTATTAGTTTATTTCGTCTTCTTCTTCTTCTTCTTCTTCTTCTTCTTCTTCTTCTTCTTCTTCTTCTTCTTCTTTAGTAGTGGTAGTTTAGTAGTAGTAATAGTATCACTACTGCTGCTGCTACTACTACTACTGCTGCTGCAGTTGCTGCTGCTGCTGCTGCTACTAACTACTACTACCACCACCACCACTACTGCTGCTACTACTACTACTACTACCACTTATGTTGCTGTTATTATTACTAATACCACAATCACAACTGAAAAGATAAAAGTAGTCTCATGACAAATACTGCTGTTGACGTGTGAAATGTTAAGCCTTCGCATATTCTAGGCCATGACATATGAGACAGGTTTTTCCTTTCCTCGTCGTCTTTCCTTCCCACAACTATACAACTACAATAATAACTACCAGCATTCCTGCTACTGCTGCTGCTGCTACTACTACTACTACTACTACTACTACTACTACTACTACTACTACTACTACTACTACTACTACTACTACTACTACTACTACTACTACTACTACTACTACTATTACTAAAATTCCTTGCCAACATTAATAAGTGAAAGAAACGTTCAATTTTAGTATTAAATACACAATTCTTCGTTCTATTAACCAAAGATCGCATACCATTCCACATTGCCGGCATAGCGTCAAAAACGTGAGAACGGCCAACCTAAGACAGCGTCTGTCCTCCACTGTTATTGCACTCGGGGATTTCAACAAGCGAAACTAGAACACCGTGCATAAAGTTCTGATACCGAAGTCAAAATGCCGCTAATGGAAGGTCAGGCGTCATGGATCTTTAATTCAATTCATTGACTTTCGAACGGGTAATCGACGCCAAAGCAATGATTACACGCATGCTATTTAGCAAAATATTCAAATGCATTCGCAAACCCAACCAGGAAGATTGTATGACTAAGAAAAGAAATGTCAGACATACAGCTGTATTGTGATTTGAGGTGTTATTGTTAAGCACATGCCCAGCGCAATTTGGTAAATTGAAATATGCCATGGCAGGCACAATCTGGTTTCTCTCATCTGTCTGGTTCGTATCGGATCGCATTCTTTGTTCAGCGGTTTTTTAATACGACATGTAATAATTAGGTACAAGTAATCCCAAGGTAGAACTAAACAGTCCTTCTAGAATCCACAAGGCAAAGGGAATACAGGGCGACCAAACAGTACACGGGCCGGCGCACTAGCGAAGTTGATAGCAGTCAGCGCTGGTAATGTTATGACCAAGGTCGGACGCGGGTTCCACGCCTAGGTTCGTCGCTTGCCAAAGTGCAAGAAAGACTGACCACCCGTTCCACCTGTGCTCTCAGGCCTATAACATGTTATGCCGCTGTCACACTGACCCCTAGCAAGAAACTGCTCCGGTACAAATTACTATAATAAAATAGTAGACGAGGAAGAGAATTCGAGTAAGAGACGGGAATTACACGGCAGGAAGTATATTCAGGATATAAGACCGGATAACAGGGTTTGACTTCGGCGAGTTGTAAAGGTAAAGTATAGGACCTCATTTACCACGCCAAAGAGCGTATTTGGGCATTTGGTGCTGGTCCCATATTTGTATAGACCAATCAGCACTTAGTGGTGATGTCAATGTCACGCCGGCCGCCTTTACTTGCCAGAATATTGCTGGTACCTATTGTAGGCAGTGTTGACCTGAGAGGTTTGGTCAGCTTTAAAACATCCGCCTCGATGGGGATTCGACCACATGGCCACTGGGTCGACGGGCAACGGTGCCAGTCATTGCGCTACTGCGGTGCCCTGGTATATGGTGCTAGGCAGACAGATGAAATGTCCAAAGATCTGACAAATCAACGGTTAAAATCTGGCAAGAAATTAGAAAGGGCAATCTTCTTTATATGATCTATGGAAAGAGTACGCGACACCCATGCAACTGTCCAAGCGTGCAGTAAAATTATCCCTTTGTAAACCATTACAAGCATGGGAAGTTAGGTTTCGAGTTGAGATCTGTGGACAATGTAATACATAAACCAAGAGGCCGATACATCTCCAACACAGGTCTTATTTATTTTGCGCTCGCTCGGTCGCTCGCTCTGAACTCAAGCATAGTCCATACATAATCTTCTAGTGGCACTGAACTGAATTTTGCGTGTGGTTTGGCTTGCCCTATTCCAAGTGTCCCTCTCCATCAGGCACACCCACCCCGACTTAACATTGACAGAGGTGCTTGTAATTTATGTCCCCAAGTCAAGGACGAGAGATCAACATTTTAGTCCAACTGCCCGGTGTAGAGGTTGAAGCCCTTACCTCGGCATCAGCACACCGGATGTTTAAGAACACGCGTTCCTATCCGCAAAAAAAATAAATAATAATAATAATAATAATAATAAACCGGGGTTACTTCTTAACATGCTCACCGCAGATGTGAAATCCCAGTACCGGTCTTGCACACTCCGCCGGTACAAGCTTGGGAAGGGAAATGAGAGTTCCACGACACAATCTCCTGGAAGATGGCACTATGGTATCGGGTGAGGCGTAAAGGGAGAAGATCTCTGCACAAATCTCACACCAGGGGAGGGCAGCACGGCCGAATGGATAAGAGTGCTAGCTTTTAAACTTCCGGTGTGGTGGTGGCGAGGTGGCGGGTTCAACATCTACACCGGTCAGTTGGACTAAAATGCTGACTTCTCGTCCTTGACTTGGGAATGTAAATTACAAGTACCTCAGAACTCGAAGTGGGTTCGCCTTATGGCGAGGGACACTGGTCATAGAGAAAGCTTGTACACACGCCAAAAAACAAAAAAAGGCCAGCATGGACTAGGTTCAAGATCAAAGTGAGCTAATGAAAAAACCAAATCTCACTCCAACAGATGCAAGCCCTTTCCATGGATGTCACTCACGACCTGAGCGCCCGGGCATCAAAACGAAATATTAAAAGTCACAGTCTCTTAGAGAATTCAGACACAACAACAGCTACACAAACAAATGAACATGTAATCAAAATGAAACCATGCAAGGTATTGACTGGTTACCCACCCACCCCTTTCTATCACACCCCCCCCCCCCCCCCCCCCCCCCAATGAATGTTTAAGTCAGAGGCAACCATTTTAGAACATTCCAAGGCGAAGTGTTTGCGGACTGCACTAGAGACCCAGATTGCTTGAAGACAGGATTACTCGACTTCGGAATAGCAAACACTTGATGGGCTTCAGCCAATGTTACTAGCCTGACTGGTGTCAGCCGTGACTTTCTGCTCTGTCTGGTCGCTGTACGTGAAACTTGATTCCTAAATGTAACGCAGTTTCGAAATTCTCGGTATCTTGTTTCGTAAAGTAGTGAGAGTATGCATGCACACGCAAACACGCACGCGCGTCAGACGCACATAAACATGCGTATATGTACACATAGATACATGCGTATCTCATGTGTGTGTATAAACAGGCAGGCAGGCATCCATCCTTTCACACAATCACACGCTCGCACTGGCAGACAAACAGACCGACATTCACACACAATCACGCACGCACAGAAAGAGGGAAACACACGCATATACACAACGCACAGACATACAGGCAGACACAGACTGACACACACACACACACACACACACACACACACACACACACACACACACACACACACATACATACATACAAACGCGTGTACTACCGATACGCCTCGACACATAAACGCATATAAACCTACACATCGGCATCTAACTAGCTTGCAACAGGGACATTCAGATTCAACATCCTTCGACTTCTATGGAGAGAGCCTGAGCACTAATGCGAATACCCTGGCGTTGTTTTTTCGACACAAGTCATGAACACAAGGGCAGAATACCCAAACGCATGCTTTACCACATTTCAATGTACGCACATACTCGTGTATACAATATACACATGCTACCACTTTGAGTACAAGCACATGCATATACAACATACACATGTTACTACCTTCAATACAATGTATGTACACGCACTTACTCACATACACAACATGTATATATTACTGCCTTCAGTACGATATAAGTACAAACATATACATATACAACCACCTTGAGTACAATGTAAGTACAAACACACACACATATATACAGATACAACATACAAATGCTACAATTTTCAGTACAATGAAAGTACTAGCACATACTCATATACACAACACACAAATGCAACCACCTTGAGTACAATGTAAGTCCAAGGACATACTAACATTTACAACATACAACTACCTTCAATACAATGTAACCACAAGCACATACTCACACATACAACATACAAACATTACTACCCTCAGAATAATGTAACTCCAAGCACATACCCACATGCACAACATACAAACCTTACTATCTACAGAACAATGTAATTCCAAGCACATACTCACATATACAACATACAACAAACATTACTACCCTCAGAACGATTTAACTACAAGCACATACTCACATATACAACATACACACATTACTACCCTCAAAACAATGCAACTACAAACACATACTCACATATACAACATACAACAAACATTACTACCCTCAGAACGATGTAACTACAAGCACATACCCACACATACAACATACAAACATTACTGCCTTCAGAACGATGTAACTCCAAGCACATACCCACGCATACAACATACAAACATTACTATCTTCAGAACGATGTAACTACAAGCCCATACCCACACATACAACATACAAACATTACTACAGTCAGAACGATGTAACTCCAAGCACATACCCACATATACAACATACAAATTTTGTCACCTTGGCAATAATGTTGGCTGGCATGGGTAGCGTGAAGCTGTTAATGGCGCCCTGGACAGGGTGAGGCAGGATGTCTGACAGGCGCCTGATGCTGCTAGAGTGGCTCTTCTCGCGCTTGTGGCACTGCCCACACGTAGAATGGCTCATTGCCCTGGCATTTCTACCCACACTTAACACTGGCGATTGGCAACACAGGGCCGCATTTCCCACAATCTTGAGTTAGATGTACGTATCACATTGAAATGTTGCAAATCTAGATATTCACAAGTAGTAGTTGTCCATATCATATTGAAATACTGCAAATCTAGATATCCACAGGTGGTAGCTGTCCATATCACATTGAAATGCTGCAAATCTAGATATTCACAAGTGGTAACTGGGCATACCACACTGAAATGTTGCAAATATAGAACTTCACAAGTGGTAGATAATACTCCCTGTTCTTTACAGTGAATCAAACAATTTAGTCGGTAATATCAAAATCCTGCCATCAAATGAAAAATAATCAATCCCAAGGAACACGTGAAATACACACCGCGATTCATTAAACACGGTTAATACATTACTATATAGAACTCAAACTGTTGAGACAGAGCAGCACTTATGGGTATTTTTTTTTTTTTTTTTCCCCGCGTTTCCATCCTGTTTTCAGGATATTGCGGTCAACACCAGCATCTTTCAGCTGTATGTTGATTCCTAGGCTAGATTACGCTCATCAGCACGCCACGACTTTCTGAGCGACCGGCTCCATACTCTCATAAGTCACTTTTGCGATTCGAACCACTGCTAATTCTCGTCGCGTCACGTGACGAGAGTATTCGGGGTTAGCGGAGAAAGCTGCTAACCCCTCGGCCACGGACTTATGGGTATGCCTTTTGATTTTACTGAAGGTTTGGGTAAAGAGAGGGAACTGGTAATTCCAAGGAGGCTGAGATGTGGTGCCTCCGTAGAAAGGGATAGTAGTTTCTAGGGGGCTGAGATGTGGTGCCTCCGTAGAAAGGGATAGTAGTTTCTAGGGGGCTGAGATGTGGTGCCTCCGTAGAAAGGGATAGTAGTTTCTAGGGGGCTGAGATGTGGTGCCTCCGTAGAATGCGACAGTAGTTTCTAGGGGGCTCATATATGATATATCCGTCGATTGCGATGAAATGGTGAAACAGTAGTTCCTAGTGGGGGAAGAAAGGGGCGTGGGGGTTATGAGATAAAACAGTCGTTTCTCTTGGGCAGAGATGAAATAGTAGTTTCTAGGGGGCTGAGATGTGGTGGCTCCGTAGAAAGCCACAGTAGTTTCAAGCGGGCTGAGATGTGCTATCGCCGTCGAGTGAAATAGTAGTTCCTAGGCGGCGGGGCTCGACCGAAGAACGACAAAGAAGACCAATTTCTTTCTAGATGACATGCTGAATGGGTAAACACAGTGGCACCGAAGGCAATGGGTATGAATGTGTTGGTGTGTATATGAGTGCGTGCAGACGGGCGTGTGAGCACGCGAACGCGCAAACATAAACGGAAAAGTGCCCGTGCCCACGCTATTTATTTTGGCATTTAATAGATAAGTTGCTAGGGCCATATGTTTCGGATCAAACGACAGTCGATGGCTGACCATCAGTATGACTTCCCTGAACATGTTCTGGTAACCATGTTCAAGAACTGGGTCGATCCCACAGCATTGTGGTGAGGGGAATATGCCAACTCGGGAAAAGAAAGAGAGAGGGGAGAAAGAGAGAAGAAAGGGAGAGAAAGAGAGAGGGGGAGAGAGGGAGGGAGAGGGAGAGGGAGAGAGAGAGAGAGAGAGAGAGAGAGAGAGAGAGAGAGAGACAGACAGACAGACAGACAGAGAGACAGAGAGATCTGAACATAGGACTACTGCGCTGTCAGAAAATCCCACTAGCCTCTACACCATGGCTTTACCTAAGCTCAGGTAAAGGTATTTTTTTTAATGTTGCATGCCCTTTGCAGGACGTTGCTATCAAATCCATGTTGATTTTATAGGCAACTGTACGTTCAGTGGTTTACCATTGCTTTCTGAACGAGAATTCAACCGCAAAGTTCAACTTAATGCCGGTGTAAGGGTTGAACCGCTCACCTCACAATCAGCGAAGCGGAAACACAGTAATAAACTTGTGATTTCCAGTGCTACATTCGTAGTCATCATGAACTTTCACGGCCCAGTTCACATGGGATGCCGCTGAGATCTCAAAGACCAAAACCAGGTCTCCAGCTGACCAAGATCTCGCGGCACCTCGTCTTGACGCCACCTACCGACAGATGGGTCCCCAGTCTGGCTTCAAATGTGAAGTTTTAGTACCGGCCTCGCACACCTTCGTGGTTACTGATCTTGGAGAGAGAGAGAGAGAGAGAGAGAGAGAGAGAGAGAGAGAGAGAGAGAGAGCGAGAGAGAGAGAGAGAGAGAGAGAGAGAGAGAGAGAGAGAGAGAGAGAGAGAGAGAGAGAGAGAGAGAGCTCTGCGACACAATGACAAAAAGGTGGTACTTTAGAACAAGGACGGGAGGAAGGTAGGGTCATCTATATCCCACTATACACACAGTCCTTTTCGAGGTTCAGACTACCTGAACATGATCGCACCGGACTTAAAGAGTTAAACTTAGTCTTCCTGGGGATTACACACCAACCAATTTACGTCAAAACAAACATATGGCCGTGTGCATCTCACCAACAAAAGAATATAACTGCATTTATCAAACAGTTTCCGTTCTCGGTTAAAGCTGACAATATAAGGTCACAGCCACTTCTCGGTCTAAATCCACATAGATGATGTTGGGCGCTTGTGCACAAGACTATTTTAAGTAAATGTCAGCAGTATTTTTAATGTAACGCTGAGTCGAGTGTTCACACAGCTTAATCGTTAGCTGTCAGTCTAGTAAATGTGTGGTTGAGGACGACCAAGTCATGTGATCGCTTCCACTAACCCGCGAGTAAGAAACACCTGCTAGATTTTGCTAATCGTGAATAGAGGCGGTTGTGAACAGTAGAGTTGGGGAGAGGACCAGACTGCATAAAGCTATTCTTCGTTCACTTTTGCTTTGTATCCACCCATTGAAGCGTGGGTCCTTAACATACTCACACCAAGCTGTCAAAGCTTGTCCTCTATCTTCTGCAGTTCCCATATGTCCTATATTATTCACCTCTGACTCTAATTCTCTTCTCCATGTGTTTTAGCTCTCTCTCTCTCTCTCTCTCTCTCTCTCTCTCTCTCTCTCTCTCTCTCTCTCTCTCTCTCTCTCTCTCTCTCTCTCTCTCTCTCGCATTCATCCTGTGGGTTCCAGAGGAAGGACTTTCCAGTTACACTATTCTCATGTTTGATCAATGTTGCATCTCCTCCAACGCCATCGTCATTTCTCACCCCTTGATTCCCTACAATCAGTCAACCCATGGATTCCCTAGAATCTGTCAAACCCTGGATTCCCTAGAATCTGTCAACCCCTTGATTCCCTAGAATCTGTCAACCCCTGGATTCCCTAGAATCTGTCAACCCCATGATTCCCTAGAATCTGTCAACTTCTCTTCCTAAGCCCCGCATTATTGTTCCTATCGTAACACGTTAGCCCAGTGGTTCTCAACCGGTGGGGAATTCCCCCCCCCCTCCAGGGGGGGGGGGGAATTTTGGGGTTTCCAGGGGGGGGGGGGGGGGAATGAAGATTATTTCAAGATCGCGTTAATACAAGAACCGATTACTTGATCTTGTTTTTCCTTTCATACTTTACGCTTCTGTACGCATCACCCTTCTGAAATTCTTTTTATAACGTAAGTAGATCCGCAAATCACATTTTATGTACATGTCTAGACTTGTTTTAGTATGTGCTATTAAATTTAGCTTCAATTATTACGTATACTGTGTAGGGGCAGGGGGAAATTTTTAGGGAGGAAATACAAAAGGGGAGGGGGGATGACGTTCTAAAAATATGGTAAGGGGGGGGGGGGAATGATGTCCTAAAAATATGGTGAGGGGGGGGGGGGGAATGACGTCCTAAAAATATGGTGAAGGGGGGAACGGACCAAAAAAGGTTGAGAACCACTGCGTTAGCCCTTCTGCTAAGCGTGGACACGAGTTAATGAATATTTGTGGTTCATCAGATGTAAGTCAGAAAATGTATAACTCTTTACTCCAGATGAAACAACGGACCCACAAGAAATAAATGAACTTTTATTTGCAGACGATCACTTTCATAGCGACGAGGGCATACTGCAAACCCATATTAATACTCTTGAGTTCAACATGTAGCAGATACAATATGAGTATAAATACAGCCAAAACCGAAGTAATGCAAGTTAGCAGATCTCCTGGTCCACTAAGTATACAGATAAATAGCACATCTCTGAAACAAGTTAAAGTTAAAGAATTCAAATATCTTGGAAGTATGATCACAGAAGATGGCAGATTGGACAGAGAAATTGAAATCAGATGTCAAAAAGCTAGTGCACTTACATATCTATCTATCATCCTTACTGAAACATTCAAATATACCCATGTCCGCAAAACGACAGATAATAAACAGCATATTCACACCAACCCTATGCTACCAATCTCAAACTTGGACTTTATCCAAATCACACTTTAGCAAAATCAACAGCTGCGAGATGAGATGCCTGAGGAGAGCTGCCAACTTAACAATCCGAGACCGACTAAGAAATGCTGTTATCAGACAGACAGTGGGATCAACACCTTGTGCCACATTTATTGAAAGTCAGAAGATCAAGTGGTTTGGCCATGTCGTTAGAATGCAACAACATAACTACCATCACTGGCCTTACATCAAAGATCATTTGCGACGAGACCAAGAGGACGTCCAAGAAGAAAATGGATTGACGACATCAAAGACATTGTACAATCACACGGAATGACACTATCCAGTGCCGCCCACCGGGTGCTGGAACGCAAATTATTCCTCCCCACGACGCTTGACAGCAGAAGTGGATGATGATGATGATGTTGATGATGATGATGATGATGATGATGATGATGATGATGATGATGATGATGATGATCAGTAATTGTTTTAGACATGCTCTGTTTCTGATCCACTTTAACAGATTTGGCTTAGAAACGGACGCTGCCCATCTAGACCATTGCGCCACTATCTCCTCTTGGACTCGACAACATGCGAAACACTTACCTATCAACGCTAGACTTTTTGTACGGATCCATCCATCATGTGCCATGCCGATAAGCGTGGGCGGTCATGTTCTGTCAACTCACTCGATCACCAGAATCGTGGATCAGCTCCGTGTTCCTGTCTCGACCATGCCACGTGGCCAAGCCATCCAGGTATTCACTTCTCGGTCTTCCCCTTGATCTCTTCCCTTCGATCTTGCCAGTTGTCACCAAGTTATAAAATCCATTGCTCATTGTCCACGCTTCACATCCATACAAAAGTACAGGTTCTATGTAGCACTTCAATACTATATTTCTAGTTTCAATTGATATATTTGTATTGGTCAGTGTTCTAATCTCTTCAAGGCATCTCCCATCAGATGTTATGACTGTGCCGAGATAACTGTACAGATTAACTTGCATAAGAATATGCCCATTTACTCATATATCACATTGTGGTATTTCCTTCTTCCCAGTGACGACCATAATCTATGTCTTCTTGCTATTCAATTCTAACCCTAGTTGCTTAATGTGTGCAATAACCACATCTACTAAATGTCGCAGACCCTGTTCATTGTCTGCAATCAAGACTATCATCTGCATATTTAATGTTATTGATGTATGATCCCCCAATGTTGATTCCTTCCATATCTTCTATATTTCTGAAAATATTTTCACTGTACAGGGAAAAAAAGATTTAGAGACATTACACATCCCTGTCTAAGACCTCTTTTAATAGGCTGATATTGACCTACATCATTATCAATTCTGATGGCAGCTTGTTGTTTCCAAATCCAATATGTGTTTTTTACAAGTCTAGGGTCTTTCCCATCAATTTGTAGATCTTCAAGCATCCTTATCATGTCGACATGTCTCACTTTATCGAAAGCCTTTGTGTTGTCAATAAAGCAAAGATATAGATCTTTGTTTTCTTCTATAGAACGTTCAATTACTGTTCTCAGTATATACACAGCATTTACTGTACCCTTGCCTTCAACAAATCCACATTGTTCTTCTCCTATTTCGGATTGTTTTTTTCTTCTTAACTCTTTGCATGATAATTCTCAGCAAAATCTTCCCATTATACTAATTGTTCGATGTTGATCACATTCTAAAGCTCCTGATTTCTTCGGGATTACAATAAATATAGAATTAGATAATTCAAGAGGTATATCTCCAGTATCGTATATTGCGTTCAGCGGTCTGGTGACTCGATCTATTCCATATTCTTCTGATCATTTATATTGTGATGTTATCTGTACCCGGGGTTTTGCCAGTTTTGATACGGTTAAGAGCATTCTGAACTTCCATCTTCAAAATTGATGGTCCTTCATTATTATTCCGATGAACACATTGTTCTTCTCTTGTATCATTATAAAGATCTTTCACATAATCTGACCATGCATGTAAAATCTGATCATTTTCTATTATGATTTTGCCATCTTTGGTTTTTAGGCAACCCGTTCATGTGTGTGTTCTTTTGTTAGTGATGTCATTAATTCTTTTGTGCATTAATTTGGTATTCCGGGTGTTGTGTTGGTTTTCAATTTCCTTGCAATTTTCCTCAAGCCATGTTTCTTTTGCCTCTTTTGTACGGATACGGTAGTGAGATTTCTGGGGACGTTACGGGAAGTAATAAACTAGCGACATTTGGCACAACTGGTGGGAAAAGAGCCAGGGGAAGGCAGAGAGATCAATACCTGGATGGCTTGACATAATCGGACAAGATCTGATCTAAGACTAGTGATCTTGTGAGAAGGTGAACCATCACCAATCACTCTTATCGACATGCACATGATGATGATGAGTGAACAGCGGTGTTTGGAGGAACGAGGAATATCACGACAAGAAGACATGCATACGATGATGATGAGTGAACAGGGGTGTTTGGAGGAACGAGGAACATCACGGCAAGAAGACATGCATATGATGATGATGAGTGAAAAGCGGTGTCTGGAACGAGAACATCACGGCAAGAAAACATGCATATGATGATGATGAGTGAACAGGGGTGTTCGGAGGAAGGAGGAATATCACAGCAAGATGACATGCATATGATGATGATGAGTGAAAAGGGGTGTTTGGAGGAACGAGAACATCACGGCAAGAAAACATGCATATGATGATGATGAGTGAACAGGGGTGTTCGGAGGAAGGAGGAATATCACAGCAAGAAGACATGCATATGATGATGATGAGTGAAAAGGGGTGTTCGGGGGAAGGAGGAACATCACAGCAAGAAGACATGCATATGATGATGATGAGTGAACAGGGGTGTTTGGAGGAACGAGGAACATCACAGCAAGAAGACATGCATATGATGATGATGAGTGAACAGGGGTGTTTGGAGGAACGAGGAACATCACTGCAAGAAGACATGCATATGATGATGATGGGTGAACAGGGATGTTTGGAGGAACGAGGAACATCACAGCAAGAAGGCATGCATATGATGATGATGAGTGAACAGGGATGTTCGGAGGAAGGAGGAACATCACGGAAAGAAGACATACATATGATGATGATGAGTGAACAGGGGTGTTCGGGGGAAGGAGGAACATCACGGCAAGAAGACATGCATATGATGATGATGAGTGAACAGAGGTGTTTGGAGGAAGGAGGAACATCACGACAAGAAGCTGTTTATTCCATTCGCCAAAAAACTCCCTCTGGGCATTACTTCGGACCAGCTGACAATGAAACACCGAAAAGCTCTGGGGGAAACATGTGCCAAAAAATTAACAGTGTATTCCCTTGGTGAATTCAAAGACAGAAGCTACAAACAATATATTGCTCGATTTCCTTCCTGGCATATTTCGTTGTATCTCGTCAAATCTTGATAGGCCAGGCAAGAAATCGTGCAATATTTTGTTTATGGTTTCTGTGTTTAGAAATATTACCAACCTGAGCTTCAAGAAAGTCAGCAGTTGGAACACTCACGATGGGGGAGCTTTAGAAGACTCTTTGAACGGCTGCTGGTTTAAGACACGCTAACATATCAATCAATCAATCATGCGACATGCCGGAAAGCGTGGGCGGTCATGACTCGCCATTTCACCCGATCACCGGAGTCATGGATCAGCTCCGTGTTTCTGTCTCAACCATGCCATGTGGTCTAGACACCCAGGTATTTACTGCTCAGTCTTCCTCTTGGTCTCTTCCCTTCGATCTTGCCAGTTGTCACTATGTTCTCCACTCCATTTCTTCTCATAACATGTCCAAAAAAATTTGACTGTCTATGTCTAATTTCTCTAATCAATTTACGGTTTTCATTCGTTTCCTGTAGTACTTGGTCATTGGTTTTTCTGTCTGTCCATGGTACCCATTGCAGTTTCCTCAGAAACCAAATTTCTGCAGCCATCAGATGTTTTTGAGCTTGACTGCTCATTGTCCAAGTGGGCTAACATATAAAGCAACATATTTTGAGATGATTGACTTTGGAATTAAGTCCGGATCCAGCAAGGAGGGCCTTTATGAAAGGACAAATCTGACGTGTTTACAACCAATGTATTACTGGAACAATCAGCACCAACACTTTACATTTGTTGATCGAGACAGAACATTAATGAGTTTGCCCTATGATGTCGATTCCTAAAACCAAGAATCCAACAGAAAACCCCGCCAGCTTTTATAAGTTTACCGATAAACTGATAACGTATGCATCCCAGGTCAAAGGTGACGTTCTTTACCAACAGCACCACGAAATAAAATTAACACCCTATATGTCTATTTGCTGTGCATCATGATCTTAATCTCCGCCTGCTAAACTTATTAGACCGTTAATTCATTTAACGTGCGAAGCTAAGACATCACTGCAGGGTGACAGTAGTGGATAATTTACGTGGTGGATGTTTACTGTCCTAAGCTGCAGTTTATCATTTACTACTGATATAAACCGCAGCCGTTAGAGAGGAACGGGAATTTTGAGTGTAGTTCACACGAGGAGATAACGAGGTAATTGACAGCACACGCCACTGAAAGTTTGCGCTACTCTACCGTCATCACCAACATCAAGTGTCCTTTCTGCATTGAAGACTGCCTGCAGTGAGACTCCTTTTGACGAAGGATTTCACGGTGAATTTATTAAACTTAATGAAATATTAGTGCATGTCCTTTAACAGGACGCTGCAATCAATTCCCAGCAAGTATTGCATGTCTATGATTTACTAGAAAATGTTTATATTCACGTGTGTGGACGATGCTTGGGTTCAAAGCTAGCGAAGGCAAATAAAAGTGCAGATGGTAATGGCTAATGTATTTTGATTTCAAGAATCCGCGATTCAAGAAAAAGGTAGATCGGGGAGGGTGTTAAGAGAGTGAGTGAGTGTGAGAGAGAGAGAGAGAGAGAGAGAGAGAGAGAGAGAGAGAGAGAGAGAGAGAGAGAGAGAGAGAGAGAGAGAGAGAGAGAGAGGATGAGTTGTCACAGAGGTAAATGTATCAGTAAGACTTGCTCATATGGGACTCACAAATGAGATATATAAAAAGAAGGCTATATAAGAGAGATATAAAATCTACGACTTCAATAATCACGTATCATATATATGTGCTACGGCAACACACCAAGGTTGTTACACAACCTAATCCATAAACCACAACTTCCACGGCACACATCGTTCCCAGACACAAAATGTTGCTAACTTGAACATCAGTATTGACATCGCGTAATCCATTTTACTAATTCTTGAACATCACCGCTTAGATCAATATTATAAAACTCCGTTTTACTAATAATAGAACGTCATCACTAGGATCAACGTTCGCATAGTACGTTTTACTAATTATAGGACATCAACATTTAGATCAATATTCGCGCAGTCTGGTTTACTAATTCTAGTACACCAACACAACGATCAATACTTGAATACGTTTTACTAATTCTAGCACATCAACATTTAGATCAATTGTTCTAAATCCCACAACCTGTTGTTCTAAACCTCGAAAACACTGCCCTTGACATGGCGAATACGTATAGAAAGAAGTAGGATAAACAACACCATGACGCGAACGCAGAGTGAGAGAGAGAGTACTCGTGAGTGCATGTAGCAGTTTCTCCCCCACCACTGTGTTGCAGCGAGGAATCCAGGAGGGCATGACGGGTATGTGTGCAGCTAGCTACGTGGAGGGGAAGAGAAAACGGCGGAAGGATAAGACGCGAACTTATTTGCAGTATGCAGCAACTACGGCGCAGGAAATAGATTTTACTGCATCTTAACAGGCCCGTGCTCAGCGTAAATCGGGCGCAGGTGTTTCTTTTGAAATGCTGTTTTGGGAAGGCAACTGGGTGAATATGTTCCAATACAACGGTGATGGTGAAATAGTTAACTAAACGGGCTGCCGGACCGCTTGTCCTGAGTTCAAACCCTTCTTATTATAGTCCTTGCCGTGTGGCGTTGGTGATCATGTTTGTCCTCAGCCTTCTGTCTCGTGATGCCAATTATTTCTGAAACTAATGTTAAACCATGCTCTTTCGGTCTCTCCCTGCCTCCAGTCCCATGCAACTTTTCCGTTGTAACGACATACAACAGCCTTTTCCCATTTCTCCATAATATGCCCAACGAAACTGGAATGTCCTCTTCTGATGCGATTAACAATTTCTCTTTCAGAGTTAACTACTTTCAATACATCTTCCTTGCTCTTTCTATCCGTCCACGGTGTTCTCATCACACATCCATAAAACCACATCTCAGCGTCCCTACATAATTCCTCACTAGCCTGCTAACTGTCCATTATTCGCTTCCGCACATCAGGACTGGCACAATACAGCACAGCTCATGAGAACTCTTTTAACCACCTCGACAAAATGACGAATTGCAAAGAATACTCTTCATCTTGCCTTTGCTTGGGTTATTCTACTTTTAACGCGAGATTACTCAATATAACCAGTATTGCCACGATAATCACTAATTTCCACAATCCCCCTCCCCCCCCCCCCCCCCCCTATAAATATTTACTGTACCCATTTACCATTGATATGAACTCAGGACCTCCGGACGGCTAGACAAGTATACAAACAACTCCGCCATCGCGGCTCCTTTAAAAACAAAGCACAACAAACACACATTGTACATATAAATACTTAAAAATCTCTTTAGCAACAAGCGTTGCTTTAAATCGGCTAATAACGAGAACTGCCTATGTGTATGTGTATGAGTGCGTGCGTGTGCACGCGTGTGCGCGCGCTCACATACAATTACTTCATGCACGGGCGCCTTATAACGAACTCTAACTATGCTCGATACAGCCGTGCTGTTTCCTGGACTCCAGACAATCCACAGCTGGCTCATGTCTCTACAACACAGGGAGTTCACACACGGAATTCCAGCCCTGCTGGGACTGCCAAAACAGAGGCTAAACACACACACACACACATACAAACAGGGATATCAAAGGTGAGATAACAAATTAAATACTGGAAATCGATTAAGATTACACTCCTCGCTGATCCTTCAAACACATAAATAGCATCATTATATGTCATAACTAGAACCATTCAAAGCTGGCGGCCTACTGTTCGCAAGTCATAAAAAATCCTAGCCTGTCAACTCCTTTCCCGTGGTTATTTCTTGTCTGTTTTATCTTCAGGGAGTTGTTGTCTAATCAATACGCGAGTCTCTTCACACGTCCTATTACAGACCCTTCACTGATAATGGCATTTGAGTGGTCGACAAGGGTTCGATGCCAGCTCTTGTCTTTCGCTACGGGGGAGGAGACAAGACAGATAGACATACTCAAGTCTATCTCCCTCAACACTGCACACCTAATGAATAGTTTTGTTCCAAATTTCGAAGTCTTTCTCCCTCAATATGACACATCCAGATGAACAGTTTTGCCCGTGTATTAATGAAGTATTTCTCCCTCAACTGAAGGGTTTTGTCATGCTCAAAGTTTCACAAAAAGAAGAGTCTGCTTGTGTATCAAAGTTTTACTCCCTTCAATTTACACACCCAATACAGAGTTCTGCTCACATATTTAAGTCCCCCTCCCCCGCCCCTGGACTAACACCCCTTAATGGAGGGTTTTCCTCGTGCAGCAAAGTGTTTTCCCTTGTATAATACTTAGCAAAATGTGGCAGGAAAACAAGTTTAATTTCACGACATCTTTCTTTATCATACAATTCTGGATATTAGTCGGCTCCCATTTTATGAGACTGAGTCATCCTCAGGGTCGTTCTCCACAGGGATAGGTGCTGATCCAATCTTACTGGTCCAGCTAGAGGGCAGCCCCAAAGGCCGTCCTGGATCAACCACAGGGCCGTACTGATCCAACCACAGGGCCGTCCTGGTCCAACCACAGGGCCGTCCTGGTCCAACCACAAGGCCATACTGGGTCAACTATAGGTCTGTACCGGTTCAACAATAAGACCGTACTGGTCCAACCTCAGGGCCTTACTGGTCCAACCAGACGGCAACCTCAGGGTCGTAATGATCCCACTACAGGTTCGTACTGAGTTAACCTTACGGTCGTCCACGTCCAACCAAAACGGGCCGTTCTAAGTCCCATTCTAATCCAATCTTTGGGTCGTATTGGTCGAACTATAGGTTCGTATTGAGGTAACCTTAGGGCCGTTCAAGTCCAACTAAAGGGCAGTTCAAATCCAGTCCTTGGGTCGTGCTGGTCCAACCACATAGGCTGTAATGGTTCAACAACATTGACAGTGGTGGTCCACCCTCAGGGCCCACTGTAAAAAAAAATAATAATAATACTGCTATGGTTGGAGATTACACCGGACCACTGTCTTTGTCGATACACGCTGTCAGAGACGTTAAGGAGGAGATAAGAGCATCTATGGACTTTTCCGGAGGCAGATGATGATGATCTTCATTAATCACAAGTCTCTTTGTAAACAAGCGCAGCAATCACTATGTTAACAGATTCAGTTCCAAGCAAAAACTAGGTTTGAACCCAACAAACATGGATGGTGGAAAATGGGAGACGGTGGTATGTCACAGTTATGACTTAAAAGTTGTTAATTTTGTAGCAGATATGTATTATATATCAAATTCAAGGGGGTTGCATAAGGAAAACTACTGTTTATAACCCCATGGCAGATACGGGAAGTCTCTTAAGACGATTAATCATCCCATGGCACTTAATCAGTTAATATGGTTTTTATTTGTAATACCAATAGAATAAACTGGACATGACGGCATCAATGATCAACATCAAATAAATCCAATACACGTATTCATACACTTACCAGACAGAGGTGCCTCCTTCTAAGCATTAGGTACTATTTGTTTGATGCCTCATATATCCTTTGTCTAGTTTCCTCTTTCCTCTTGAAAAAGACGTTGCTTATGTTGTGTCCGTCCACAAGGAAGGTGCGGCATTTGCAGCTTTCGGCTGACACATCCGACGTCACTACTGTATGGTTTCACAGCCGGGTTTGCCATTCCTCTTTCAGCACACACTATAAATAATATGTCACGTGCGCAAGGTGGACACAGGGCCTCCTGTACCTCGCCTTTGTCTGAGTAGGCTAGGCAGCCGCTACACTCAGAATCCAAGAGATCAGAAAGTAAAATGGCAGCACGGCTCCATCATCATATTGCCCTGAAATGAATTCGGGCTGGGAATCCTTTTATTAAAGGCCTACGCCTCACTGATAAGTTATCCTTATTTCATGTAGTCGTTTCACTGTAGCAAGTCTTAACAGCATCTACATTGACAAGGAACATCAATCTAAGGGCTTTTCATGGCCTAATGTCAACAAATGTAGAAACATCAGAGCAAATATTCGCTTAAGAGGTACTGTGCTTACCTTCCAATTACAAATTCACCACGCAAACGTGGTTGTAGGCCGATGCAACCGTTCCAAAGCACTGCTGATTCACCTTATTCTTGTATATTTTTAGGAGTAGAGAAAATAGTTGGGGAGTTCGGAAGACCGGTGTGATAATGACAATGTGAACTATTGAGTGGTCTCATAATATGGGGCTAGCGCCAAATTCATAAGACGCCTCATGGCGTAAAACTGAGTCCTTTGCTTACTTTGTTTAGTGCGGGACATAGAGTGTTGAAGGTGACTGGGAGGGGGAGGGGGTGCGGAGATGAAGGACCACGCGGAGACAGAGGGCAAAGGGTGAAGATATCGTGAAGATGAGAGGCGAAGAAGGACAACGCAGGGAATAAGGTACGGAGAGAGATGACAACAAGCAAGACAAAAACTGCATACACTGGAGTAGAAATAGCTAGGGGAGGAAGGGAGCGAGGAAGAGAAAGAGAAAGGGGAGAGAGAAAGGGGGAGAGAGAGAGAGAGAGAGAGAGAGAGAGAGAGAGAGAGAGAGAGAGAGAGAGAGAGAGAGAGAGAGAGAAGACGGTACATCAACACATCAAAATAGAAGTATTGACCGACCTTGTGGATTCTCAGTTGTCTTTACTATTTGTTCGCTTTTGTAGAAAAAAACCTTCTTACTTAGTTTTTAACCATATGTCGACCTCTATGGCGTTATGCCTTTATCCCATACCACCGGAACATTCCAGCCGTTTACGCTTACATCTCATATTGAAAATTCCCAAGATTGAGGCTTATTACCCATTTAAATGGGAAGACTCGTACAAGTAAGCTTATATTCCGTATCATTGGGAACATTCCTACAGGAACAGAAACTATAACGTGATGAATGAAATTATGAATGATATGAGAAACCACGAGTCCATCTAGGACACGACTTCACACTGAAAAAAGCCAATCAAATCTCCAACCTTCTTTCAAATTAATTATTCAGAAGTCAATTGTAAACAATGAATGATTACTGGGGGAAGCATAGATTTGTATTCACCTCTGGAAAATACGAAAGCACCAACAGATGTGAAACATACCTCCCTTACTTATGCCAAGTTATTCAAATTGGAAAACCAGCATGAAACTTTTGAACACACCGTTTTGTTTTGTTTTTTTATATTGCCGTTACACATATTCTTGGGAAATTCTGCGGTGGTTTCCCGTTGAATTCCACACAGAACTCGATAACCAAAAATCCCATTCCCACAGCAGGAGTCTGCTGTGGGTATTGTGGGGTGCTAGGACCATCATATTTGTGTTGGCTCGAGTGCGCGGAGGGATAGGTGATCAGTCTTTCCCTCCAGTAGCGGGCGGAGGGGGCTGACTGTCTCGTGCCATTGTCAACGTATCGTCCTAACCGTTACACTAAACGCGTCCGTACAATACTTGACAGCCCGCAGGAATTTACTGGACTTGTATCTTTTATTGAAACAACCCAACCTCCGACACCCCCCCCCCCCCTCCTGCCCACATAACATACCATAGCGTCCAAGCCACTGTTGGCCGGCAATAAGACGATACCCAGCGTTCAAGAGTGCATTTGTGTGCACAAGTAACCCAGGCCGGCTGCATGCACATCAAATAGACGGCTATTCACTACTTCGGCTGACGTCACACACCTACATTAAAGCAAACAAAGCGATTTCTAAGCGACAGCTGTGCCCCTTGTTGCTCTAACGTTTCCGTCCTTCTGTGTCCGTTGAAATACTACCAAATCTTCGTTAACGATTAACACATAAGAACAATAGCAGCACTGATTCCGCCACCCCAAAATTATTACATTTCACGTAGCATTTACACGATTATACAATGGCGTTGTGGTAATTTACCAGCTTGGGTCAATTTTAGTCACGTTCTGTGAAATCAATGACCGAGTCACGTTAGCCAAACTTGAAATGCTGTGATAGATCGAAGCCAGTCGCGCCACGCAGCTGTTGCTGCTGTCAAAGTTAACACCGCATACAATCTATCTATAGCATGATGGCGAAAGGTCGGAAGCAGATACTTCCGAAGGTTCGTTATATGCTGATATGACTGAGGTCAAGTTAAGGTACTGTGAGCTAAGTTGACTAACTCACTTCTTCACTGGTTTTTCTTTCCCTGTAAGGACAGGAATCTTCTTCTTCTTCTTCAGCGTTCCGAGCCATTGAGGTTCTTTGCTGCAGATACAATCCGTCTCCATTCGTCTCTCTGGTTGACCTTCTCTTGCCAGTCGTTGATTCCAAGTGCCTGTAGGTCTGTGTATATATTATCTCTCCACCGTCTTCTTGGTCTACCTCGGGGTCTACGTTCATTTATTTCCTGAGTGTAAGCGAGTTTTGTTTCCTTATTATCTTCCATTCTTTCTATATGCCCCAGCCATTGTAGTCTATTAGCCTTCATGATACCAGTGATTAGCGGGGACTTAGATCATAAATGTCTTTGTTACTTCTTCTTTTCCACTCTCCACTTTGTGTATCCCTAATGGATCCAAAGATGCGTCTTAAAACTTTGTTCTCAAAGGTTACAGACAGGAATCTGGTTTGTCGAAATGATGAGCAGCTGTTTCAAGCATCAGCCAAGAAAGCGACACAAAGATGACATTTACGGCCCTTTAGCACTGCTTCTCTGACACATGCGCGGGTCCTTCTTAACTGGGGCAGTCAGGTGTAAGTGAAGATACAACAAAGGACCCCCTCCCTCACTAGATGAGTAATGGGTATGCGGTGCTAACCCCACAATTTTACAGCGTATAGACCCATCAGAATTCGATGTATGATGTAGTCAGTATCACACCGACAGCCTTTATTTCCTAGAACATTTCCGGGTACCTATTGTAGGCTGAGGCTACCTGGGATGGGTTCGAGCCACATGGAAAAGGATGGGTGGGGGTCAGATTTTTACGCCAGCAAGGCGTACAGCGCCGTGATCTAATTCTCTGGGATATGAGAATAGAGTAAAGACAACGGTATAACTACTACTTCTACCACGATCTAATTCTCGGGGATTTGCGAATGAACATGGGTTCTCAGGGTGACCAGGCCTTAAATGGTACCGAGAAAGGACTCGCGAACTAAAGCTGGCTGTTTGATACTAACCAAATGACCCACCGAGTACTGACCCGTTTAAAAAAAATGGGTCTCAGCAGAGTTGATCCAGAACAACAAATACTGAGATCTGTGGAGAGCCATGAACGCCTACGCCAGCTGGCAAGACACTTGATGATGATGATGACCGTATGCCCAATGAGCCTTCGGGCGTGTAAAATTATTCTGAACTTTCTTACTTCCTGGTCAACATTTTCTTTTAACTGTCCGCCACGACGGGAATTTAAACACACGACCACCGGGTTGACAGGTAAGCGTCCTAAACAATGTTCTACCTCAGCTCCTCCTAGTCAGGTGTAGAGGTATTGTATCTGTACGTCAATGGGTGAAGTCTGTCGGTGAGGTGTAAAGTATGACTTCACATTTATAACGACACGGCAAAATCCGGTGAGGGAACTGGCTCTATTTCTCTCCAGCTTACAGCAAATTGTAAAAATTATGTAGTACCCATTATTTGGTTGAGCCGCGGTAGCACAGTAGACAGTAGACGTGACTGTCGACCACTGGTCACGTGTTCGAATCCCCATAAAGGCAGATTTGTTGAATTTACTTGAGCTCCCAGGTCGACCCAGCCTAAATGGACACCAGCAAAGTTCTGGGGAAGTAAATACGGCACTAGAACTACCTGGAACTAACACCATGTACTCAACACACATCAAGGCGAGGAAACTGCCTCTTTACTACTTTTACTAACATACATACATTTTCATTGAAAATGCTTCAGTTATTGAATCTCTAGAGCTTCCTAATCATCCCCAACGAATCATCGACTGGCACCACTCTAGCACCACTCATCCGCTTACAGGACACAACTCAATCTCTCGCTGCCTATCAAAACCTAACAGTTGCTCAGAAATTCCCAGGGCTTGTAATCGAGTGACCGATTTTGCTCTCTCGCCTCCTCCCCTCCCCAATCCTCACAGCGGAAGCAATCGATCCCATAATATCACACCAAATGGCTAACAACCTCAGAGAACGCTGCACGCTGCGACATTCCATACTCGGACGCCAAGCTAGAAAAATTGGATTTACTCCCTAACTCAAGTCTGCTGGGACGTGTTGATGTTGGGTGCGGAATATTTGGTGTTTATACAAAAAAGGTTCGAACAAATTAATGTCCCGCAGAGCCTTTCATCATAGCTACAAACAATGCATTACCACAGAACACAGCGGTAAATTAAATCAACACGTCTATAAACTATTTGACTAAATTAACAGCAATATACGCATTATGAAACATTTAATTTACACCTATAGCAGTATATGCTCTATTTACTATCGACTCTTAAAGAGAGGCAATATATTTATTATAGAAGATGTAATCTGAATTAGGAGCTATATATCCTGTATATAATATTTAATGTGAACTAAAACTAGTTTACGTGTTATATTTAATGTGAACTAAATCTAGTTTACGTGTTACATTTAATGTGCACTAGACGCTATATATCTTTTACAGAATATGTAATGTGAATTAAATATAATTTAAGTGTTATATGTAATCCGAACTAGCAGCAATCTATGTCCGACATCGAGTTAAGGAAAAGCTTCGGTGATAGAATCTCCGCATTGTTCCAATCAGCATCAGTGTATGTGTTGTAGCTCTCAGTTCCCTGACGGTAATACATGTGCGAGACAGACAGACAGACAGACAGACAGACAGACAGACAGACAGACAGACAGACAGACAGACAGATAGACAGACAGACAGAGCGAGGCCGAGAGAGAGACAGAGAGACATAGAGAGAGACAGACAGAGAGACAGAGTGACCGAGAGAGAGACAGAGAGAGAGACAGAGAGACAGAGACAGAGAGATAGAGAGAGAGACAGAGAGATACCGAGAGACAGAGATAAACAGAGAGAGACAGAGAAAGACAGAGAGAGACAGACACAGAGAGACAGAGACAGACAGAGAGATAGAGAGACAGAAAGAGAGAGATAGAGACATAGAGAGAGAGAGAGAGACAGAGAGACAGATACAGAGACAGAGAGACAAAGAGAGAGAGACAGAGAGAGGCAGGCAGATAGAGAGACAGAGAGAGACAGAGAGAGACAGTTAGAGAGAGACAGAGGCATAGAGAGAGAGAGACAGAGACATAGAGAGAGACAGAGACAGGCAGAGAGACAGAGAGACAGGGAGAGACAGACAGACAGAGAGACCCGAGAGAGACAATGAGACAGAGAGAGACAGACAGAGAGATAGAGAGAGAGACAGCGATACAGAGAGAGACAGAGAGACAGAGAGAAAGAAAGACAGAAAGAGAGAGACAGACAGTCAGACAGAGACAAAGAGACAGATACAGAGACAAAGAGAGACAGAGACAGGCAGAGAGATAGAAATGCAGGGAGAGATAGAGAGAAATAGAGAGAGACAGAGATAGAGACAGAGAGAGGCAGAAAGAGAGAGACAGAGACATAGAGAGAAAGACAGAGACAGAGAGAAGCAGAGAGAGACAGAGACCGAGACAACGAGACGGATACAGAGAGAGAGAGAGAGAGAGAGAGAGAGAGAGAGAGAGAGAGATAGACAGAGAGAGAGAGAGAGAGAGAGAGAGAGAGAGAGAGAGAGAGAGAGAGAGAGAGAGAGAGAGAGAGAGAGAGAGAGAGAGATTTGCATAAACAGCGCATGAACTTTAAAGAAAAAAACACAGAATAACCATTGTTAAAAAGTTAGTTGCATGTCCTTTACATGACGTAGCAGTCAACCCCAGCATTTTTTTTTTGGCTGTTCGTGATTCCTGGGCAAGTTCACGTTCAGTAGTTTGCCACTGCTTTCTGAACGACCGGCACCCATACCATTTAATAATAAACAACGTAAGGCGGTCTGCTACCAAATCGCCCGCATCTGTGTTTCGAACGCGGTTATGCGGGATTACTAACTGCGACCGTGACCTCTTCGCCACGGAGCGAGCAAAGAGACATTGTTCATTCATTCATTAGCATATCCTTTGCAGAACCTCGCTCCCATAACAATCTTCCGGAAAACCTCTGGATCATAAGCAAGATGTCCCGCGTCTGATACACCCATCTGGAGATCATCCGCCACATCCTGCACCCATCTTCTCTTTGGCCTTCCTCTTCCTCTCTTCCCAGGCATATAACCCTCCATTATTGTTCTCTCCAAACTTCCGTGACGTTTCAAGTGACCAAAATATTGTTAGATATCCGATATTCCAAATCATCTGTGAACAAATAACGCAGACATAAACGCTCCGCGGAGGAATAACATGCAGTAAAAGTCCACACGCCAACACTATCCAGAAGACATTGATTAATGCCACCTTCGTTACAAGTCAACGGAGTATCATTAACTGTGAATATGAATACAGGTACATCAGCGATATATGTGACAAATAAGTGCTGTAATTTCACATCTTGGGCAATTCTGTGTGTCAGTAGTATCTTCATGCTGCAGCTAGAATGACGTTTCATGTATTGTATGAAGCCAGTTAGCGACATTAGTGTAATGTGCAGGTTGGGTTAAAGGTTGCATGTGAAGCAGGACTAATATAATGAGCTGGGCGACCTATACTGTATTAGATGGTGGGGAGCAAAATACAAAAGTGTGGATGCGTGTATGTATTGCATTTATTCGTTCGTATGTAGGTCGGGGCATTTCTCCTTGACTTCTTCAATTCGCTACGACACGAAGGCCCATATAAGACCGACATAACAGATCAGTGTTTCTTTGAAACCATACACTTTATTCAGAGGTATAGTCCATTTGGTAATTCTCTGTGACTTATTTGCCGGTGATGAGCGTACAGTTTCGTTAGTTGCATATCCTGTACAGGAAGACGCAATCCCGGCATTCTTTTGGCTGTCTGTGATTTCTTAGCACATATTTACATCCTTTTTGGTGAATTACAGGTGGGTAAGAGATCTCAGGGTCGGCCTCTACTACGATACAAAGATGTGTGTAAGCGGGACATGATTGATACAGGCATTGATAATGCACATTGGGAGCAAGACGCCGCTGAACGTGTTGCATGGAGGGCAAACATCAGAAATGGAATAAAGACAAAGGAGAAAATTATTGCAGATAAGTCACACACCGAGCGTGCGAGACCTAAGAGGTGCATGATGGTGGAAATGACCACGTGTTCACATGCACCCACTGTGAACGAACATTTACAGCGCGAATTGTCCTTAGTCGCATTCGCTACCGCCATGGATAATAGTTATTATGCCTTTTTGATGCACAAACTATCGTCTGTCAAGACGGCAAGGTGCCAATGATGATGAATGATGATGATTTCTTGGCAACTTTATGTTCGGTAGTTTTCATTTGGTTTCTGAACGTTCGACGCTCATAACCGTATGAAACCAGCGCAAGACAGCCTGCTTCCAATTCACCCGCAGCGGTGTTTCGAGCGCAGTATGCGGGATTGTGAATTGCGCCCGTAACACCTTTGCCACGGCGCCAGCAAGGCGTCGTGGCATGATCTAATTTTCGGAGATATGCAAATAGAGTAAAGAAAACGGTAGAACTACGACTTCTGCCATGATCTAATTCTCAGGGATATGGAATAGAGTAAATAAAACTGTAAAACTACGACTTATCCCATGACCTAATTCTCAGGGATATGCGAACAGAGTAAAGACAACGGTAGAACTACGACTTCTGCCATGATCTAATTCTCGGGGATATGCGAACAGAGTAAAGACAACGCTAGAACTACGACTTCTGCCATGACCTAATTCTCAGGGATATGCGAATAAAGTAAAGACAACGCTAGAACTACGACTTATCCCATGATCTAATTCTCAGGGAAATGCGAATAGAGTAAAGACAACGGTAGAACTACGACTTCTGTCATGATCTAATTCTCGGGGATATGCGAACAGAGTGAAGACAACGGTAGAACTACGACTTCTGTCATGATCTAATTCTCAGGGATATGCGAATAGAGTAAAGAAAACGGTAGAACTACGACTTCTGCCATGATCTAATTCTCAGGGATATGCGAATAGAGTAAAGACAACGGTAGAACTACGACTTCTGTCATGATCTAATTCTCGGGGATATGCGAACAGAGTAAGGACAACGGTAGAACTACTTCTTCTGCCATGATCTAATTCTCGGGGATATGCGAATAGAGTAAAGACAACGGTAGAACTATGACTTCTGTCATGATCTAATTCTCGAGGATGTGCGAACAGAGTAAAGACAATGGTAGAACTACGACTTGTGCCATGATCTAATTCTCGGGAATATGCGAATAGAGTAAAGACAACGGTAGAACTACGACTTCTACCATGATCTGAACAGTGGTGCACAACCTGTTTTCATTCTTGTGTACGGCGTTTTGATAAAGTCATTGGGAAACATCCTGATGACTACAGGGATCAGCGGTAGAACAGGCTAAGACAGACAGAGACAAAAGATGCTTAATGGTTTAATACAATGGCGTGGAGGAGTATCATTAGTGGAAATGACCCCTAACACCAAGGACCGAGCTGTGTGGAGAAACTACGTCACTTAGCAGGGTGAAGGCTGATGATGATGATGACGATTGATAGAATTTACCACAATGTATCATTCAACACTGACGTTACAACTCTCGAGGCATGCCCATATGTGCCCTGTTTTTCTAAGAAGAAGAATATTTAAAGGTCTAGAACCAATGACAGGTCTAGCAAACCGGTAGGAAATTTACTTGATCCTATAAAACGTATGCTCATAGATCACGGAACAAATTGGAGGGAGGGCTCTGGTTACAGGCGTTGGAACCTCAGTAACACCTCCCCACGACGCCCAGCGGGATAAGTTGAAGACAACAACAGTTCCAGTGACCACTTGTGAACGCCTGCTCCTACTCTGTCCTCTATCACGTTCCTTCTTCACCCCCCCCCCCCCCCCAAGCGTACTCGAGCGTAGTCCATAAGGTGCTAATACTTCGAGTGTCCCTCGCCATCAGGCGAACCCATTCCGATTTCTGAGGTGCTTGTAATTTAGAACCCCAAGTCAAAGACGCAAAATCAACATTTTAGTCCCTATGGGGTTGAACCTGCAACCTCGGCATCAGCACACCGGAAGTTTCAGAGCAAGCGCTGTTATTCACTCAGCCATGCTGGCCTCAGCCGTGTGAATGACAGGATCACGTAAAGTGCCTGGCATTGAAATAAAGCCATTATAAAGCCACGAGTACTGTTCACGATGACGCGAAGAGCCTGCCAGAGCAGTAACGACGCTGTCCGCATGAAAGAGTGTACAACTGCCGCTGAACACACATCCCTAGAGGGTACTCCTGGGCGTTCAAGATTGAACATAAAGAAGGGGGAAAGAGTAAAGCACGTATGGCGTATTCATCGTCATGGTTCGTATTTATTACACGTGGAAAAGCCGTGGCGGCATAGTGGGTAGTGTTCTTAATTGCAAGCACACTGATTGAGTTCAATCCTCAGGATATTGATTACATCACTCATCGAATCCCGAGTAGTCTATACAATTACGGGGCCTAACACCATATACCCAACATGACTCAAAACGCATAACAGAGTTCTTTATTCGCTGTATTTTACCATGTTTTTTGTTTTGCCTAGAGGCAGCACAATCTGGTGATACAGTTAACAGGTTTCCTCAATGTATGTCCTAACTAGCGGCAGTCTTTTCACTTCCTGGTTCACTCCAATGTGTTTAATTCTTTCCATGAGCACTACATTGCTGATTCTGTCGTGTCATTTTAGCTACATTCAGCTCAGACATCTATCAATGAATGTTTGTAGTTTATCAGTAATTATTTTAGTCGTACCATGTTTCTGGTACATATTGCTGTACTGATTTGACGTTAGAGTTAAATATCAAAATTTTGGTTTTAGATTTCATTTCTTGTGACTTGCACAAACTCCTAGAGCTGTGACAGCTCGTCCTGCCTGTTGTGTATTCTGACTGTAATCTGTTCCAACGGCGTTGTCTACACTGCCACCTAAATCTGTACATGACTCAACTTCTTCAAATGAGATGTCACTCTTGATTTATTCCCATTGTCTTTATATGCCATTCCCACTATGAAAATCGGAAATGATAAACAGAGCGGGTGGGGGTGGGGGAGATAGCAGCGTCTGTCATTAGAAAACAGCCAGTTAAATGGTTCGGTCACATAAGTAGGCTACCAACTGACAGTATACCACAACAAGCAATGATGTACAGACCAAATAGAATCAGAGGAAGACGCCGACCATGTAAACAGAAGGAATAACAGAGTCCATGGGAATCTAGATATATGAAGCCCATAAGCGGGCAGTCTCCCGCTGTTTATGATTCACCTCGACACTGCGAGGTACAAACGGAACGGGGTGAGATTAGATCAGATGATGAGTGTTTAGAATTCTATTGAGACCTCCAATCAAGTGTGTTGAATGTATCTTGCATCTGATGTCGTCCGTAGAACAAAAGGACAATCTCGTCAGAGAAGTTCAGATCACCAAGTTGCTCAGACAGAGCCCACTGCATTTCGTTTCTGGTGATAATCCACTGAATAATCAGTAAGAATAATAAAGGCGACAAAAGACGTTGCTGCTGTCCGAAAGTATCTGTTTACTGCTCCCTTGTGCAGAACTATGAAACTTGTGTCCTCATATGTTGCCTTTTTTTAAGTTAACGATCTTCTGTGGGATCAGGGAAATATAGGGATGTCTAAATACAAGCAGAGAATGAGTCAGAGATGAATGATCTGGGGAAAGACATGAAAGGAACTATAAGATATAGAAAAACATAGCAAGGCTTCACTCGAGATTGTTCGGGTAGGGGAAGGGGCTGTACTCCACAGGGAGATAAGAAGAACAGGAAGAAAAAGAGGTTGTGGAGGAGAAAAAGAGAAAGGATAAAGAAAATGAGTGGAGGAGGAGGAGACGGCGGAGGAGGAGGAGGAGGGTAATGAGGAGGAGGAGGAGGAGCAGCAGCAGCAGCAGCAGCAGCAGCAGCAGAAGAAGAAGAAGAAGAAGAAGAAGAAGAAGAAGAAGAAGAAGAAGAAGAAGAAGAAGAAGAAGAAGAAGAAGAAGAAGAAGAAGAAGTAATAATAATAATTACAGACAGTAATACAAACAAAGCAGACTATTGTCCCACCCAATCCCTGTGAAACATGCTTGGCCAGCGAATATCTTGAACAGATGAAGTCAGGAAAGGTACGCAGTGTCAAGGCGTCGTGGCTGTATCCACGGTTACGAGGTACGACGGCCTAGGTCACAGAACACAGTAAAACAACCTGCACTCCCAAAAGCAGGTTAAGAGATTATGCTGAACGCCAAGGATGGTGGGCGCCTTTGTTTACCCTGGAGCTTGGTTAGATCAAATACTTTGTATCTCAGACGCGTGTTTTCACATCAATGAATGTGTCAGGGAAAGATAACTGAATATGTGTCTAACATAGGAGTTAAAATATGCAATTGTGAATGATTGGGCCAATGTTCATAAATGTGTATGGGCCAAAAAATGTTAAAGTACAAAGCAAGACACAGAGCGGTTATGTTCGTATGTTTGTTGATTAGGGTGTTCGATTCTGATTGTGTGACCCACAGGGGTTACTGAACCATTTAAAGAGACTTGATATTTATTTTAGGGGAGAGAGAGATGGGGAGACGGGAGAGAGAGAGAGAGAGAGAGAGAGAGAGAGAGAGAGAGAGAGAGAGAGAGAGAGAGAGAGAGAGAGAGAGAGAGAGAGAGAAAGGCAAGAAGATCGACTTCATAGCCATCAGATTTATCCCACTGTCACCGTCCTAGATCTCTAGGGGATTGAAACTCGGGCTCATACAGGCAACAAACTCCGTTCAGATACAATCTAGCATCATTTATTTACATGTATATTACAGCACGCTGGCGAAGCGAGTTTTCACAAGCCAGCATTCAGCAAGTTGCGTATCACAGGAGTTTACAATGAACATGATTAACACAACAACTCTAGCAGCTATCTAAACATATGTATAAGACCCCTAAATACAATTGGGTCTACTATCAAGTTCCCTTAAGGTAAGACCTGTTGCTTCCTCGATGTCCAGTCCGTGTCTGTCCTTCCACACGTGTCGAAATCCTACATGGGTGGCAACTCTCTCTGAGTTTCTCGTGGATCCCGCAATCGGCGGGCCCCATCAGTGTCCACGGGGCTGTGGACACACTGACCGGTCCTTCGAGAAGGATCTGGATTATTCGAGCCTTCGAGTGACTCGGTTCTTTCCCTTTAGCTGGAGTTCTATCCCTTCGCCAGTATCTCTTACTTTTATGTTGGTACCGTCCCTATGTGAGGCTGTGACAGGAGTCCCCCTCCCCCCTGCTTTGATGGGTTCTTATATGGTAATTAGTTCTGTACTAATTCTGTCACAGGATCACATAAAGTCGGTGTTTGTAGTTTGGTGGATAGTAACTTGGCAACTTACATATCTGCATCACCAACTCATGTATTCTCCCATACACCACTTTAAGATTATCTGACCGAAGTTCCATGACGTTTCCCAGTTGTTTTTACAACCGCGCCCTTCTCAAGTATCCATATGATACCAAGATATTAAAACTCTGTGTAAGAGAGTTCTAACAAGACAAATGTCTTGGCTATTTAAGTACACCTGCAAATCTTGTCCTGTGTGTGTATTTCGATACATTTTTACTTCCGTATGTTGTATAATGCTGAATATGCAGTTATGCTGTTGTTTTATCACATCTGACTACGTGTTCCTGTTGGCTTGTTCGTGTATTGACTGATATGTTGCAGTTTCTAATAAAGTGACTGTATTTTAATTGTTAGTGTTCAGTTTTTGAGTTTGTATAAAGTGTGTGCTCACTGTGTGGTTTATCTCCAGTTGGGATATCCTTTGTCATGAATTACCCCAATGTGTGTAATGCATGATCGGGCATTCCAAGCAGTGGCGCTTAGATGTAGTGTGTTAAATACTAAACATGTCTCAACAATTAGACAGCTAATACATTTTTACATGAAAGATGCAGACAAAGTAAAATAAATACGTTTTGCGTACAATTTGTCCGCTCAGTATATCGCTCTCTCATTTAATTCATTCACTCTGTCATTTATACATCTTTCATATACAATAGTATTTTGTTAAAATATATAAATAAAGTTGAGGTAAGTCTTATTGCCCTTAGAAAATGGATTAGGCGATATGTTCCCTTTAAGGTAACAAGTACTTTTTGTACGTGTACTCAAAAAATGGTTTATAATTTAAATGGCAAAAAAAATTGTATAGGAAAAATATTTCACCTATGAGTGGAAATACTTGTAATATTATGGTAGAAAATATACAAGTTATAGGTTGACATATTTTATATACATAATTAAATACAAGTGTAATACATATTAACTAATAAATAACTAATTAACTAACTAACTAAATCCAACGACGATGTGTGTGTTGTCCTCCTGTTGTCCGTGTGTCATGCCATCAATGTTAACAGTTAATATAGCTGTCCCTTGCATGTTGTAATCGACGTAGTTCTATTCCGGCTGTTTGCGAAGTTTCTTAGCGAGTATGCAGTGTTATTAATCTTTACAGATGACTGTCAGTTCACTGGTTGAAATCATTTCACAGATATTATGTATCGCTCGGATTGTTTTTTAACACCTTGGCAATTGGTAAAATAGGGTTCTCAAAGTGTCATGTTCGTGGGTGTTATACGTAACCTATACGCTTGGGCGTTGTTACTTCTGAATGAAAGTTCTCTAGTAGGTGTAGAGGTACACTGTTCTATGCAACAGACTAAAATATCACAGCTTCTTATATGGCGAATAATTAATGTGCCTAGTGATCGTCTGCTGGTGCATTAGTTTGCCGTGATAAAAAGTCAGCAATAATGTTATCAGTGCCCTTGATATGGCGGATTTCAAAGTCGAAATCTTGAAGAAGAAGACACCATCTTTCCAAACGATGGTTCTTTGGCACACCTTGCTTAAGTACCAGCAGCGGCGAACTATCGGTTAAAACAACAAAATGCGAACCTAAGAGGAACTTAGATAATCGACGCATACAAAAAAGTAGACTTAATGCCTCCAACTCAACTGTGGAGTAATGGATCTCTGCCTTGTTTAGCTTGCGGCTGACGTAGAGTATCGGATGTCTCAAGCCCTGATATTCTTGCATCAGGCATCCTCCAATTGCGATAGCACTCGAATCTGTGGTCAAAATAAAAGGTATATCTATGTTTGGTAATCTTAATACTGGTGGGTTAGAAAAAATGGATTTCAATTTGCACATTGCATCCTCTAAGCGGATACTCTTACAAAATTTTTCTGGATGATCTTTTGTCAACAGATTAGAAAAAACTGATGTGAGTTCTGCCCAGTTTGGTATAAACTTGGCATAATAGTTTATGAGACCTAATAAGCTTCTAACCTGTTTCTTTGTAGTTGGAACTTCTAGGTTGAGAATTTTTGATAAGATTTTATCATCTGTCAATAGTTTGCCTTCGGAAATTCTATGACCTAGGAAGTCTATCTGTTTATAGCCTATTTCAACCTTGGAAGGTTTAATAGTAAGTCCAAAAAGAAAGATTTGGTTAAAGACTTGTTGGAGTGTAAGTAAGTGAGAAGTCATGTTTGAAGAATGGATACATATATCATCAATATAAGATTGCACGTCCTTGATGCCGTGCAATAGCAGTCTAGTTAACCTAACAAATGTGGTGGGAGCGTTCTTGAGACCAAACGGAAGATATCTCCATTCGTACAGCCCAAGAGGTGTAGCGAATGCTATTATATGCCTTGACGAGGGGTCTAGTGGTACTTGCCAGTAACCTTTAGCTAAATCAAGCTTAGAAAATAAGGATGATTGAGACATATTCAAAATGAGGTCTTCACAGCTGTTCATTGGCTCAGCATCTGTAGTGGTTGTCCTGTTAATTTCCCGAGAGGAGACTGGAATCAACAAGCACATCTTTAAACTTATTATCTGTTGGGATTATTGACTGACTTTTGTCTACACTCCTCTCTTCTGTCTTCCCTTCCATATATCTATTTCTTTCACTCTCTATATTATTCCCTCAACACATACTCCGACAACAGTTCCTTTCAACGATAAGATAAAAGATTTATTAATAAAAACTATGTCTGGTGTATGTATGGATATTGTCTATGTAGTTGGTATGTTCTTCTAGTGTGGTTGCCAGATATGAACTCTGAATGTCTATCAGCTGGTTTGCTTCTCGCCCTTTCATTCTTCAAGATCACAGGACAGCACATCAAACAGGACAGAGCTCACCCGGATGATCCGTATGCTTGAATCTGATGGTAAATCCGTTATTGAATGAAACAAAAACTGTTCACCACGGAGTCAAGGTACCGTAATAAAAGTCCCGTAAGTTTATGAATGCTCCTGAATCTGTTTCATGACGGTAAGTATCCAACATCGAAAAACCACCACATCGTCACAGTTCTTCCTATAGTCTTTTATTACTAGTACTGTTTTACTTGTCTATTATTTCTTCTTTATTCATACAATACGTATGTAGTTGTAAGTATCCCTGCTTGCCCCAGGTTAACATCTTTTCCTTTTAAGGGTTTTAGTGGTATATTCGTTTGAGCATACTGTGTTCTGTATTTGATTTAACTTTATTATTTCTTCATCTTGAAACATGTCCATATTCTGTTTGGTTCTAAGTAAGTACTTTATTGGTTCAAGTGTAGTACTCTTCATCTCTTCTCTGCTTTCACTAGGAGATTTGAACCTGTGGAGAAGGATAACATATCCCGTGATAAGCATCCACCCCTTACTACTACTTATGCAAGTGTCCTTCTCCAGCCATAATGACAAGGCTTCCGAAGTGAACACCCGCATAAGACATATGAATTCACCAAAGTCTAAACTATCCACTAATAGAAAGCCATGGTAAATACTATTCACTCACATCTATATTCCTATGCTAAACTATACTCTAATATACCTTATTTAGGCATCTATGTTCCTGGAATCGAAAAACACTTAGCGAATAACACACTACTATCCCCTCTTTCCATCATTAGGGACGTGTATTTCTATTCCCACTCAAGAACATATCTCCTTCAGTTCAGTTTGGAACACACACTAAACTTACACAAAGAAGTGGACACTCTTTATGGGTCATTTTTGCCGCATAGTCCTTGACCTTGCTTGACACCTCAAGTTCCTACTTCATTATCACCGTTAGTGGAAAATTACATCCAGACCGCAATATGCTGTCCAATAATGCTGTCTGCCTTTGTCGCAAACCAATTTTTCCACGCGACAGGTTACCTGTGCTGTAGGTGGCCCCTTCTGTCTTGACCTATAAACACCTGCGCCTGGTCACTCCGTTGTTGTTTACCCTTACTGCTTCGTTTGTTAACCCTTCTTCTACCTGGTTAGTCGGTGTATACAGTCGTCTATCTGGGAATCATTAACTCTCAGTATTCCACGACAGTGGTTATGGTATTTAATATTCTATAGTCTATGCACAAACGAATGGTTTGGTCCTTCTTTTTCACCAGGACAATTGGCGAAGAATACTGGGACACAGATTTCTATATTATTCTATTTTTCTCTAAGTCCAAAATTTCTTTATCTAAATTTGCTCTATAATGCAAAGGAATCGAATATGGTCTACATTTGATCGGTGTCAGATCTGTCAACACAATTGAATGTGTTATTTTGTCAGTCCGTCCAGGTTTGTTTGAGAAGATAGTTCTATAGTCGTTCAGAAGAGACAAAATGTCTTGTCGCTGCTGTTGTGTCAAAGTGTCAGAGATTTGTATGTCCTTCATAGTACTGTCGTCGTTCATAATTGGTACTGGAATTTCCGTATTGTCTATGTCCGTCTGATTTATTACTGACGCTACTGTTTGTAAATTGTCTTCAATGTCATTGTCGTCGTCGTCGAGACTAATAGCTGTCAATGTGTCGGTAAATTGGTCGTACTTGTCATTATCCCATATTGTCGGTACTGTGAATATGTTTTCGTCGTCTTCATTGTCACAAGAATGAGTCGTTAACGATGCTTCGTTTGTCGAGGTGTCATTCAGTCGGGTAATTGTCGTTTCGTTTCTGTTGTCATTCTTGTCAGTCTGGTTATTGTCATCTATTATCTGCGTCTGCTTGTTCATGTCACTGTCATTTCTAGAATAGTATGGTTTTAACATATTTACATGGAATATTTTCAACTTTCCATTCAAAGAAATTTCGTAATCAACTTCCGAAATCCTTCTCACAACTTTAAATGGTCCCTGCCAAGAGGTTGATAGTAAATCTCTCTTGTCAGGTAGTAATAGTAAAATATCTTAATTTGGTTGTAATACAATCGTTCTTGCCCCTTTGTTGGCGTACTGCCTGTACCTAAAACCTTTCTCCCGTAATGATGTTCTGGCCAGTATACAGGATCTAATGATTTTGTCTCTGGTGGAAACTGGTAATTGGGTGTTTACGGGTTGTGATATTATATCTTTGTAAATAGTGAGAGGTCCTCTTGGGTTCGCTCCATATATCAATTCAAACGGAGAGAACCCCGTGCTTGATTGTGGGACTTCTCTGTATGCGAACAGCACCGTTGGGAGAAGTATATCCCAATCGGCTGGATTTTCAGCTGTCACTTTGGATAACATATGTTTTAGGTCCCCATTTAATTTTTCGCAAATTCCGTTTGCGGCCGGTCGATAGGGACTTGTAAAACATTGTTTTATGCCTAGTAACTTAGTTACCGATTGGGTGGCATTAGATATGAATTGCGTTCCTCTATCTGATATTATCTTCTCCGGAAAGCCAAAACGGGAGAATATCTGTAATAATACGTCCGTCACATCCTTAGAGGAGATAGATTTTAATGGAATCATTTCTGCCCATCTTGAACACAAATCAACAAGTGTAAAAATATATCTATTTCCTTTGTTTGAGATGTGATTCAAAAGACCTACTAAATCAACCGCCACGATTTGAAATGGCCTCGAGGCAGTTGTGGTTGATTGAATTTCAGCCGTAGGGTTTTTTCCCTTTTTTATTAGTTTCTGACAGGTATCACATGATTTACAGTGGGTTTTTATGTCACGGCAAAATTTAGGCCAATAAAATTGGCTCAGGACTCTGGCCCTAGTTTTTTCGTACCCCATATGACCTCCAAAAGGTGAGTCATGGGCTATATGTAGCACTTTCTCACGATGTGACTGAGGTAGAACCACTTGCTGTATCGTGGTTTGATCTCTGGTATATAATCTTGTTAGAACATTGTTATTTAGTCTAAATGTCCAAGAAGCGTTTTTAGTTAATTTTGGCTTTAATCCTACTAGCCGAAAATATTGTGACAGGGTTGGATCTGCTTTTTGTTCTTCTATCAACTCGGTGGTGGTAATATTAGGTGAAATGATTTGTAGTGCTTCCTGAAGTTGGTCAGTGTGGGTTGTGTGTGTCGTTTGTCTTGTTACTATGTTAGCGTGTTGTGTGTGTTGTTGCACATTTACAGGCTCAGTAATTTGTGGATCGATGGCGTCCTCAGTTCGAGGTGTTAATTTGATGGTATCATTGAAAGATTTAACCGCCCCTGTATTCTGCACCTCTGTTAATTCATTTCGAATTACGTCATCGGTTGTCTCCCTTGTGCTTTTGGCAGTTTGAGACAAGCATGCGTGGTTTTTCACTTTGGACTCGCTGTTTGGTTTTTGGATACAGTTTTTCTGTTCCCATTCTCTGATTTCCCTTTCAGAGCAAGATCTTATGTTGGGAAGATTCCCAAGGATGATTTCAGCGGCAGGATTTTCTAGTACTGCACATAGCACTTGTCCTGATATAAAAGGTGTCCGAATTTCGGCAAGTGCTAGGGGGTATCTTTCGATCGTGCCTGCGAATGTGCGACACGTTACGTATTTGTGTGTGTAGTCTTTGTCGTTAACTAATGTTCTCTTAATTCCACAAAGAGTCGCCCCGGAATCTCGTATTAATGTACATTGTTTGTTATTAACAAAACCTGTTGAATAATTTAACTTGCCTGTTGGTGTTAAGGCTGCGTTGGCCATTTCGTTAGAAACTGGGATTGTGTGGCCACATAACAAAGTTGTATCAAGCTGAAATTTTCTACAGGTGTTACACTTGTTATCAGTGATGGTATTAATGATGTCTACTGCATTACCTGACTCACTCGCACTTTCATTATGGATGTCACATTCGTTCTGTTGTTCAATTTCTTCATCTGAGGATGTGTCTATTAATGCGGCATTGGCCTGCTTCATCATCTTTCTCCCATCACAAACTGATGAAAAATGCCCATAGCTCGAACAAAAAAAACATTTAACCGCTCTCTGATATGCGTTCCTTTTGTTCCTTTGTTTTTCCACTACCTTTTGGAGATGATGTGGATAATTTGGTGATTTGTCACACATCGCGAACTGTCCGTGCGTTAGATGGCAATACTGGCACATGACTGGTTTTGTGAACTTAGAGCATTGTTTGAACCTATTTTCATTTGGTTTCGAATATTTTGTGTTTGTAACCGCTGCTGTTTCATTTTGGCTCATGTTTAGCTGAAAAATATCGTGGTTCGCTGTAAAATATGCGCTCCCTTTATTTTCTATTTCTTGGATGGTTTTACAATCCATTTGTCTCAAAAATTTAGAAAAAGGTGTTGGAATTGTGCTAATAATTTTATCAATTATAATTAGCTCTTTCAGTTTATCATGGTTGTTATTTGTTTTCGCTGAGGTTATCCATTTTGTACAAATATCTTGAACTGTAGACACGTAGTCTATGAAAGTTTGGTTAGGTGATGGTGCTAATTTTGAGAACTGTAGTTGATAGCCTGCTGTGTCTAGTGAAAAATGTTGGAGTATTCTCTGTTTTAAATAATCATAATCTTTCCTCATGTCTTGTGGAACTGTTTCTATCACTTTTAAGGGCTCTAAAGCTAAATTTCTCATTAGAATAAATGACCAGTCGACTTTTGCGACCTGATGGTGAGTCATCAAACACTCAAAGTACTCTAAGTATGCGCTTATAGAATCTCCTGAACAAAATGCTTTGACAAGGCCTTTATATTTGTTGTATTTTTGTTCATCTTCTTTACTTCTAATTTTGTTTACTGACATTTCTAGGTTGGAGTCAATTTCCATTTGTTTTAGTTTTATCTGTGTCTCTGCATTTAATTGGGCTTGCTTGGTCGCAGCCTCGAGCTCCATCTGCATCTTCTTCTCTTGAGCCTGCAGTTGCATTTTCTTTTCTTCAGCTTCCATTTGCATCTTCTTTTCTTGAGCTTGCAGTTGCATTTTCTTTTCTTCAGCTTCCATTTGCATCTTTTTCTCTTCTCTTTCTGCTTGCATCTTATTGTCATCTCTTTCTGCTTGCATCTTTTTCTCTTCTCTTTCTATTGCTCTTTCTTCTCGTGCAATATTTTCTGAATGCGTCTTTTGTGCCCATTCTGAAAGTTTTTCCTCAATATATCCTAACCTAATACCTAATTCAATGCACTGTTCTAATGTTGACATCTTGTACTTTAGTTGTTTATTTTATTGAAATTAAATCCCTTTGAAATTAATTTGGGTGTACAAAAGTTGGTTATCCCCCTTAATGTTTACCTTTAAATTTATATGAGGAGATTTACTTGGTTATAAGATTAGCATATCCATACAAATCAATACAAAGAAAAATGTAACATCAATGAATGAGGATGAGGAGTAATGAGCATGAAATGAAACTCATCTTATTTTCCCTGAGCTCTCGACTGTAGTCTTGTTTTCTCGCCACTGCTGGAGTACAGGTTACATATACGATATTTCGCGGAACAATCTGATGTTGGAATCCAAAAAAAAATTAGTAACTGTCATTGTAATTGTCAGTCATATCAAATTTCATAAACATTATCATCATTTGAAATATTTTTGTAGAGGGACTACGATAGCTCATTCACAGATAGCTGCAAAGTTTCTAACTTTGTCATGTGTTAAAGTTGATATATTCTTTTTACTTGGCAAAACCCAGAGCTGTTCTGAAAAGTACTGCTTATGATTGCCAAAACCGGCGCTTGCCCCCAAATAGCCTGTCACCATCCTAGATCTCTAGGGGATTGAAACTCGGGCTCATACAGGCAACAAACTCCGTTCAGATACAATCTAGCATCATTTATTTACATGTATATTACAGCACGCTGGCGAAGCGAGTTTTCACAAGCCAGCATTCAGCAAGTTGCGTATCACAGGAGTTTACAATGAACATGATTAACACAACAACTCTAGCAGCTATCTAAACATATGTATAAGACCCCTAAATACAATTGGGTCTACTATCAAGTCCCCTTAAGGTAAGCCCTGTTGCTTCCTCGATGTCCAGTCCGTGTCTGTCCTTCCACACGTGTCGCAATCCTACATGGGTGGCAACTCTCTTCGAGTTTCTCGTGGATCCCGCAATCGGTGGGCCCCATCAGTGTCCACGGGGCTGTAGACACACTGACCGGTCCTTCGAGAAGGCTCTGGATTATTTGAGCCTTCGAGTGACTCGGTTCTTTCCCTTTAGCTGGAGTTCTATCCCTTCGCCAGTATCTCTTACTTTTATGTTGGTACCGTCCCTATGTGAGGCTGTGACACCCACCTCTCCCCCCCCCCCCCCCACCCGAGGAAAACCCAACCGCCTGACGAAAACATAGCAAGAATTCCACAATTAAAATTAGGGACACTATACATACATATGCATCTTCTTGTCTTCGTTCGCTTGAAATCATGACATTATATTACATTGAAATTATATATATAAATGAGTATGTCGAATGTACGTTGTTTGTTATTCCTCTTCGCTTGGTATGGTGTCATTGTAAGGTATATGCATGTGCCAGTGCTTGTTTTCGCCGCAGGATCTGAACATACTTTTGTTTCATCCTGTATCTACAATTGTGATTACTGCACGAATTGCACTCTCTTCTGCAAATCTTGCAGAGTTCCCTAGTTTACCCTATAAGGTTGTTTTATTTGGCCAAAGAATAGGCATCAAATTGTTCGGCTATCTTGTTAGAATGCAACGCCATCAACCACCAGCACTGGCGCTACATAAAAGAAGATCTGATAAGAGAGCGAGGGGACACTGTATTGTATACATCAAATTGTCACTGTGTGCACACACTACATATATCAAACTGTGCCTGTGTACACACACTACATACATCAAATTGCCCCCTATGCACACACTACACATATCAAATTGTCCCGTGTACACACACTTTTTTTTATTCGCATATCCTTTACGGGACATCGCTGTCAACAGCAGTTGATTTCTTGGCAAGATTACGCTCAGTAGTTTGCCATTGCTTTCTGAGCGCCCGGCCCAGTTATCCCGCAAGTCACCAGTGGGGGTAGAACAGCTTCCAGCTCTCGCCCGCTACGAGGCTCTGCGTGATAAACGGGATTACGGAGAAAGTGTACACACACTACATATATCAAATTGTCCTCGTATGCACACACTACATATATCAAATTGTCCCTGTGTACACACACTATATATATCACATTGTCCCCGTATGCACACACTACATATATCAAATTGTCCCTGTGTACACACACTACATATATCAAATTGTCCTCGTATGCACACACTACATATATCAAATTGTCCCTGTGTACACACACTACATATATCAAATTGTCCCTGTGTACACACACTACATATATCAAATTGTCCTTGTATGCACAAACTACATATATCAAATTGTCCCTGTGTACACACACTACATATATCAAATTGTCCCTGTGTACACACACTACATATGTCAAATTGTTCCTGTGTACACACACTACATATATCAAATTGTCCTCGTATGCACAAACTACATATATCAAATTGCCCCTGTGTACACACACTACATATATCAAATTGTCCCCGTATGCACACACTACATATATCAAATTGTCCCTGTGTACACACACTACATATATCACATTGTCCCTGTATACACAAACTACATATATCAAATTGTCCCTGTGTACACACACTACATATATCAAATTGTCCTCGTATGCACAAACTACATATATCAAATTGTCCCTGTGTACACACACTATATATATCAAATTGTCCCCGTATGCACACACTACATATATCAAATTGTCCCAGTGTACACACACTACATATATCACATTGTCCCCATATGCACAAACTACATATATCAAATTGTCCCTGTGTACACACACTACATATATCAAATTGTCCTCATATGCACACACTACATATATCAAATTGTCCCTGTATACACACACTACATATATCAAATTGTCCCCGTATGCACACACTACATATATCAAATTGTCCCTGTGTACACACACTACATATATCAAATTGTCCCCGTATGCACAAACTACATATATCAAATTGTCCCTGTGTACACACACTACATATATCAAATTGTCCCCATATGCACACACTACATATATCAAATTGTCCCTGTGTACACACACTACATATATCAAATTGTTCCTGTGTACACACACTACATATATCAAATTCTCCTCGTATGCACACACTACATATATCAAATTGTCCCAGTGCACACACACTACATATATCAAATTGTCCTCGTATGCACAAACTACATACATCAAATTGTCCCTGTGTACACACACTACATATATCAAATTGTACTCGTATGCACAAACTACATATATCAAATTGTCCCAGTGCACACACACTACATATATCAAATTGTACCTGTGTACACACACTACATATATCAAATTGTCCCTGTGTACACACACTACATATATCAAATTGTCCCTGTGTACACACACTACATATATCAAATTGTCCTCATATGCACACCCTACATATATCAAATTGTCCCTGTATACACACACTACATATATCAAATTGTCCCCGTATGCACACACTACATATATCAAATTGTCCCTGTGTACACACAATACATATATCAAATTGTCCCCGTATGCACAAACTACATATATCAAATTGTCCCTGTGTACACACACTACATATATCAAATTGTCCCCGTATGCACACACTACATATATCAAATTGTCCCTGTGTACACACACTACATATATCAAATTGTTCCTGTGTATACACACTACATATATCAAATTCTCCTCGTATGCACACACTACATATATCAAATTGTCCCAGTGCACACACACTACATATATCAAATTGTCCTCGTATGCACAAACTACATACATCAAATTGTCCCTGTGTACACACACTACATATATCAAATTGTACTCATATGCACAAACTACATATATCAAATTGTCCCTGTGTACACACACTACATATATCAAATTGTACTCGTATGCACAAACTACATATATCAAATTGTCCCAGTGCACACACACTACATATATCAAATTGTCCCTGTGTACACACACTACATATATCAAATTGTCCCTGTGTACACACACTACATATATCAAATTGTTCCTGTGTACACACTACATATATCAAATTGTCCTCGTATGCACACACTACATATATCAAATTGTCCTCGTATGCACAAACTACATATATCAAATTGTCCCAGTGCACACAGACTACATATATCAAATTGTACTCATATGCACAAACTACATATATCAAATTGTCCCTGTGTACACACACTACATATATCAAATTGTCCTCGTGTGCACAAACTACATATATCAAATAGTCCCTGTGTACACACACAACATATTTCAAATTGTCCCTGTGTACACGCACTACATATATCAAATTGTCCCTGTGTACACACACAACATATTTCAAATTGTCTCTCTGGGCTTTAGTCTATTGACAAGGAAATACCCAGAACCCATGGAGGAAACATCACCGACCCGGGCAGGCCAAATCCCTGTAAGCCAGTACGTACTGCATTGAATCATGACCTGGTGACATCCTACCATGTCTCCCTCCAGACATGAAGTCCTGGCAGCGGTCTTACATACCATGCTGACTTCTAGGCTTGGAGAGGGGATGGAGAGCTCTGCAACAGTCCCCGTGGCGATGGAACTTTGATAATGGATCGGAAGAAAACTCTCTACACCACCCCTCACTCTGATAGCTGAAAGCCCCTTTCAGAACTCAAACGACTCCAACGCCGAAACCTCGGACACGTAAAATCTCAGTTTTCCAGTGGGTTCACCTACTAATCAACATATCAACTGACAAGAGTAGTAGTTGTTGTTTTTTTTTTAAACCCGGCGCATGCTGATGGCATCTGGGTTAATTCCCATTTCATGTTCAACTATTTACGCTCACGTTTATCGGAGTGGCACATGATGGTGATTCAAATATCCAATTCCGCCATCTTCTTATTATTATATTTAAGACACACAAATCTGAGGAGGGGTCGTCCAAACGTATTCGATGTCAATATTCTTTGGGCACCTCATGAGAATGGCTAAGCTGACAAATTTCATGACAATAGGACAGCAACAGGAAAAGGGAGACAGGATTAATAAACAGGCTGGCACGGTGTTATGAAGAAACGTCTGGCTCACAGCAAGCAAGACAGGAACATGTGGATAAGTGTAACGAAAAACGTCGTCCAGGGTGAACTATAAGAAGACCTCCCCCCCCCCCCCCTCCCAAAAAAAACGACTTTTTACAGCGTGCCTGGAAATGTGACAGCAATTAAACAAACAATGGTTTTGACACATACGTTAAAGATTCACCATTGTAGACATCCTAGGCGAAACTAATTAATAACCGACTGCAAAATAATAGGATGTACCAACTCAATATGTGTAAGCACAAAACCAGCTTTAAAATATGCACCGCAACGTGTGACCTGAAGTAGTCGTATCTGCTTTGTTTGTTTTTATAAATTAACTTTCGTCAACGTTGTCATGCACGAAACAAACTACCTGAGATCAAGCTGGTTTAAAGATGGGCGTGCACTGCAATGTATATGTATGAGCTGCAAGGTAATCATTACAAAGGGGGTTGAAAAGGCAACAAAATCGATTTCACTGCACCGGGTTTCACCTTATTTGCTTCGGTCTCTGTCCTAGGAGCGGCCTGTCGAAATGTTTTTTGTTTTTTTTTTGCATATCCATTACAGGACATCGCTGTCAACATCAGCATCTTTCAGCTGTATGTTGATTTCTTGGCAAGATTACGCTCAGTAGTTTGCCATTGCTTTCTGAGCGGCCGGCTCAGTTATCCCGCAAGTCACCAGCGGGGGTCGAACCGCTCCCAGCTCTCGCCCTGCTATGAGATTGCGTGATAAACGGGATTACGGAGAAAGTGTTGTAACCCCTCGGCCAGAGAGACCGGCGGCCTGTCGAAAGCGTCGCACAAAACACGAACTCTGTAGCTCCAGCGACAACCCCCAAGAGTCCGAGAAAATTGCGTTCATGAATTGAATTGTGTGACCTGAAATTGAACCCACGGCCTTCGGAGGGCGAAATAGGTCACGGAGACACAGGTAATCATGATTAAGTCGCATGTCGCAGTTGCTGCTAATGTCATTTCTTGACAGACACGAACGGTAAGCAAACAAAGGGGTGCCGCGGCAGTGCGGTGGTCAACAAGCTTGCATATCGGCCAGGTGGTCGTGTGTTCACATCCCCGACAATAGATAGATCTATCTATCTATCTGTCTGTCTGTCTACCTACCTACCTACCTATCTAATCTATCTAATCTACCTACCTACATGCCTGCCTGCCGGCCGACCAACCGACCAGCCGACCTACCGATATCTATCTATCTATCTATCTATCTATCTATCTATCTATCTATCTATCTATCTACCTACCTCTCTATCTATCTAATCTACCTACCTGCCTGCCTGCCGGTCGACCGACCGACCGACAGATATCTATCTATCTATCTATCTATCTGCCTGCCTGCCGACCCACCCACCCACCGACCGACCTACCGATAGACAGATATCTATCTATCTATCTATCTTATCTACCTGTCTGCCTGCCGACCGACCCACCCAACCACCCACCGACTGACCCACCCACCCAGTCAGCCAGCCAGCCATCCACTCACCTACCTTTCTGCCTACCTACCTACCTACCTACCTTTCTGTCTGTCTATCTGTCTGTCTGTCTATCCACGCTATTAAATATTGATAAAAGTTACTGGAAAAAACGTCAGGACCATGTGTTGAAAGAGGAAGAGGACTATTGGAGAAAGGATGGATTGAATTTTCATGCAACCGAGAGCAATCATCAACCTACTGGAATCGTCCGACACAGATTAAGGTCTGAGCAGATCGCAGACCTTAATCTACGTACACTTACTGGGATATTTTGCTCCAACTATTCAGACGGTAAGAATCAGCAGTGGTTCGAATCGCATCGATAACTTACGGGGTATGTGAGCCGGCCGCTCAGAAAGCAATGGCAAACTACTGAGCGTAATCTTGCCAAGAAATCAACATACAGCTGAAAGATGCTGGTGTTGACAGCAATGTCCTGTAAAGGATATGCAAATTTAAAAAAAAAAAAAAAATCAGACGAATTGCAGGCCCTAAACATTACAGCATTAGCATCAGCTGAAGAAACAAGAAGGAAATGAAAAATAAGGTAAGAAATATATTCCTTCTACTTTCCTGTTAATTTACAAATTATTTACCCCGTGCCTCTGTAAATTCTCTGTCTTTACTAATACTACACATTGCACCCCTCTCGGGATTCTCCGTGGTGAAGTGGTCAAGCCGTCTGACTCGGGCTCCGAAGGTTGTATGTTCGATTCCGGGCTGCGTCCTTCATTTCACGAGTGCATTTTTTCGGAGACTCCCGAGGGTCGTCGCTGGAGCTACGGAGTTCGTGCGACGCTTTCCACGCTGCGGAAAGAAACTGAGCCATATGGGATTTTTAAAAAACCCGGTGCAATGCAGCCGACCCTGTCGATTTTAAGCTAGTTCTTTCATTGCACCCACTCCCATACGAATCCGGATACGCCTTTGTGTGTCATCAGAATTGGCAGGTCTCCCATTACCATAAAAATAACTTTGTTAGCGAGAAATCACTAGTTGTTCAGCAAAACATCAAAGGAATGTCGCCGCTTTCAATGATTTAAGTTGTTTTTGGACCTATCAAAGACATATTCCTTAGGTGGGGGTAAATATAAGACGGCAGGAAACATTTCATAACGATACAACAGACAGTTTTCAAAATAATTGATCGTGAATGAAGGCAACCAAATGTGGACATACTATTACTATAGCAACACGTGCTTACGTTCAAAAGTGTACAGGATAACCGTAATCTATCATGATTTGGCCCAAACACACCAGTTTGTGAACTTATCAATCACAATCGAGGCTGTCAGCATCCCATCAGACTATCTCCGAGCCGCATTCGATCAAAATCAACGCAAATCCAACGAACATTCCAACAAATATGTTAAGATCCTATGGAGAAAGAACAGAGTGAAACTCATGTGCATGCCTTACATTTGTTTGAGTGTGTGCGATTTTTATTTTTAACATGTAGTAGGTCCGGGGACTTGCTGGTTTTAGTTGTACTAATGTTGATTTTCATGTCATATTGTTTACATGCTGCTGAAAGTTAACTGATCAGGGCTTGCGATTGTAACTCGTCATCAGAGATTAAACCCTGGTCACAACATTCATTCGGTACCCATGTTGTGAGCTTTGGTTGACCTCAGTCGCACTTTGTGGGAAAACTAAACCATACCAATTTGGTCTAAATCAAACAAGCCAAGCAACCAAATAACCTCCTTATGTTGTTCTACCTTCCACCATCAACGCACGTGTATGTTTCTACCTTGTGTGGCGCTTTCAAGTCATATTTGCCCACTCTGACGACGCGTAAACGAACGTGCGTAAACGGCACTAAACAGCACACACACTAAACTGAGTTAGGACTCTTTCCGACATTCCTCCCGTCAATACATGATAACACCACATTCATTTATCATGTGCCATGCCGATAAGCATGGCAGGTCGTGTTTCGCCATCTCACTCGATCACCACGGCGGATACACTTTGTCCTGGGCGTGTCACTTACCACAAGGTGCAATTAGATTATATGTGAGTAAAACGGCAAGGATAAGGAGACAACTCACAGATTACTGAAAAGGAGAAAGAGAAACTAGTTTTTAAAAGTTAACTCTTTCTGTCCCTTTCAACACACCATAGTTAAACGGCGCTATTCCTAATATGTTTATCGATCAATGTGTAACTGTAGTCAGAGCACACGAAAGATATATCATGCATTTATTGCTGACATTTATTGTTAAGATCATCTTTTAAAAAAATTTAGCAAGATAGTGATTAGCTTACATTGAAGTAGATGGCAGGTTTGAACCCGGGTGTGTATAGTATTAGAATATTTTATTGTCTAATACTAATACGTCTTCTGATCTCTTCTTCTATCCTTTACAGTTTACTTGTATGGTTGCATATCAGTACTTATGAATTTACTTCTCATGTTAGGCATCTGTCAGACATGGTAATATTCAGAATGGAGACTGAGCCTGGCCTGGTTGATCTTAGCTTGAATTATATTCATAACTGCTCCCAAGTCAAGACATACTCTTCCACCTTCTGGATCACTGGTTCTCAACCTTTTTTGGCCCATGCCCCCTTCACCATATGTTCAAAACGTCATCCCCTCCCCCCTTTTCGTATTTCCTACCTAAAAATTTGGCCCGTTCCCCTCTTAACCATATTTTCAGAACGTCACCCCCCCCCCTTTCGTATTTCCTACCTAAGAATCCCTCTTCTTCCCCCCCCCCCCACTACACAGTATACGTAATAATGGAAGCACATACTAAAACAAGTCTAGACGTCCACATAAAACGTGATTTGTCGGTCTACTTACTTTATAAAATGAATTTTAGATGAAGGGAAAAACAAGATCAAGTAATCGGTTCTTGTATTAACGCGATCTTGAAATAATCTTCATCCCCTCCCCCTGGAAACCCAAAAACTCCCCCCCCCGGGGGGGGGGGGGGGGGGGGGGGGGAATTCCCCACCGGTTGAGAATCACTGTTCTAGATTATAACCCCATCTATGAGTCATAGTGGTACATTTCTAGTCAAAGTCAACTTAACTTCAATTATATTCATAACTGCTACCCAAGTCAAGACAAGGCATACTCCTCCACCTATTAGATCATAACTCCATCCATGGGTCATAGAGGTACATTTCTAATCAGTCTTTCACAGTTTGCCAGCATTGTGTAAGTACGACAGAACCTTTCTTTCCTTAATGTTATCAGTGCATGATTTCTATTGTCTGCCTCCTCGCCAACTGCATTCACCTGCTCCCAGCATGATATTCCCACCATAGGGAATCAAGATAAGTGACAAACCATGTTAAGATCTCTATATGTCACAATTGACAAAAGTAGTGTTTGAAAACCGGTGCATCCTTTTGGCATCTGGGTTTATTCCCATCTTCCTACTGTTATGGAAAGAATGCTACCACCTCTCCCACACTTTTTCTCAATCCAGTGATAGACTCATCATATTAGAAGGTTAACTTACAAATTTATCTCACATCATGAACACCCTTAGCATATATAATATATATAATATATATATATATATATATATATATATATATATATATATATATATATATATATATATATATATATATATACATACATATATATATATATATATATATATATATATATATATATATATATATATATCCCCGGGAAGGTTATCCCGGTCAACAAATGCCCGCAGAAGTCAGATGTGTCGGCCTAACGGCGCAAGAACGCAGCTCTGCTGTAAACAGGCACAACGCAATCAAATCTGGAAAAAAAAACTCCGGATGAACGCAGAAGATATATATATATATATATATATATATATATATATATATATATATATATATATATATATATATATATATATCCACCCACCCATAAAAGTGAAAAATCCCTGGAGCCTATGAGATGTAGTTTTATACAGGAATCCTGAAATTTCCTTGAAAAGCCAAAGTCAGAAATCTGAATATTTTGAGGGAGGCTATGTTACAAAGACAACTTATTACAAACATCAGAAAGAGGTAACCTTTATTTAAGGCCACATAATGAGTAGATTAAAAAACTTGAACATTTTGTGACAATTTGAAAGTTTGTGGAAAGAAAGACAGAGGAAGACAGCAAGAGAAAATTCTTGACAGTTTTGTTATCATGACATGGAAGAGTCAGCACACAAACTGATAGATGTCGTTGGATATTGCAAGATATGGAGAAGCATGATCACCCATACCAGTTGACAAGACACTTGACGATGATGATGATGAGAGACTGACAGACACACACTCACAGAGAGAGAGAGATGGGAACTCTTCAGTGACTTTTGTAGAGGGGAACAGAGTACATGTAGACGCAGTGTGGTCAGTTTTGGTTAAAATGCACTCTTAAAATAATTTCCCCCATTTTTAACTGCGATATTTCATTATGTTTTGGTTAACTTAGAACCAAACTACATCTTCAGCTTAGGATACAGTTAATAATAATGTGTGACAAGCAAGCACTACAATTTAAAACAAATTCAATAACAAAAGTACCAGTGTCCGCATAAAGCAAAATTGAAAATGTGTCTTCCTTTATTTTGTTTTCCCTCTTCCACCCTGTATGGCTGCACCCAAGCAGTTTTGTTAAATTCAGAAGTCTCACTCATTTTTTGATTTCCTGGACAGTCAGCTATCACTCCACTAAAACTCAGTTTTAAACACAGCTAAACATTACTATCTACAAACATACTACAACTTCTTTGCAGGCAAAGTTGCAGTAGTGAGAGATAAGAATGGGATTACAAGATGCAAATCAGACTTCTCAACCGTAAACCAACTAAAAGCACCACCAATAGCGAAATGATTAAACAGTTGGTGGACTGCATCAGCTGAAGCTGATTAATAGTGTTAATAATGTTGGATACAAAATGCCCATGCCAGTTTAGAGATACACACTCTCACATAAAACAGTGTACGCTTATGTTTATTAGAAAAATTATACACATAAATAAACCATTAAAAACCTGGCATGCATATTTATTTTGGACAAAAGGCAATGGAAGTCTCATGCATATTCAACAAGTCAGTTGTATGTTCTTTATCAGACATTTCCCCCAGCATTTATTGGCTGTTTGTGGTTTTCTGGGAACATTTATGTTCAGTAGTTTGCCTGCCAGTGGTTTCGGAGCAGTGAACGTGCTTTATAATTCCCTGACCTACCGAGTTGAGTGTTTGAGGTCAGCTGCAGAAGGTTTGGAAGTAAACCATCTTGCGTTGATTTTGATGACATAGATGTCAGTCGTTCAGAAATAAATGGTAAACTAGCGAACCTAAAGGTTGCCAGTAAATCACAACAGACCAAAAATGCTGGGGTGGATTGCACTTCTGTAAATGGCACACAACTAACTTTAGTTTACTTTTGGTTTCTGAATGGTCAACGCTCATACCATTGTGAAAATCAACACAAAGCAGACTGCTCCCAAATCACTCCTGGCTGGCTTCAAACTCGCTATGTCAGGAAACTGCATTCATTACCCCTAAGCCATAGAGACCCATCGCATGCTTATTTTACAACAAAATTATTTGCACTATTAAAACTTGAGATTGTCAACGAAATACAGTAATATATATAGCATTTCATACACTATATTCTGCATAAATAAATATTGTAGTGAACAGCATCTGCAGCGAACCGTATGGAACAGTGCTTATAATAGGGTGCCACCAACTACTGCATGTAACATAACCAGCACAGATAAGCAGATTTCATACCAGTTCCTTCACTGAGCCGTTGCTGCTGGGTTTGCTGTGCACTTTCTTCCAAACAAAACAAAAAAGTGCACAACTGTGACTAAAAATTAGTGTGCATGGTTCTCACATAGAAAACATAAATACAAACATGTCCAGATTTCAATATTTATATCAAGAAACAACCATGTTTTTATACTATCTTACTAGACTACAGATGTTGACGTTACAAGGGTCAGACTACATGTTATGGATAGCAGGGTCTGGCTACAGAAACAAATTAACTAACTTCATGCCTATTTTTTGTAAAGATAGGTCAAAATGCAAGAACGCATGCCAAAGAAGGCCAGTCATACCTGTAAGCTTATTTTTGAACAGGTCTGCAAAAATGAGTCCATCATTATGTCACAATTAGGAAAATAAAATAGCATAAGATGTCATGAATACTAAGCAAACATTTCTTCTGTAGTCCAAGCATACTTGAATAATTTCTGCTTATGCCATGGGGGGGGGGGGGGGGGGGGCGCGCTGAGTGGTCTCGAGGTAATGGTGTCCACCTCGAGTGCTGGAGGTCCCAGGTTCAAGCCCCAGTGAGGGTCGGGATTTTTCATGTGGACTTCTAGTAACAAAATTGCCCTTGGTCTCAGGGTAGTGAGACCAGATGCCTGTGTGTATTGTTGCGCACATAAAACATCCCTTGGCAGTTGGAAATGGGAAAAGAGTAGCCTAATGGCAGTGCCCGAGCAAAATTTTGAGTTAAAAATCTACCCAAAGTATTTCAGGACCCTCGCTGGTGCTACAGAGTTCATGCACTGATTCTCCGGACTCAGGCTTGAGTTAGGAATAGAACGGAGCACTTATAGGTTACACCCGTGTGCCGTGATGTTGATCAGTCAACTAAACTAAACTAGTTATACCATGAAAACTTCATCCATGGAATTTAATTTGGTTGTTACTTTTAGCTTATATCTACAGTCATTTATCTAGAGAAATATAGGACACCCGGATTGTAAAATAATCATGAACTGTGTAGTAAATGATTAAGCACTTGTCCGAGATCTACATTTCATAGACCAATCAGCACTCAAAGGGTGATATGGTTAATATCATGCCAGCCACCTTTACTTGCTTGGACATGTTCTGGTCCCATTTTAGGTTGGGTCAACTTGATAGCCCAGGTCAATTTTAACAACACACCTCAATGGAGATTCAAACACATTACCACAGGACAGCAGGCAACGTATAAGCCACTGCACTACACCAGCTTCTAATATAACAGGGTGCTATTTTTAAATTATTTGTATTATGGTAAAAAGATGTGTGCAAGTGCAACACCATTGTTACAGGCATTGGTATTGCACCTTGGGAGCAAGTCGTTGCTGATCACGTTGCATGGAGGGAAAGGATCAGGAATGGAATAATGACAAAGGAGAAAATGATTGCAGATAGGTCGCACACTTAGTGTGTGAGACTTTGAATAGTGTGTGATGGTGGAAAATGACTATATGTTCACTTGCATCTATTGTGGTCAAACATTTACCGTGTGAACTGGTCTGATCAGTCACATCATGCTCCCACCATGGGTTGTAGCAATGCTTTTTTAAGCACAATGTAACAAACTATCATCTGTTAAGAAGGCAAGGTGCCAGTAATTAAAAAATATATTAAAATTTAATGCCAAACCACACATTTTTAGATGTAAAAGATGAAGTAGGTTTAGTTGTCTCAGTTCAACTTGTCTGTGTCAACTAATTGAATCTAATTCAGAATATTCTAGTATTAGCATCAGTAGTTAATCATATCAGAACCAGACAATCGATATTCTTTGGATATGTCATGAGAAGTGGTAGACTGGAAATATCATGGCAATAAGAAGAGAAGAGAGACAGGGAGAAGACTTAGAGAGAAGATGCCTGATAGCTTGACACAGTAGCATGGAGAAAGAACTGTTTCAGAAATAATTTGCAACACATGAGACAGCAAGTAGCAGATTTGGATCCTGAGCAGTGTCCTCATAACAGCCAATCTGAAAGATTTTGGGCCAAATCATCTTGCATTCTCTAGAGCAGTGGTTCTCAATCGGTAGGGAATTTCTCCCCCCCCCCTCCCCCAGGGGAGAATTTTAGGGTGGGGGGGGGGGGGAATTAAGATTAATTCAAGATCGCGTTAATACAAGAACTGATTGCTTGATATTGTTTTTCCCTCCATACTTTACAGTTCTGTACTTCTCGCCCTTCTGAAATTCGTTTTAGGACGGAAGTAGGCCCGCAAATCCCGTTTCATGTAGATGTCTAGACTTGTTCTAGTATGTGTTATTAAATTTAGCTTCCATTTTTATGTATACTCGTATACTATGTAATGGGCAGGGGTGGAGGTGGATTTATAGGGAGGAAATATGAAAAGGGGGGAGAGGGATAACATTCTGAACATGTGAAGGGGTGCATGGGCCAAAAAAGGTTGAGAACCACTGCTCTAGAGGTCTGTTATGTGCTAACTCCATCATCATCTAAACCGTCCTCTTTCCATTTTTGAGGGACTTTGCTCTTCACTATTATATTTTCCAATCCATTAAATATTTCAATATGATCCAGAATATGTCAACTTCCACACTGAATAAGTAAGCAGGAGCCAATTTCCCATGACAATTAGTTCTTCAGAACTTCACCATCGGTATATTATTCTGTCCAATATATTTCAACATCCCACTGTGGTATTTAATAACAAATGCTGTGATTTTAACAATGTTGTAGTTAAATGACTAGTTTCTCACAATCATACATCGCTGTTGGATATACATATAATCTTAGCTGTTGTAGTTGTTGGGAATAACAGAGTCCATGGGAATATCGATACATGGAGCCCATAAGCGGGCAATCTCCTGCTGTTTATACTTCACCTCGACACCGCAAGGTACAAGAGGAACATGATGAGATGAGATGAGTAGTTGTGTTTCTTTGTGTCTTTCCAAAAATTAGTTTTTAATTAAACAATTGTTGATCTTCTTTCAATTTATATCATGCATTTACCAGAGCTGCTGGTTTCTGATCTAAGGTAATGATATTCACTGACATTATCTTGTTATACAACATCATTTGCAATTTCTGGTTTTGTCTTGATATATCTTAAGTATCCTGGTTTTAGGAATAGTGTTAAGACTTCATGTGATTTATGATTCAATGAGTCAGTTAAAATCCCTCTGGGTTACTTCATAAGTGATATGTTATTTAGCATATCATGTTGTGTGGACTCATCGAATGGTCGAGACAGAAACACTGAGCTGATCCACGACTCTGGTGATCGAATGAGATGGCAAAACATGACCGCCCACGCTTACTGGCATGGCACACGATGGATGGGTGGATGGATATCTAAAGAGTAGCTAAGAGGTCATGATGTACACCCCTCGCTCACTTGGTTAGATTCATGGCATGGACTGTGGAGAATTTAACAAATAAGACAGATAGTGGATCAGACATTCAGTCTTCTTGACAAGGGTGAAAAACTCAGAAAACCTGTATGAGCACTGATTAAACTAAAAATCCCTCAACAGTTAAACAGCACAAACAGTAGGTCAACAAACTGCAGCCCACACTAAACTTGAAAACAAGAAAACTATCCAGAAATAATATTTATAGCACATATGATTCTGATATGCACACATTTGGATTCTCGAGGTGCTATAGAGTTTATATTCTGTACTGAGATTTTCCTTGTGTCATCTAGGGAGGCTGGAGCACTTATGGAGATATCTGCGTGCAACGAAAGTGACCCTTCTTAACTAAGAGTCTAGAATGAGATATCCTGTGATGTTAAATAAATCACACTTTGCCTTGCCTTTGTCATCTCTTTTGTTTCTCACAATATTCTTAGCATACATGTTAAACTTAAAACAGCTATGGGGAAAGGATGACAGTCTTCACTACTTTACCATTTGGCTATATTACTTTTTTTTTTCCTTTGTGGTATATAGCATGAAATGCATGCAATTTGATCATGTGATGCATCACTTACAGCTGTAATTTACCATAAGGTTGTATTTTATTCAGGAATCAGTGCTAGAGCAGTTAAGATATGTTATTATGTTCTAGTTCTATGTATGGGTCTCTTACTTAGTTACTAAGCTTCACACTTAACACTAGGAAACTGAAACTCCACTGAACAACTCACTCAACTGCAACAGGTTGAATTAGTCTAATAATAAATAATGGAAACAAAAATACACAAAGTTCGGTAAAGGTTATCCCAACATAAACACTTGGAAATAGTGGTCCCAAATATTGGTCTCTAAGAGTTAATACCTGCTACATGGCCTGTGTGACACTTAACCCCTAATTCACAGTCGGAGTCGGGGTCAGTAAGCGCAGTGAAAAAGTTTTTCACTGAAAACTTTTTTTTTTAAACAAAGTTAATAATATCAATATGACATATTATTTTAGTATGTACTTACCCAAAATGCTTCTCTGAACATAGTCATATTGAAATTCTGTAACAACAGATGGCCGAGGGAAAGGCATATGTCTAGATCAGTTAGTTACAAGCTGTAGGGGCGCATATCCTCGCACGACTGGGTAAATATTTACAGTTTCAGGTCTGAGCTTTGACAGCGACAGGAAGTTGATAGGGTAGTCCTTACCGTTCAGTGTTTCACCACTGGTGAGCTCTTATTTGTACAGCACAAATGTAACTTTTTTATCAGGTCGGCACAGGTACATACAACAACCACATTATTGAAAAGAATAACACATCAAGTGCAATGGGAGGAGACATAGTGTGAACAAAACGTAAAGGAGGATGTTTACACAGTGTACGTAAAGCCTAAGTCACAAATCACTACACCTTACAAATGATCGCCAGTTCCCCTGACTCGAACATTTTCTTGCGCAAGTTATCTTTAATGAAATGGCCTGTGTTGGTTGACCCCATCCTCCTTTATCCAGGGACTATGCATTCCAGTGATATCTTTCTCCAAAACCACTATGACAATTAAACTTATTTAAATCCAAACGTTTCTAGTTTTCGTACTGTTATATTTTAAGATAAATGTTTCCACGATTCGTTGTTGTAATTTCAATTTAGCAGTTCTATTTATTTATGCTCTGGTGTGACTGCGAATTCTTGGAGTATGACAGAATTGCACCATGCCATTAATGCAATATTATCATATGCGTATATGGATGTGTTGTATTCGCAAATTTAACTGAAAACACGCAACGCGCCTACAGACTGTATTGTGTGAAAGAAAAGTCTGTTTTATTTTTTTTTTAAATTACTGTCTGATGTATTTAAGTTTCCAAAATGTTTACAGTCTCTGCGGGAGTTTTCTTGTATGTTCAAATCTTGTAGAATGTCAGTATTTTACTTCTTCTTCTTCTTCTTCTTCTTCTTCTTCTTCTTCTTCTTTTTCTTCCTCTTCTTCTTCGTCTTCTTCTTATTCTTGATCCATGGCATTCTAAGCATTATTCCGTAATATTTTAATTCTAAAACAATTTATATGCAGTGACCTGCGCTCCCAAGTTGAGTGACTTAAGAGGTTACCAAGTTTTTGTTTTTGTTTTGTTTAACCACATAACTAGTGGCGGACTAGCACGAGTGTCGTCTTGTTCAATGGCAAGTGAATCCTGCCCTCCCCTAAAGATGTGGGTCCCTTAACTGATTCAGTACCAAACAAAACGTAGGTATAGACCAAACATGGTACAAATGAACAAGTATTATAATATAAATTTCCGTTCAATGAGCATTGAAACTGCGGACGATACCACGAAACAAAACACATAGTTCGATGACCCCAGTATGGCAATATATCGTCTTTCTGTCCAACTATGAGGTCAAATTTAGGCGATATATTATCCTTCAGCACTGAATCGTGGCGCGACACTGTGAGCTGTGAATTTCGCGTGGAATGCTTTTACATCTGTCCGCGGTTGTTTTTCGCGTGAACTGCATATTCGGAACGATGACGGCCGGCTGTTGCTGTATTGACTGGTTTGCCTTTTTGGTTCACGAGTGCATTTTTCAGGAGACTCCTGGGAGTCGTCGCTGTAGCTACGGAGTTCGTGCTTTGTGCGGTGCTTTCGGTGGGTCGCCCTGCAGAAAGAGACCGAACCATATGGGATAAAACCTCGGTCAATGAAGTCTTTCTGGTGACTGCCGTTTTCATCGACGATGAACTGCATTTTTCGTGGAGGACTTTTGTCAGTTGGGAGTCTCTGTGGCGAAGTGATCAAGCCGTTTGACTCGTGCTTCGAAGGTTGTGGGTTCGATTCCGGGCCGCGCCCTTCGGTTTACGAGTTAAATGATTCAGAGACTTCTGTGGGTCGTCGCTAAAAAAAGCTACGGCGTTCGTGCTTTGTGCGACGCTTTCCGCGCTGCGGGAAGAGACCGAGCCATATGGGATAAACCCGGTGCAATGAAGTCGACCTTGTCGACTTTTAAGCGACTTTTAAGCGACTGTGTTGGCATTCTGGCGGCGGCATTATGCACAGTGTACCTGTGCGGGCTGTTGGCTTGCCGACACTCCTGTCTATTCCATTGTTCACATGGGGCAGTGAGGAGTATTTTGTGATATTCACTGGCACAGGAACGGAGCAATATGGGGACGACCCGTTGCCGTGAAGTTGGAACCGCGACTAATTAACTAACTAACTAACTGAATCAGTTAAACTTTAGACTGCATGTTGAGAATGTTAATGGCCTTCTAGTAACTGTCTAGTCTCCTGGCAATCAATATTTTTAGACCCAGTCCGTGGCTACACATCGCCCATCTAATGTCGATGGGTTTAAAAATATAGGGCTAGCATCATGTACCCAATACACCTCATGGCAACATTGTTAGGAAAGAAAAACTACCCACGGGTAGATAGAGCCCGTTACTTTGGAAGGAATCTGTCGGCAGGAAGAAATCCTTACACAGGTGCATGCCGGAATGGAAAACTGAACTTTGAGGTGCATATCTAGGGATAGCACAGAAGAGGAAGAAGAATATAAGTTAGAAAGCCCCAATGTCCTTCTTTAATAGCTGCAGAATAGTCCGTGATTCACATCCGTATGTTTCCACAGAAAAGATACGTGCTCTCATGTTTACATTTGTTTGTTTGCTGTTGCTGTTCCATGAGCCCGTAAATGCCAAGGTCAGTCTCATTCTGACTTCTTTTGAAACAGTCCATAGTTGCTAATTATAGAGGCACGATATTTCAGTTTGCGAAATTTTCAATGTCTTCAATTGTATGGTGGTCGTCGTGTGTGAGTGTGTGTGTATTAGTTTTGTCTGTGGACAATATTACAAAACATAATTATCACCATCATGTGCCCTGTCGACAAGCGTGGTCGTTATTGGTTCGCCGTCTGTAGTCAGATCTGCGTTCTTGTACCAGTTATGCCGTATGGCCAGATCTTCCAGATTTTTAATCTCCTTGTCTTCCCCTTGCAGTTTTTCAATCAAGTTTACCAGTTGTTGCTAAGCTTTCGAGTGTAGTTCTCCTCATAACGTGTCCCAAAAAACCTTGGATGTCTACGTCTAACCAGTTTACCGTTTTCGTGTGTTTCTTTGAGTACTACCTCGTTTGTTTTTCTGTTCATCCTTGGTATTCATCTTGATCACGTTAATCCATTCATGCTGACAAGTACCTTGCCACATAGTATGGGCGATAATGTGTATCTACATCTCGGGATCTTCTACAGCAGTGGTTCTCAACCTTTTTTGGCCCATGGCCCCCTTTAACATATGTTCAGAACGGCATTCCCCCCCCCCCCTTCGAATTTCCTCCCTATAAATCCCCCCCCCCCCCCCCCACCCTTACACAGTATACATAAAAATGGAAGCTAAATTTAATAACACATACTATAACAATTCTAGACATCTACATAAAACGTGATTTTCGGGTCTACTTACGTTATAAAACGAATTTCATTAGGGCGAGAAGTACAGAACCGTAAAATTTAGAGAGAAAAACAGTATCAAGTAACTGGTTCTTGTATTAATGCGATCTTGAAATAATCTTAATTCCCCCCCCCCCCCCCGGAAACCCTAAAATTCCCCCTGGTGAGGAGGGGGGGGGGGATTCCCCACCGGTTGAAAACCACTGTTATACAGCATGTATCAATGCGTGTGCCTGTGTTATCCATGCCATTTCTGCCTACATTCCTCTGTTGCCTTTTAAGTGAATTATTACTTCTATTACAATATGTTCCCGTGCGATATGTTAATGTCACACGGTAGAATACATTCATTAACTTTGTCTGGGCCTGTCAATTCTTCAACGCTATCAATTCAGAATTTCGTGTACCGCTTTACAGTCCACACCAGCATATTTTTTAGGGGGGTGGGGGGGGGGGGGGGTCGCGGTTTAGGATATATTAGGCATGTTTAAGTTGACAAGTTAGCCCTTGCTTTCTGAACGACTGCCGTTCATACGCATTGTATGAAAATCAGCGCAAAGCGATATGCTTCAAAATCGCCTGCAGCTGTTTTGAACGCGGTATGCGGGGCTGCGAATTGCTTTCACAACACCTTCAGCACAGCGTCACTGATATATAGAAACACAGTGATAAAAACTCCGCCACGGAGCAAACACGTTAGGAGGCTTCTGATCGTCAGACGGGTACCCCCTTCCCTAAGTGTTTCGGCCCATTATTCCCTTAACACTCACTAGGGGCGGGCCCGTCCGGGTCACGACTCCGGGCGTCTTTTCCCTGCCGTGGAGACGTTCGATTGATTCCGTTGTCCTTGTTCTTGTGCTTGTCCCTAAGCTGTTAACATGTCCACTCTCAAGCCTCCCTTCCCTCAGTGAGGCGAGACCGTGCAGCCAATGCTTGCCCCTTAGCATCTGTGGTCGTGGGGAGCCTGCTCTTCTTCGTGATCCGTTCACGGCGCCGCACCCTGCTAGGAAGTTGGTTCTTCCATTGGTTTTTCGATCCACCTCTTGGTGTCTGCAGGTAAGTGCGACTAACGGACGATTACCGCTCTGGTATGGAGGTTGGACTTCGGCCGACATTTGAATGATTGACAGGACTCACCATCCTCGCTCGGAGGAAAGGCTAGAGAGTTGACACGAGAAGATGCAAGTTCGTGGTCTTGGTTGAGAGATCGTTTGTTAGGCGTTCTGCAGTTACCGCTTCTAACCACACTAGTGTCGAGACTTGTTTCACTCCAGGTTCCGACAAGTCCACAGCCAGCATGAGGCCTTTACGGCTGCCTCACACAGTTGTTTTTGTGCCCGAGTTCTTGCTTGTCCTTTAATGCTCAATTGCTTTAGCACATCATACACGGAGTGGGAGACTAGACCTCTAGCGCCTACCTCTATGGCGAATAGCCTGACGGTGTACCCCGCCCGCTTAAGACCTGCGACCATGTCATCGTACTTATCTATCTCATACGTATACTGCTTCTTAATATTGAGTTCGTAAGGGACTGTCAGCTCAGTCGGCGTTAGCTGCTTGGCTAACGAGGAGCAAAGTACGATGTCAGGTCGCAAGCCAAACCTTTGGATCACCTCAGGGTATTTGCCACTGCCCTTTAGATCCACGGTCAGTTCCCAGTCCTCCGCACCGTCGAGAACGGATGGAAGTTGCAAGTCGGCAGCGTGGCCACTGTTGTCTGTGCCTTGTTCCACGGCTGGGACAAAGGAAATTACCTCCGGCCCCGGCCTGGCCCCTCTGTTCGCCTGCATTCTGGCTACATCCACTATGGCTGCCAACTCGGTAAGGACTTTGTTGTGGCGCCAAGTAAATCGTCCTTGGGTGAAGGCGACCTTACATGCGGACAATACGTGCTCCGTGTCTGAACCTTTTTCCAGAGGTGACAGGACGGGTCGGTGGCTTTCCCCCGCTTGACCAAGGTGGCACCTTATGGTAAGACATCGTGGAGGGATCGGACGACGAAACTTAAGCGCAGTGGTGCCATTCGCCACATATCATTCCAGGTAAGAGATCTCTGCAGTACCTCTTCCCATGACATCCACTGGCCCTGCTGCGCCTGTTGGGCAGCGACACGTACTCTTTCGTCACCCTCTCTCTTTCGGATCTCTTTAACCACCAGGTCTCTGCGTTCCTTAGTCGTCGCCTTAGATCACATCGGGTCTCTGTCATGGTAGCAGAACCCTCTTCTGTCCGACTGGGTGTGCCCCATGACCTTCTTCAGCTGGGGTGCTGCCTGGGCATCTTCGACTGCGCTGATGATCTTCCACTTCCTTCCCGTTCTCAGGGCAGGAACTGAGGCGTTGACCGTTTCATCTGGAGACTCGCACAACATCATCGCGAGTCTGGTTTTTCCGACTTTGAATTCTTCCACGAGGGACCGGAATGGGAGGACGAACTTACTCTGCTTGTAATATAGTGCGACAGTCGTCAGGCAGGCTGGTGCTCCATGCCATTTTCGCATATACCTGCTTATTTTCGCCTCCATCGCTTGCACTGTACTCGTGCCTGTATCATATATAAGCAGCGGCCACAGGAGTTTCGGAATAAACATGAATTTGAGGGACCCGATATTGAATTTGTCTGTCAGCCTGGTTTTATCGATGGTACGCAGGCCGTTCGTCAACACTTCTTGCATCTCTGCCACCGCGTTCCTGTCCTTCAGAATTGAATCATACACACGGCCGAGACTCTTTACAGGCTCCTCTAGCGCAGTGGGAATTGCTTGTCCGACAACCATGAGTAACCTTTCCGCCGCTCTACCCTTCACGATCGACAGGCTTCTCGATTTCTTAGGCTTGAAGCTTATCCTGCACCAGCGAATCAGATCGTCCAGTCAGAGGAGGATGCTGCGGGCATTACTCTCCATCGGTGTCAGGATTGTCGTATCGTCCATGAAGGCCTTCAGCGGCGGAATGTACCGTTCCTCGCTGAGTCTCTGACCGTGTGCATAGCCGGATGCTGTATCCAGGATGACCTGCATGGCCATGACACATAATATCGGCGAAATCGTACATCCCATGGCAATACCCACTTGCAGGTCGATCCATCTCGTCGTGAACGTCTCGGTCGAGAAACAGAGAGAGAAGCCCGAGTAGTACTGCATAAGCATTTCCGTGGTGTTCTCGGGCACGTGATAAGCCTTGAGTGCATGCCACAACATCTGGTGTGGCACTGACCCATACGCGTTGGCCATATCCAACCATATCACGTGGAGTTCCTCCTTCTTGATCTTCGTTCTCTGGATAGCTTCCCAGATCATGGAGCTGTGTTCAAGTCACCCGGGGACACCAGTTATCCGCCCTTTTTGAACCACAGTGTCTACGTTGTTGTTCCTCATCAGGTACATCGTATACGCGTGCGCGCGCGCACACACACGCACACACACAGAATGTAAAAAAAAACATGCAAAAGTTGCTGATGAAAAGCTGCAATATTGCCCCATTCTCTGGTGGTATTGGCATGTATGACCGTGGTTTACATCTATTTGGACCCTCGCTTGCGTTACGAAGAAAATGTGTCCCGAAAATGTATCATTCTATTGGTCTGTGATGTAATCGTAATAGGGCCATCACATTTTGTAGGTCTAATTACGTGGAGGAATAGGCGGCCAATGTTTTCCTCACTTTGTGAAGGACAAGCCCAGATGTCGAACCCTCGTCCATCCTTGCTCATGACATTTTCAGCACAGCTCCTTCTCAACTTCGTTAACGCGCCATTGATGAAAACTAGGCCGCGGAGCAAGCACAACTAACTATTTCTGAGCGTCAGAATGACTATAACCATGGCTTGGAGGTTGGATTTTGAACGACATTTGCATAACTAGGCGACTGCTACCGTGCGGCGATTTGCCCCACTGAACCGCCTCAGCCCTCAGTAGGAGGGAAGGTTATAAAGTCGACACGAGACAGTACAAGTTCCAGCTCTTAGTTGAGAGATTGGTTCCGATGTTAGTTGCCCCGCGGTTACAGATAGAAACGTTAACCATATTACTGCCGAGACTTATCCCACCCTATGTTTCGCTTGTTCCGCAGCCAGCACGAGGCCTTTTCGACTGCCTCATCGAGATAATTGTGTGCCCATGTTCTTACTTGTTCTTTGATGCCTAATTGTTTTAGCACGTCATACACGGAGTGGGAGACGAGGCCTCTTGTGCTTACCTCCACGGAGTGGGAGACGAGGCCTCTTGTACCTACCTCCACGGCGAGTGTACCCTTCCTGTCTCAGACTGGCGACCATGTCAATATACTTCTCCATATAATAAAGGGTGTATTTTTAAATGACTGTGGAGTTTTTTGAAAATATTGCCGTTCCAAGTTTTGTATTCATCCTCTGTGGTGTTCATGCAACATAAAAGGTAAATACGAAACTTGGAATGGAAATATTTTCAAAACACCCAGTCATTAAAAATACACCCTGGACATGTGCTGCTCCTCGATATTCGACTCATGTGGAATAGCCAGGTCAATCAGCGTTAGCTATTTGGCCAACGAGGAGTGAAGTACAATTTCAGGTCGCAAGCTAAACTGTTGGATCACTTCGGGGTTCTCACCACTACCCTGCAGATCCACTGTCAGCTACCAGTCACCTGCCCTATCGAAAATGGACGGTAAGTCTAAGTTGGCATCGCAGTCTTCCTTGTCGCTACGTTGCTGCCCAGTCCTGACTAATTATTTACAAACATAACCAAAACATTTATAAATTTACCAAGGGACATAATCACTTTAATGTAAGGCATATTTTGTGAAAGATGATATGTTCCCATTCCTGAGGGCATTGGCTAAGCAAGCTTGCCTGCCGCCCCGGTGGTCAAGTATTCGGAAAGCCATCGAGTTGGATTTTTATAACTGACCTGATCTCCCAAGTTGGCCCAACCTTGGTCGTAAGAACTCCGACGCGGAGCAAACACGACAGGGGGCTTCAGATCATCGGAAGAAACTCTTTTCCCCAAGCATTTCGGACCCTTTAATTTCTTTATACTTTCTGGGGGCGGTCCCGCCGTGGAGACGTTAGTTCGGTCATATTCGTTACCCCTGATTTTACGCTTGTCCCTTCGCTGTTACCTTGTCCACTCTCAAGCCCTCCCTCCCTCGGTGGCGAGAGCCCGTGCAGTCTGTGCCTGCCCCTTGACATGTGTGGTCGTGGGATGCTAACTTCATCCCCGCCACGGCCTCTGTCGCCTCCACTTATCTCCGTTGCCGTATCCCTTCCTCGTGCCCCGTTCACGGCGCCGCACCCTAATAGGAAGCCGGATTCTTCCTTTCTACTCGGACCCACCTCTTGGTCTGTCTGCAACTGACTAGGCCACGTAGTATACGTATCTTGTGAAAATGTGAGGTGTGGGTTATACTGGCAGACTTTGTTAAAAGCGCTCGAACTGGGTGCGACCTACGGTCGATTATCGCTGCATTATTATGGAGGTTGGACTTCGGCCGACATTTGTGTGATTGACTACACTCTGGCTCATTCCTCACGCCCGGGGGAAGGGCTAAAGAGCTGACACGAGACGATGTACAGTTCGAGGTCTTAGTTGAGAAATTGTTGGTATTGCAGTTACCGCTTCCGACCATACTAGTTTCGAGACTTATTCCAATCTAGGCTGCGGCAGTTCCACAGCCAGCACGAAGCCTTTTCGGCTGCCTCAGCCAGTTGTTTCCGGTCCCGGGCCCTTGCTCGTTCCTTAATGCCCATTCGCTTCAGCACATCGAACACGGAGTAGGAGAAAAGACCTCGCGTGCCTACCTCGACGGCAAACAGCCAGCCTGACGGTGTAACACCCCCGCTTAAGACTCGTGACCATGTCATTGTTCTTCTCTCTCTTGTACAGGTGTTGCTCCTCCACATTCTTCTTCTTCTTCTTCTTCTTCTGCGTTCATCCGGAGTTTCTTTTTTCGGACGTGATTGCGTTGTGCCTGTTTACAGCAGAGCTGCGTTCTAGCGCCGTTAGGCCGACACATCCGACTTCTGCGGGCATTTGTTGCCCGGGTTAACCTTCCCGGACCCTCCACATTTGATTCGTTAGGGACGGTCAGCTCAATCACCGTTAGCTGCTTGGCTGACGAGGAGCTAAGCACGATTGCAGGCCTTAAGTCAAATCTTCGGATCACCTCAGGGTAATTGCCACGGTCCTTTAGGTTTACGGTCAGTTGCCAGTCCCTCGCACAGTCGAAGACGGTAGCAAGCGGCAAGTCGTCAGCTTTACCATTTTTGCGCCCTGCACGGACGAAGGAGATTTCCATCGGCCTCGGTCTGTGCCCCTCTTTGTAAGCTTTCATCATTGCCTTAAATAGGTTCCTGGAAGGAAACATGCTGGTAAGCAAAGGCGGCAGGCATGTTGTTGCCCTCTAAGGCAGAAGTCAACCTACATCTTACAATACCGTGCTGACCACTTCTCCAAGTTCTCAAATTCATTTCGTGTCATAACATGCCCAAAAATGTTTGACTGTCTACATCTAATGACTCTAATCAGTTTACGATATTCATTTGTTTCTTGAAGGACTTCTTCATTGGTTTTTCTGTCTGTCCATGGTATTCTTTTCATTTTCCTAAGAAACCACAACTCCACAGCCATCAGATGTTTTTCAGCTTTTCTGCTCATTGTCCACGCTTCAGTGAACGAGGGAAGACAAAATACAAAGTTCCCAGCATTACTGAAAACTAGAAAATACTGCTGTTATGTACTTTCTATGTCAAGAAAAGAGACCAGGAGTATAACCAGGAAATCCCAGCCTCTGAACCTATACCTAAAAGATATGGTGTTCCAACTGTTTGGTTAAAGAATAAAGTATACAGCTCGCAGGTGAGGCTACTGTGGAGGGCGGACGCGCCATGGACCAGGCTGACATTCTGAATGCTCTACGAGAAGTGAGACTTTTGCGAGAACCAAGTGATGACTGGGAATCTACAACAATGGCCAGACTGCGGGAGCAGCAAATTAAAAGAGGGGTGGCCAAACAAGAACACTACGCAGGAAGCCAAAGAAGATTGATAAACCAACACAGAACTGGCGTCGTTAGCCGCTACACGCTGCGGGATTTGCTGAGGAGGGGATCCGAGCACTTATGGACTGAATGGTTCGATGTGCAACGAGGATGATCTGTCGACTAACTAACTAACTATAAAGTATACAGTGGCTGCATGACGTAGGATATCCTGGCTTATGTTATTAGTTTGTTTCCACTAATAAAAATATGTTTACTTTACAGACATTCACTGACAATTACTAACACAGAATATATAAATTAACTTCACCAAGATTTAAGTGAAAGGTTTCAATATCAATATCTATTGGATTAAATTACAACAGTAATAGTAGTGAAATCATATACAGTGCAAACTGCTTAAGGCGATCTCAGATGTGGTGAATTCAATATATATATATATATATATATATATATATATATATATATATATATATATATATATATATATATATATATTACCAAACCCGACACCACACATTGTGCCAACGGCTTCGGGCGGAAGAGCGCAATTGGGAGGGTACTAGCCTTATCCTGGTGCGAGGAAATGCAACCCAAAGACAAAATAAGTCATGACAGGGCAGACCAGGCCCTAAGCCTTGGTTGGCAGCTGGTCTAGGATCGAAGCTCCGACAGGCGGTAAGTTAGAGCATTGCTTTGCTGATCCGGCAGCTTCTGCAGCTTGTCTTGTTCCAGATTATAGGTGTTAACTTTCCTCTGGAGTGAACTAGGCAGGCCGAGAGAGGGATCATGCTGCATGGGCAACACATGGTTTCTTTATTTTAGCCCAGGCTTTGTGCTATGGAGAGGCAATAAAAGTTAACTCGAAGTTACCACAGTGCTGACTGTGATACAGATCATTCTTTGGTTGTTGCAAGGGTTAGACTGAGACCAAAGAGAATCTACACAGCTAAACACAAGTCTAGCCCCAGGATTAATATTACTAACACTCACGATCCTGGAAAGTGCTTTGAATTTCAACAGCAACTTGAAGACGCTTTCAATGATACATCAGAAAATTGTATAGTAAATGATAAATGGAGTAAACTTAAGGAAACTATTTATAAAACAGCGGTAGGGGTTTACGGCACTGTGGATCATAAGAGGCAGGACTGGTTTGCGGCAAACAGCCAGATGCTGCAGCCCTTGATTGATAAAAAGAAGATAGCTCTCTTAAGGATCAAGGAAAGACCAACGCGTAACACTCTGAGTGAGCTGAAGCAAGCGAGGAAGGATGTACAAAAGGCTGCCAGGCAGTGTGCGAATGACTATTGGATCAAGTTATGTGAGTCCATTCAAATCGCAAGTGATAAGGGAAACATCAGAAGCATGTATGAAGGGATAAAGAAAGCCTGTGGTCCAATGATCAAAAGAAGTTCACCGCTGAAAACCTTGACTGGAGAAATCATCACTGATAAGAAACAGCAGATTGATAGATGGGTCGAGCACTATTTGGAGCTTTACTCAAGTGAGACCAAGCTAGCGGGTGATGCCCTCAACGCCATAGAGGCCCTGCCAACTCTTGACCACCTGGACACACTTCCCACTATAACAGAAGTTAAGTGTGCTATAAATGAGCTTGCATCTAGCAAGGCTCCAGGTAAGGATGGGATTCCAATAGAGGTAATCAGGAGTGGGCAAGACACACTCGCTCTAAAGATCCACCAGCTAATAGAGCTATGCTGGCGAGAAGGACAAGTCCCTCAGGATTTCAAAGATTCAAACATCATAACGCTGTACAAGAACAAGTATGCATAAAATTTGGTGGAACTGCGGTAAAGCTGTGAAAGTTTAAGCAATATATAATGACACAAAGTAGTGCAGCTTTACATAACAGAGTTACGACACATACAGAACGTTGCGGCGGTTAGCCTTCATCAGCAAACAAACACATACAAGGGAGATCGGAGCGTCTGTAACAAATATAGGGGTATCTCACTTCTGTGTATTGTTGGAAAAGTATTTGCCAGAATTGTCCTGCGCAGACTTCAAGTCCTGGGAGATCAAGTCTACCCCGAATCACAGTGCGGCTTCCGTCAGAACCGGTCTACCATTGATATGATATTCTCATTGCGACAGATGCAAGAAAAATGCCGGGAACAAAATCAGCCACTGTTTATTGCCTTCATCGACCTCACAAAGGCATTCGATTTGGTCAGTCGTGAGGGTCTGTTCAAAGCACTAAAGAAGATTGGCTGCCCACCAACTCTTCTGTCCATTGTGGAATCGTTACACACAGGCATGAAGGGTATAATCAAGTTTGATGGCTCAACTTCAGAAGAGTTTGAAATCAAGAGTGGAGTTAAGCAAGGTTGTGTACTAGCCCCCACCCTCTTTGGGATATACTTCTCACTTCTACTGAAATATGCCTTTCGTGATCAGGATGACGGTATATACATTCACTCACGCTCAGATGGTGGCCTCTATAATGCTCAGAGATTGAAGGCCAAGACCAAAATTAGGAGGGTACTGATCAGAGAGTTGCTTTTTGCGGATGATGCTGCGATTACGACCCACTCTGAGGAAGAATTACATTATCTACTATCTGCATTCTCCAATGCTTGCTCTGAATTTGGTTTAACAGTTAACAAAAAGAAGACACAGATTATGTCACAAGGTGCACATGGTGTACCATCAATCTTTATTGACGAAGCCGAACTGGAGATAGTAGACCATTTTACATATCTAGGATCAGAGGTAAATAGCAAATTATCCCTCGATCAGGAAATCAACATCAGGATTGGCAAGGCAGCAACAACAATGAGCATGTTAGCAAAAAGAGTCTGGGAGAACAGGAAGCTTACTGCCAAAACAAAAGTCCTCGTCTACCAAGCCTGTGTCCTTAGTACTCTTCTTTATGGCAGTGAAACCTGGACAACTTACTCACGCCAAGAGAAACGTTTAAACAGCTTTCATATGCGGTGTCTGCGAAGAATACTTGGTATTAAGTGGCAAGACAAAATCACAAATACTGAAGTATTGGAAAGATCAGGTTGTGTGACGGTGTATTCGATGCTCAGTCTTCGTAGACTTAGATGGATTGGACACGTTAGGAGGATGGATGATGGTAGAATACCAAAGGACATCTTTTTTGGTGAATTACAGACGGGTAGGAGATCTCAGGGTCGGCCTCTACTACGATACAAAGATGTGTGTAAGCGGGATATGATTGATACAGGCATTGATAATGCACATTGGGAGCACGTCGCCGCTGAACGTGTTGCATGGAGGGCAACTATCAGAAATGGAATAAAGACAAAGGAGAAAATGATTGCAGATAAAGCACACACAGAGCGTGAGAGACGTAAGATGGTGCAAAATGGTGGAAATGACCATGTTTTCACATGCACCTACTGTGGGCAAACATTTGCAGCAAGAATTGGCCTTACCAGCCACACTCGCCACCGCCATGGATCGCAGTTATTAAGCCTTTTTGAAGCACAATGTACCAAACTATCCTCTGTCAAGACGGAAAGGTGCATATATATATATATATATATATATATATATATATATATATATATATATATATATATATACACACACACACACACACACATATATATATATATATATATATATATATATATATATATATATATATATATATATATATTTTTTTTTTAAATGAGCTACCTATGACAGTAGATGGTACTACCTGCTTTCTGTAAGCACCAAATTTTGGGCGCTCACTGAACCCAGACACACCACATTGTGCCAACGGCTTCGGGTGGAGGAATGCAATTGGGAGGGTACAAGCCTTACCCTAGTGCGACAAAATGCGACCTAAAGACTAAATGTCATGGCAGGGCAGACCAGGCCCTAAGCCTTGGTGGGCAACTGGTCTGGTCTAGGATGGAAGTTCCGACAGGCGGACAGTTAGAGCATTGCTTTGCTGATTCAGCAGCTTCTGCAGCTCATCTTGTTCCAGATGTATTGGAGTTGCCTTTCCTCTGGAGTAAACTAGATGGGCCGAGAGATGGATCATGCTGCATGGTCTCTAAATTCAGCCCAGGCTTTGTGTTATGGAGAGATATAACTCCATTTTACAAACCATCGCCTGTCAAGACGGCAAGGTGCCAATCAGTCATAATCTAAGGACTCTTTCTCTAGAGGTGGTACTGCAGGTGGTGGTAAGATCAACTTATCTTATGATTTATGATGAGTGCTGATTTCTGCCACTTCCAGCTCCCTCATATGATTATTTCAAGATCACATTAATACAAGAATCAATTACTTGATATTGTTTTTCCTTCCATACTTTGCAGTTCTGTACTTCTCGCCCTTCTGAAATTCATTTTATAATGTAAATAGACATGCAAATCATGTTTATGTAGACGTCTAGACTTGTTCTAGTATGTGTTATTAAATTTAGCTTCCATTTTTACATATACCGTGAAAAAGGGGGGGGGGGTGATTTATAGGGAGAAAATACAAAATGGGGGAGGGGGATAACATTCTGAACATATGGTGAAGGGATGCATGGGCCAAAAAAGGTTGAGAACCACTGCCATAGAGTATAAAAATGAGAATAATTAGTAAAGGTATTTGGAATACTTGTACTGTTTATTTCCCTCATTCTTCTAATGTGAGATAATAACACAAAGATATCAAACGTACAACACAATATTATGAAATTAAATAACATAATTATTTAAATAATATTGTGGGAATATAATTATTGAAGAATTACATGAATCCCATTTTGATTGGATATTATTCACATCAGTACTATGACACCCTTAGTACATCAGTACTATGACATCCTTAGTAATGGCCTGGACAGGGTGAGTATACACATTAAGATATAATCTGGGAAAGATAGAGTCCTGTGGAAAGACAACACCACCCGTACCTGTTGGCAGGGCACATGATACGGGTACTTCAAGATTCCCTTTAATCTAACATGAATTACAGCCATTAAATATAATTAGATCAAGGACTGAGATCTGCAGAGAGACATGAACTCCTAAGGCTATATGTCAGGGGAAATGATGTTGCTGATTAGCAGTATTTCATACATTTCACATCATCAATATTTCCCCTTTCTTTATGAGTACTGGTATATCCAGCACCATAGTAGTCTGGCATTTCTTCTTCCATTTCATGAATCCTAATGCCCAAGAAAGCTGGGGGTGATATGTTTTCCTTATGGGTAGTAATTATATATAATCATACATTAACACATACAAAAACATTATCATAAGTCGTTAGATCAGATTAGAAAAGGAGAAGAGAAATAAGAGGTTATGGAAAATATCAAATTCACAGTGTGGAGTTATTTGATGACACATCAAAACAGTTTTGCAACAAGAATCTGCAGTCATGAAGATTAATTAATAAGGTATGTAGCTGTAGGCAATATAAGAGATAATCTTTTACCCCTAGTAATGTACTATTTGTCCACTTCTAGCTTGGAAAATGGAAACTGCAGCTATACATTCATCGCTGCAGACGTGTATAGGCTACCCAACACAAGCTGCTCCCAACAAGCCGTAGCAAGAGAAAGGAAGTATAACAAAACCCTGTACATGGAATTCTTCTGTGTGTCGTACTTAATTTAAACTTCTAAATTAACTATCTAGACCTACCTGGTGTCGACGTTTAGAAAAAATTAAAAGAAATTTGTATATATGCAGGAAACGACACTTAAGGCCATTTTGTCGCAGCTAGTCAACTTCTGCCACTTCTTCCAGTAACCATGCCCCCCATTATTGTTTTTTTCCAGCCACTTTGATGTTTAATGTGGTCAAAGTAGTTTGGTTTTCTAGACATGTTGTTTTTTATGAGTCAGTTTTCTTTGATGTTCAAATCTTGAAGAATAACAATATATTTCTTCTTCTTGGTCCTTTTATTCTACAAACATTCCTGCAACATTTAAGCTGAATATTCCTAATTTTCTTCTCTATTGATTGTCAAATGGTCCATGACTTATATCCCATGATGCCACAGGAAAGATGCATGTTCTCTAAACTTGTACTTTAACTTGTTTGCTGGTGTTATGTCATAGGTTCATAAGTGTGTTTATTATCTGTGTTGCAGTGGCCAGTCTATGTCTGACTTCTCTTGAACTTCTTTTGAGTCCACTGTTGCTGATTATGTAGCCAAGTTATCATTATCATTTGATGGTGTCAACAAAAGAATAACAACACAAGCAATGCACGACTTGCATAATTTATTTCTTTCAATATGTTCCAAATAATACGTCTTCTTCATACCATGGTCATTTCTACTCTAATGTGATATTTCTCCATAAAACAAAATTACTCACGCTTTACCCACCTGTTATTGTAAACCAAGATTTATATAATTATACAGTGCAAACCGTTTAAGGTGTTCTCAGATGTTGGCAAATTTCTTTTGTGAAGAGCAATATTGTATTGTATGTTGTAAATACATTACTATATGCTTGAACTTTTATCAGAGGAATTTCTGATCAGAAGAACTATTTCTTGGGTCCCAGGTGAGTTCACCTTATCAGGTCTGCACTGTACTAAGTATACAACATGTAGATAGTTATTTGTCACCAAATAGAATCCTATAAATAACATAACTAAGTATACAACATTTAGATAGTTATTTGTCACCAGATAGAATCCTATGAATAACATAACTAGGTATACAACATGTAGATAGTTATTTGTCACCAGATAGAATCCTATAAATAACATAACTAAGTATACAACATTTAGATAGTTATTTGTCACCAGATAGAATCCTATGAATAACATAACTAAGTATACAACATGTAGATAGTTATTTGTCACCAAATAGAATCCTATAAATAACATAACTAAGTATACAACATTTAGATAGTTATTTGTCACCAGATAGAATCCTATGAATAACATAACTAGGTATACAACATGTAAATAGTTATTTGTCACCAAATAGAATCCTATAAATAACATAACTAAGTATACATCATGTAGATAGTTATTTGTCACCAAATAGAATCCTATAAATAACATAACTAAGTATACAACATGTAGATAGTTATTTGTCACCAGATAGAATCCTATGAATAACATAACTAGGTATACAACATGTAGATAGTTATTTGTCACCAAATAGAATCCTATAAATAACATAACTAAGTATACATCATGTAGATAGTTATTTGTCACCAAATAGAATCCTATAAATAACATAACTAAGTATACAACATGTAGATAGTTATTTGTCACCAAATAGAATCCTATAAATAACATAACTAAGTATACAACATGTAGATAGTTATTTGTCACCAAATAGAATCCTATAAATAACACACACCAAGAGGGTCAGTGCACCGTGGTGATGTTTCAGTTTAAGACACAGTCACATGTTTGGGCATTACAAATACCATACCAATAAGTTATTGTATATCTAGGTTAAGCTGATATCAAGTATACAACATGTAGACAGTTCTTCTTCATCAATCATAATCCTATAAATAACACACACAAAGGTGTCAGTGCATGGTTGTTTTAATTGTTTTAATTCAAGATATAGCAAAAGGTTGAGGCATTACAAATGCCATACCTCGGTGTAGATGATATGTATACTAAGTATACAACATGTAAACAGTTCTTCTTCATCAACCATAATCCCGTAAATAACATACACAAAGATGTCTGTGCATGGCTGTTATTTACATTCAGGACGCAATGAAGTGTTGGATTGAAAATGTTTTTGTAAACTCTGTTTTTTATATTTCAAATTATTCACAGTACCCAATGTAGATGTTGAATATTTCTTTTCATACATGCTATTAGATTTCTAGATTGGTTGTAGACATTCTTCTTCTTCTTCTTCTTCTTCTTCTTCTTCTTCTTGTAATCCCATTTTTGATAATTACACCATAAGGCAAGTTCTCGAGATGAACTTAATTGTTTGTTTTAGTTCTTCAATAGATCCATACAGCTTGAAGTTAAGTGTTTTTTTCCACATTCGTTATCTTCATTTTATCTGCTGAGAAAATGGCATGAGACTGATTCCTTTGTATAACTTATGTAGTGTCTTAATATCACTTTACTCCTTCAACATTTGGCATTATCTTGATGATCAATATACTGCTGTCCCCTTTACCCCACTGAACACAATAGTGATAAATTACTGGCATCTTGAATAATTAAAAACCATATATACATATGTATGCCTTACAATATCTAAACATTCCTTCTAAATTTCAACATTTCTTCATACATTTCCTAACTAAAATAGTTGCAAAATGTGTCACCAGGCATGTTTAGCTGCATCTTGTCAAGTGCGTACTGCAGGGTTAGATATGATATGAAGTGAATTGATGAATCCTTATTTAGGCTGAAATTCACAACACTGATATTGTTTGAATGTGGAGCATTTGTTATCCTCACACTAGACCAGTATCAATGACTATATGTGTTTTATGTATTTCAGTTAAAATATGATTCCTATATTCACTTCATATAATATCTAACTCTATAATATGCACCTGATGAGATGCAGCTAAATATGCCAGGCAGTCAATTGTACAACCTTTTGTTTAAGACTTCTTTATTTAAATTCACACAGGAAATACACTGCTGTAAAGTAGAAGTGGCCAGGTTTTAAACAAAGAATCGTTAAACAGTTATAAAGCAATGTTCATAAAATACTCAAGAAAGCCAGCATTTTATATCAATATGTACATATTATACACCAAATCCTCCTCACACTGAGCTGACATAAAAATGAAGTCATGTGTATAATTCACATTAAATATACAATAATCTGTCATGTACAATTTATTCAAATGAGATTTTTGTGTGAATTTTTCTTTTAATAAAGTATGTTATGAATTGAGTAATCCTACTTTGAAGTTCTCTAGAAATGTCTATCCTGAACACAGTATCAGCTACCATATTAGTATAAATACATTTGATTTAAAGACACAACAAGACTTAACAATTAACAATGCTCAACTAATTAACTATAAGATTAACTCATAAACTACCAGATTAACCACCAGAATAAGTCCAGATTGATAACTACCATTTAATTCATTTGATACCACACAACTTACTGTACATTTATTGGTAGTACTGATATACTGTTCTTAATTTCTTCAGTCACAGTCTTTGGTTGCATTCATTCATTCTATCCCAATTGTTACTCTTTCTGAAAGTTTTGTTATTTAATCTCATTTGGACTTATACTATTACTTTCAAGTACAATTACTTTGAGAAAGAAAGTACTAAACTGTTACTTTAAAGTACAAAAGTACAATTATTTGTTGACAACTATCGCCATAGTTTGTCCTTTTTTCTGCACTTTTTTCATGCCATGTTAGAAAGATGTCAATGAGTTAAAGTTTATGGTTACATATTATGAAAGTTTATGATAGTTGATGAGTTAATGATATGTGTGTTAAATAACACCTTATCACAATAATTAATAACGAGCATCCTTTTTTAATATTTATCATTTTCACATTGTTTTCTATTTTCCTAGTATTAACATATGTTACATTGTACTGTTCGCTGTCTCTGTTACTTTATATTATATGTTTTCTTTGTGTAAAGTGCAGATTTTTGTTTTATGTCTTAAAATACTCAATATAAAGTGTGATTCACTAGTTCAGAACAGTTTCATAATTACTGTCAGAAAATAGTTTCCACAATATCAATACAGGAACTAGACTGCAACATCAAAGCAATGCCCTAACAGACATTGAAGCATGGCATTGTTATAACCATACATATGGTATTCAACCACACACGTGTGAAGTCTGTAGCAAGGAAACAGATGAGTAACATTTATACCGGGTGTTTGTAAAGTCTCACTACACTTTATATGAAGAACAAATGTGAAAAAAATTCTTTCTTCCGTTGATAACACCATTCTGTTTGGAGTGCAAAAAAATTACTCCAGCGGACGACAGCAATTTGCTGCATATTGCTTCCAGATTGACTGTGGAGCACATTTTTTTATGACATCGTGTACTTCATTTTTCAAATTTGTTCTACACACAAAGTGTAGTGAGGCTTTACAAACATCCAGTATATATATTTTCATGTAGTTGTATCAGTGTATGTTTGTTATTTGTGTGCCGATGAAGGCTTTAGCTGCAACATCCATTTTGTCCCTTATGACTGTGTGCTAGTAAAGCTTCTAGATTCTATTTCATGCTTTTTGGTTATTCATTAATTGAAGCATGAGCAATAAAGACAATATACAGATATTCTTTATACACATGAAGTATAGAATGCAAATTGAACCAAAAGTGATTTATTTGGTCTTGGTATCATGTTGCACATGTGCTTGATGTATTTCACTTCATTATTCATCCTTTACAAAATAAAAGGTAAAGAGATGGACCCATTAACATGCCTTGAGGCATTTTGGGAATATTTTTTAAATATATTAATGGGCACTTGATGAATGATGTGGTCAGTTTCATGCCAGCTGCCGTTTACTCCCAGGACCGTTCCTAGTACAAATGTTAGACTGGGTCGGCCAGGAAGCCCAGGTCAGTTTGTTTATTAACTGGTTAAGTGCCATAGGATGATTAATTTCTTAAATGACTTCCCGTATCTGCCATGGGTTTATATATTGCTGAAATGTTGTCATTGCATTATAATACATGTCTGCTATCATATTAACAACTTTTAAGTCATAACTGTGACATTTCCCCCAAACCTACTTTTTGTTTGGCACAGAATCTGTTAATCTGCCTCAATAAGTATCCAAACACATGACCACTGGGATGGAAGGTAAGCATGCTAGCCATCGAGCTACCACAGCTCTCCCTTTACAAAGTTGTGAGTCATTTAAAGAACGTTTTAAGAATTCATGACCATTGTGGTAGTTTAACCCAGTGAAAAGTCTTTACAAATGATAAACAATGTAAAAGTTTAACTCTGCAGACTTAAAATTAGCAGCCTTTTACAGTGGTTCCCACAACTTGATCAGGCTGCCACTCCCTTACCACATTGATGATATTTCTAACATCTACATATTCACAATCACACCTCTATTCTTGTTATTAAATCTCCTGGGGAAGTGGGGTTGCTACCACTGAGAACCACTGTTGTATAAGGAAAGATATAACATAAACATTAGACGAAAATGTGTAGTATCAACAACTGTGGTTAAAAATATTTACATTCATATACTAGACAAAATATGGCATTGTAACCATTTGATCATGTATATACTGACCAATGGTAAAAGATTAACATCCCAACATCACAGAAAACTTTGTATAACAGTCATATGTTTATGATGTTTTCCAATAATGATGTAACTCAGTTGAAAAGTGATACATAAAATATGGTTAAAGTTAGTTACATGCCCTTTACAGGACACTGTAATCAACCCCAGCTTTTATTGGCTGTTTGTTATGTACTAATATTTTGCCAACTTCTTTCTGAACAGCTGATGCTCATATCATCAAAAGCAACACAAAGCAATCTCCTTCCTAATTGCTTGTGGCTGATTTCAAACCCTAGACTCGGTATGTCAAGGAATTGTGAAACTTGTGTTCACTAATCCCCTAAATCATAGAAGCCATATATGTGGTACTGCGGTCTATATCTTGACATGCAATATGTCATTTTCACCATGTGGCATTTATGTGCATTGAAGCACTATTAAAATAAATTAGCAGTGATATTGTTATCTCAACATATTACACATCTGATTTAAACAAGGGATCAATGCACTACACAAAATAGAATTACACCAAAAACAACAAAACTATAATGAACATCAAATTTAAGAAAAGCAGCATTACTTTCCATAAATTTAATTCACATGTAGTAACATGAACCAGCGTATATGGAAATACTACATACAAGAAATGTTCAACTTGAATTATGACTCTCAAGTGGCCATGTTCCTTCCAGTTCAAGCATTATCTTAACCAGTTCATGTCTTGTCTAAATAGGATTCTAATCACTTTTGTGCTGATATAAACTAGAATTTAAAATAAGTTAGTAGCATGTCAATTTACAGAATGTTGCAGTCAACCCCAGCATTTATTAGGTTTTTTTTTGTAATTTACTAGACAATTTTATGTTCAGAAGTTTGCCACTGCTTTCTGAATGGCTGATGCCTCGTACCATCAAAATCAATGCAAAGCGATGTTTCTAAATCATCCATGGCTGGTTTTGACCCCTCGACTAAGCATATCAGGGAATTTAAAAACATTACATTTCACTTATCCTTAAGCCACAGATGTCGACAAGAAGCATTTAGAATGCAAAAAATACATATATAATCTCTTCAAAACCATAACTTAATTTTCTGTCCAGTTAAGGTAGGTGTCTGAGGTAATTAGTGAGCTGATTTGCTGGTCACAAGGGCACCAGTAAAGATGGAGATGAATAATATGAAGAGGATCTTGAGTGAGCTGCAGGAAATAGCAAAAGACAGCGTGTTGTGAGTTGGTTGAGGTATACGGTCCAATAGGGGAAAAGGGCAACAAAAGAAGAAGAAAGGCACCAAATAAGCACTGGGGATGGACAAAGGATGCATAATACATGTGACATTAGTTTAGTTTAGTTTAGTCGACGGATCACCATCACGGCACACGGGTGGAACCCATAAGTACTCCGTTCTACTCCTAAATCAAGACTGAGTCCAGAGAAACTCAGCTCAGTGCACGAACTCCGTAGCACCGAGGAAGATCCTGAAATACTTGGGTAGATTTTTTTACTCAAAATTTTGCCCGGGCAGCGCCGTTAGGCTACTCTTTTTCGATGTCCAAATGCCAAGGGATTTTTTACATGTGCAACAATACACACGGATGTCCAATCTCACTACCCAGATACCAGGGGACATTTTATTATTAGAAGTCCACACGAAAAAAATCCCCGGCCCTCACCAGGGCTTGAACCCGGGACCTCCAGCACTCGAGGTGGACACCATACCTCGAGACCACTCATCCCCGACATATGTGACATATGGTGGGTTACTACAGGCAGATATAGAGGCTGCTGATCAACCCAACCAAGGCTTTTGGCATCACTTGTGGCAGTCGATGGCATGATCAAAAGCTTGGGGTTCCAATCTTCTACTGCTCTTGATCCCCTATTAGAGCTTAAGCTTGCTAACATAGGATTGCCAGGAAGAAATTTTGAGACATCAGAACAAATTACCTTGGGGATGTAAATTACAAGTACCTCAGAAGTTGGAGTGGCGAGGGACACTGGTAATAGTGAAAGCTAGCCCACAAGCAGAAATCAGTTCAGCATAGGCTACACTTGAGTTCAAAGCAAGCAAATTTTAAAAAAAATATTAAAATATAAAAACTTAACAAATGTCATTATAAAATGAAATCATAAATGTAAAAGTAAAAATGACTGACTGATTTGTTTTATAACACTCCATTAGTTTTGTTCATTTGATGTTTTGTTCAGGTTTTATTGTGAATATCTTAATATATTTTACAGCTTGTACATAATTAGATGTTTTCAAATGGTGAATTGGGTGAAATTTAAAATAGCTAGAAAAAGAATTGTGACTGACTGAGACAAAAGTAAAAATGGAGAGATAGCCATGACTCTGCTCAACTGCAACACTTTGAACATAGAAAACTTAAAAGGAATATTAGACCTATTAAAAATTGTAACTCCAATTTAATGAGGAGAGAAACAAACAGAGAACTGATGCTACTATAACCAAAAAATATCAAGTATGAATTACAAGACATCCAAAGATTAAAATGCTTTCGCTATGGTAAACACATAGAGAGATAAAGACTGGCTAATGAAGGATCAGTATGATAGCACTGCAGGCAAACCCATGGATTTTCTGCCGCCTTCAGCAAATGTCATTAGGTGTAGATGCTGATGGTTACAGTAACACAGCGATTGTAAACATAGGATCTATCCCCACATACGTCTCTCCTTGCTGGAACAACACTTAAATTCAGACTGTAGTATGCTTTAATATATTGTTTCATCATCTGTCATTATGTGATTTAAAAAACAACTGTTCACAGATAATCATCAAAGTATCTCCTTTGTCCATCATGAGTGTTCTGACTGCTGATGCTCTTGAAGCCAACTAAATGTTGCTTCACATCCCACCATAACACAGGCAGTGCTTCCAAGTCTTTACTCATACACACCTGTCCATTATAAACTTATGTAATGTAATGTGGGACAGAGAACGTGACATAAGTGCCCAGTTTTGTGTAGAACATGGCAAACATTTATGGAAGTAAATGTGGATGGGCTTGATGTAAGTTATTTCAAATTACATATTTTGATGATCAAAGGGCAAGCATGCAGTTGGTGAGAGAGAGAGAGAGAGAGAGAGAGAGAGAGAGAGAGAGAGAGAGAGAGAGAGAGAGAGAGAGAGAGAGAGAGAGAGAGAGAGAGAGAGAGAGAGAGAGAGAGAGAGAGAGAGAGAGAGAGAGAGTGAGAGAGAGAGAGAGAGAGAGAGAGAGATGTACATATAGAGAAAGTCTTTGCACATGTTGGAACAACTGATAATAAAGTACAGACCAACAGTGCTTTGTCTTGATTGATCAAAGTTTGTGACCAACAATAAATGTTTTAATACAAATGTGCAGAAGTATTTAAAATTAAAGAAAGAATATGTGAATTCCACTGAATATAATGGATAACAAAAGATCTGATTTGTAAAAATACTAACAACTTTGTATATGGTAGTATTTGTATCACATCAGAAGCATAAACAGTAAGAATGCTGCAAATTTAGTAACCAATAATAAATGTTTCAACCTCCTATCTATTAACAGTTAATCAATATATTTACAAAATAAACATTGTGGTAAGCATCTTTCAAAGATTGAAATCTTTTAGGAAATGAGTCATAACTGTAATAAACATACTTCATTCACAGTTTATAAGTAGATAAGGTGTGTGTGTGTGTGTTACAGTTATGTATAATAACCGAAATATTAGAACAGATAGTTGATATTTAATTTTTGACGGAAACTAAAACTGGCTTTTTTGTTGCTAAATTAAAATAATGGAACAAATTATTATTTGTTTCAAATATATTAATTACAATTTAGTTATGTTGTAGTCCATGTCAATTATTCATTATATTTATATGTATTTGCATCATTCTGACAAGCACTTGTTACAGTTATTGTGAAAGGTTGCTATATTCAACAGCAGAAACAGTTTTACTTGACAAAGAGTCTTAACCCATTTTGTACCAAAGATCTCACTGTATGTTTCTTTGTTACTTTTTTTATGTGGCATGCATTTTGTGACTCTTTCTGTCACATCCAACTATTATGTGACAATGATTGCATTATATCATCATCACCATCATCATCATCATCATCATCATCAAGTGTTTCAGCCACTGGCTAGTTGTAAAGCTTCCTGACCCTTTCATTCAATGGGTACCTGCTTGTCGTGCTCTTTTAAGCTCATGAATATTCATGTGATGTTAAACGTTTTTCTTTATCAAGCTCTTCCTCTTGTCCCCAATGGCTTTCTGGTACTGTTATTTTGTTTATTGAATGTATGCTCGCTTTGAATTCAAGCATAGTCTATTTACATGCTGCTACTTCTAGTGCACTGCATTAATTTGTGCATGTTGATTAGCTTTCCCTATTACAAGTGTCCCTTGCCATCAGATGAACCCACTCTGACTTCTAAGGTACTTGTAATTTACATCCCCAAGTCAAGGGCAAGAAGTCAATATTTTAGTCAAACTGATCGGTGTAGGGGTTGAACTCACTATCTTGGTATCAACACACCACAAGTTTAAGAATGAGTGATTCCTCTCAGCCATGCTGGCCGCAGCTTCCAGTACTTTGTGTCTTACTTCATGTCTTAGAATATGGGCAAGTCTTTTAACCTTTCCACCCCTCTGTCATGTTTCCACCTTAAAGTGTTCCAAAAGCCAAGTGAGCTATGCCGACAGTAGTGCAGTCTTCCATGTCAAGGAGGTCAAAGGTTAGGGACCATATGAAGTGAGATGCAAACTTGCTGCCTTGTAGACAGACGGGACAGTCAAAGGCTATAGAAAGCAAATCCGAAAAATGCTTATCAAAATCAGATGTAGTGAGCATCAGCCTAGACAAAATAATGCAACATAACTTGCTTTAAGATTAGACAATGTGTTATAAAAAGTCTTCTTTGCTCCATTACATTTTCCATATCATGTACTTTTGTCAGCTTTTGATTTCAGCTGGTTCTTGTAATTTGTTGATAACACTACAACCATAATACCCCAAGACACTTTTCACTTCCTCTAACCATGATGGAACTCTACCCCAAGCTCAACTCCTTCTGTTCCAGAGTGTTCTGACTCCTTTAGAAGGCTTTTAGAATTTATTACTTCCAAGTAACTAATGCTTAAAATAGAAAGAGTTAAGGTAGTTAATTACAGCTATATACATTAACAGCTGCTGATTACAATTACAGCCAAACACTGAACAGTATTTACAATGTGTTTTATGGATAATGGGAAAGAGGACAACATATTAACAGATACCAATTGAGTTTTTAACAAACATGATAGTAATTATGTCCACCATATAGGAACAACCAGCAGTGATATATATAAATGTTTAAGAGAAGCAGTAAAACTTAAAAGTACAGGTAACTCTTACATACAAAATATCTACAAACATACATAAATATAAATATAATGAAATCTTACATACCATTTACCCAATAATAATCTCTATCTCACCTGCCCTATGGTAAGCAAATATACACATATATTTCACTGGTTTAACAGTGATAAACAAAATCAAGTAAGTCTAATATAACATAAAGTTCATAGGCTACAATATATTGTACTTTTTTGTATTTTGTATTGTAATGCTATAATTGATACAGACAACATTAATCTACACATTTCAGTTGACTTTATTTTACAACTGTAAACTATTATGAAAACATGAAATTATTTTAAAACGTCAACATATTTTAACTGGACATTTACAAAAGCAGTAAGAATTAAAGTGGTCTAGTGGCAAAGTGGCATATCAATTGGTACACTTGCTCAATAAAACTTTTGTCTTGAGATCAGACCCCAGGAGTGACTAAAAGTGCAGTTTTGTAGTTTACCTATCCTCCTAAACTGGGTACCAGAGATAATCTGGGAAGGAAATGTGCTGAGGAAGGGAGGTGGTCACTCTGCATTAGCTTGTTGTGGCTTGGAAAATCACATTTTTAAGGCCTGAGTTCACAAAGCAATAGGTGACCTGTCTTTCCCTCTCATAGCGAATGCTGAGTGCAGGCACTGAACTCTTGTCTGACCGCACAGTTTTCAATGTAACATCTTATACCAACATTATACCAACATGCCCTCTCAATGTTGAGAGGCAGGTTATAATACTGCTCAGGAAAACAAGTTCCAAAAATAAGAAGACATTAATAAGTATAAATGCTGTTTTTTTGAACACATAAGTACTTGTAAAAGTCTCATAAAGAGCTGTAAGAAATTGTGGGCACAATATAATTCTACGCTAAACCAATTAGCAAAGAATACAACAACAATTACAATCAACATGTTTGGCAAATGAAGAGTGAATAAATAAATCCCCCACTTGAACACAGATGCAAACATAAGCCTTCTAGGTAGATTTGAAGTGAATGCACAATGTTTCATGAATCACATACATAAGCCTTCTAAGCAGATTTGATGTGAATGCACAATGTTTCACGAATCACATACATAAGCCTTCTAGGTAGATTTGAAGTGAATGCACAATGTTTCATGAATCACATACATAAGCCTTCTAAGCAGATTTGATGTGAATGCACAATGTTTCACGAATCACATACATAAGCCTTCTAGGTAGATTTGAAGTGAATGCACAATGTTTCATGAATCACATACATAAGCCTTCTAAGCAGATTTTATGTGAATGCACAATGCTTCATGAATTACCTACATAAGCCTTCTTGGCAACTGTGAAGTGAATGCACAATGTTTCATGAATCACATTATAAGCCACCTAGGCAGATTTGAAGTGAATGCACAATGTTTCATGAATCACATACATACTTGAACACATTTTTAAAAAATGTCAAAGGACCCTGTTCCACACCATGAGACACACTGGATATATGGTGCTATTCCCATATTTGTGTAGACCAATCGGTGCTCAACGGGTGACGTGGTCAATATCACATCAGTCACCATTAACTGGGTCAACCTGGGGAGTCCATTTTTGAACACATTTATGGTGGTAATTAAATGGCAGCCTGACAAAACCTGCTCAGATGCAACAGCTGCAACATGAGGAAAGCTTGACCAGTTGTAACCATCAGCAAAAATACACAAAAATATGATTCATTTTGTGAACACAGGAGCAAAAGTTCTCCTTCATGATAAACATATGATCATTTGACATCATCAGTGAGAACAAACTTTATTAATATTCACCCGGGCAGAGACGTCCTTAGCATGCAGGTGAAATGGGTGAGCCAAGACAATTTTTATTTTTCTAGCCATCTGTCTTTCATATTGAGTGTCTTGGTATAGTAAGTTGACCATAGCACAAATGTGATCACGTGAGAACTTCTTTTTCCCCATTAGCACTCAGATCTCCAAATGTTGACTCCAATAAAGAAAGTGGTTGATTTCAGGTTCATGACATATCTGTGCAGTTTTACGTGGAAGGAAATTGATTGGTGCCATGTTTATTTACTTTCAGTACTGAAGAAGGTGCCTGGCCTTCACAGGATTAATGCCATATACACACAGAGATCTGATAAACCAACCTTAAACCCATGATATTTCAGTCTGTTGTGTTCTGTTGGCATATTGAAACATGATGTCTTGTCTTGAATGTTGATGTTAAGCTACACCAAGAGGTGAGAAAAATGGCAAGAGATGTGGTTTTTTCCCCGCCGAGCCGTCATGACAGCGACATTCTGCAAGGGACCTTCTGCTTAAGAGAGCATCTGTCACTTGCTAATTTACAGGGGTTCTAATACAGAGCTGGTTTTCCTGTTTTTTTAACAAAAATCAAGAGTATAATCCCATTTAGCGTTCCAGTTAGCATGAAGCCAGCAGTCGTGGAAGAGTATTTCAAAGTTAGAGTGATTGTGAATATTGAGTGTTATGCATATGTGAAGTGTCTTCTTCCTGGCGGATGGTACAAGTGCTGTGCTGTAGTGGTCACAGAATGATTGAGTTATCATCTGAGCTGTGAGTGCTGTGCTGTAGTGGTCACAGAATGATTGAGTTATCATCTGAGCTGTGAGTGCTGTGCTGTAGTGGTCACAGAATGATTGAGTTATCATCTGAGCTGTGAGTGCTGTGCTGTAGTGGTCACAGAATGATTGAGTTATCATCTGAGCTGTGAGTGCTGTGCTGTAGTGGTCACAGAATGATTGAGTTATCATCTGAGCTGTGAGTGCTGTGCTGTAGTGGTCACAGAATGATTGAGTTATCATCTGAGCTGTGAGTGCTGTGCTGTAGTGGTCACATAATGATTGAGTTATCATCTGAGCTGTGAGTGCTGTGCTGTAGTGGTCACAGAATGATTGAGTTATCATCTGAGCTGTGAGTGCTGTTTGCAGCACTGCTGACACTGCTGTGGCTCATGGAGGAATACTGAGAGTCGGATGTGCTGGGGCTGTCAAGTGGCTCCAGGTGCAGGTATGCCTGGCAAAACAAACCATATTAGACATATCAGTACCCAACCAGTATATACAATATTTCATAATATCATAAGGAGTGAGTGACTAAACTTTTGGACTTATTAGTTCCCAAACAGTACATGATAATGTCAATTTGATAAGCCTAAAATACAACAATTCATAATATCATAAGGACTGAGTGGTTAAATTGTTTAAATTTCAATGTCTCAAGTCTATAGACAATAGTTTCAACCTGCTAAAACAATGTTTTATTTATCAAAAAAAACAAAACCAATTTTAGACACATTAGTTTCCAAACAATATGTGATGAGATAAACTAAATAAGCATAAAATGCAACAATTCTTAATTTCATAAGAGGGAGAGGTAAAATGGTTTGAATTCCATCTCACCTATCTGCAGACAAAGTTTTAAACCCAGTTAGGGCAAAGGCTTTTTCAATTGAAGAAGCAGAACCATTGTAGACATAGTTTCAAAACAGTAAGTCACAAGATCAATTCAATAATTTATAAAATACTACACTTTCATAACGAGTAAGAGGTCAGTTGGTTTCAATTACATCGTACAAGTCTACAGAAAAGGTTTTCAATTCTGGCAATACAAAAAAGTAAGTTTATGACCTTTGCAGAGCCTCTAGTCAACCACTGCATACTTTGGTTTTTGTAAATAAATATTTATGTTCATTATTTTACAATTGCTTTCTGAAAAACACTTTATCGATTTAGACATCCATTAATGGCATAGTGGTTTGTTGATCTGGATTCAATCCCCAAGCAGTGGCAGAATTCTTTTTTTTTTTTTTTCAATCAGTTCAGCTCTGGGATTGACCCAATCTCACAAAAATTTGAACCAAGCAATTTTTTAAATTTTCTAGCAACTGTTCAGAAAGAAAAGGTGAAGAGGAAGAGAACAAGCCATTCTATCTCTTTATGTCAAGGCCTGGAATATGTGAAGGTCCATAACTTCACACCCCAAATGGCAGTATCTGCTATGGAACTACCTGTATGTTAATTTATATCTTTTCATGATAAATAAAATTTAGGTTATTGTTCACAGGATAACTGAACTTATATATTAGTTCTCTAGATACACCATCTGAATGCTGGACATTTCTTAGGCAGCCAAAATGAGTAATCTGAACATTTTGAAAGAGGATAGATAAGATACAAAGACAACTTATCACAACATCAGAAAGAAGCTGTCATAATATTTTTGGCCGCATGATGAAAAGATAGAAACTAGAACATATTGTGATAACTAGAAAGATTTATGGAGAGAACAATAGAAGAAAACAGTTCACAATATACACTACACATGGATGTTAGTTCACAAGATACATCAAACATACATATTAGTTCACAACATACACCTCAAATAGATGTTAGTTCAGAAGATAAACCTTACATTGATATTAGCTGACTAGATAAACCATACAGAGATAGAAATTAACAAGATATATAATATTAATACACAGATATTGCTTACTTAGTGAATGAAAGAAGAAGTGTTTAAGACATACTGTATATCAACATTAGTTCACAAAAAAGTATGTGTATCGAGTACCTCATCATTTAATGAAGACGTCAGCATTGTATCAAGTTCTTGGACCAGTGATTTAAAACATGGTCGTTTCAGCGGCTCCTCTTGCCAACATTGGTGCATTATGCCATACCTAATTTAATATAATAAAATTAATATGAACAATCATCATCCAGATAGTCAGTTCAAAGATTGGTGAAGAAGCTACTCAATTATTTTACTTCATTGTCCCCATTTCTCAGCAACGCCCTTCAACACTGCTTAAGTTTGCAGTGTTTTGTTTACTAGTATGAACTAGTTGTTTCTTTAATGTTCTATGTTGCTTTTCCCGTGGATTCTGTGTTTCATATTGTTTGTCTCATATTGTGACCCAGTCAAGACAGCCTATGTTTGATGTCCATTATTCAATAGTTTTTGCAACTGGTGTCTGCATAGAAAATAAGAACTGCAATGGTATGACAGAATCATTAATGTGGAGAATAGAGAGAGAACTGGACAGATTCCAGTGAAGCAAGAGTTGAGGGAAACACACAGGCACTGGGTAGGGCTCACATTGAGAACATCTGAAAATAGTGTAACAAGGAGTCCCTTCGCTTAAACCCACAGGGCAAGTGAAATAGAGAGAGAAAACCTAAAACATGGAGAAGAGAGACAGGCATGAATAGTATGGGGGGGGGGGGGGGGGGGGGCATGGGGGGGGGGGGGGAGCTGCAGGAGATAGAAAATTATAGGATAGTTTGCATGAGTTTGTTACTTTAAAAGGGAATATGGGGAGAAGAAGAGGAAGAAGAAGAGAAAAAAGGAGGAGGAATAATAATTAACAATAATAAATGAATAGTTATTTATTTTTCATATTAAGAACATATTAATTGGATCTCCTTTCTGTCCAGCTAATTTGTAAATATAAACAAGAAATCTAAAACAAGTTAGTTTGTAATGGTTGTATTTTCAATTATTAAGATACTCAATGCACAATTTAAAAAAAACAAAACAAAAAAACGTACTAACACAGTTTACAGTTCTTAGAGAAAGACAATATTTTGCTGAAATTCTGTGAAATACTTGTTATAACAATATCATATGTGACGATAATGATGATGATTAGTGGGTATCTATCACTCCAAAACTCAGATATTCACGCCAAAACTCTTAAGTGGACAAGTCCCTTCAGATAGCATGCATTTCAGATTTACAAAATACAGGAAGGCACTGCATGGGATTTTGGTGATGTGCCTCTACAATTGAAATTCAAATACAATTCTAGTCATTACTGCCATGCCTCACCTGACCTGCTAGTAACATGCTGGCGTGAGATTACATTCACATTTATTTTCTGGTTTGTGTATCGACATTTGATAAATATTCATTAAGTGGCTGTAGCTTATGTGTTGATTTTTAATAAATGATTATTAACTAAATGATGGCCTTCTGTTGTTAACTTTTGACAAACGCTGATTAACTAACTAACTGTTGTCTGTTTGTTAACGGTTGATAAATACTGACAGCCTGTCCATGGTCATAATATTGTTACGGAGAAGTGACATCTAAAAATGTGTGTTTTTTTTTTTCAAAATGTATATTAGGAATAGTCCATTTTTATCAAAAGTGAAATGTCAGAATTTCTTTAGTGACACTTAATTAAAAATGTATCTACAAAACTGTTATTGACGAAGCTTACATCTTTGAAGATGCATATGGAGGTCGTCTCATGCGATGACCTTCTTTCAGAAGTGTAAACAACGATTCAATTGGGATTGATGGATATGGATTTCCTCCAAGAGTGAAAATCTCCCAAAGCAGTATACCATATGACCACCTGAAAAATTAAAACCAATGTAAGATATGTAAATGAATTTTAAATAATCATAATATGCAACTGAAAAAGACAATTTTTACAACAGCGATCCCACATGCATACAAATTATTGAAAGTTCAAACAAGAACATGTTAGGTACCAAATGAATTAACAGTTGCTTGCAATAAAAATTACACACACACACATATATATATATATATATATAATATATATATATTATATATATATATATATATATATATATATATATATATATATATATATATATGAAAAATTACAGACCATTTAACACAGATAATGACTAATGATTCAAGCTGTTTTAAAATGTATACTTATAGAATGTAAAATCATCATGAGATTTGCTAGTAACAAACACAGAATAAAATATTGAGTACTGTTTTATTTATGAATTCTTTAACAATCCAGCAAACAGTACTTTTTCTTCACATTGCGTCTGCTTAAATATCAAGATGAATGTCATCAATAGATATCTTAGCTTGTCGTAAGCCCTCCAGTCTGCTATATAGTTGTTCTTGGTATGTTCTTGGTAATGCCTTCTCTTGGACCTTTGTGTAGAAAGGCAGGCTTGAGGTATATTTTTAATGACTGTGGGGTTTTTGAAAATATTGCTGTTCCAAGTTTTTTATTCACCCTCTGTAGAGCTCATGCAACCTAAAAGGTAAATACAAAACTTGGAACTATAGTATTTTAAAAAACCCCACGGTCATTAAAAATACACCCTGTATGTGGCCAGTTGCGATTTAGTCCTTTCCATAGGGACATTTGGAAGCTATGGATATGCAATGGCTATCATGCTTGTCTGCTGGCCCAGTGATCATAGGATCAAATTCACATCAATATGGATATTTTTAAAGGTGACATGGGCTCCCAGGCAGAATTAGCCTAAAATGGATACCAGGAACTTTCTTAGAAAGTTTAGGCGGTTGAAGTGCTGCTGTCTACATCACCCTCGTGCCAATTAGTCTATACAATTATGGAGCTTGCATCATATGCACAATACAGCTTAAGAAAGGTGGTATATCACTTTTTACAGAGACATTCACCAGCAGCATTCATTTTTAACTTATTGAAAATTGACACATGAGTCTACTATGGCCAAAGCAAAGTTTTACATTGGTTTCTTCATTTCCATGACAATGGTATAGAGTATACTATTTTAAGACAACAACAATGATGCCATATGTACACAGTTTATCAACATAGAAAAATGGAGAAAAGGAATATCTACATCATAGCCAACAAAAAGAACACTCACACATCACTTTTGGAGGTATACTTTCTGTCAAATAAAGCCTCAGGAGCCATCCATTTCACCGGTAATCTCCCCTGTGGAATCAGAAGTACATTCCGTTAAATGCTTAATTTATTATTACAAATATAATATATTTGAAAATTGACTGAAGTTACATGTTAAAGTTATAATATAGTATTAATCGTTAGCAAAATGGAATTTTTATTAATCTGAAGACATAAAAAAACAACTTAAAATACTGTAAAATCCAAAGAAAATGAAAGATATGTCAGTTACATTTCCACATTGCTTAGTAAATCAATAAATACTGTAGCTCTTCTTCTTCTTTCATTCGCTTGAAATTTATCGATAACTGCAATGTTGTCTCTTATATGAATTTAACTGTAATGCTGTGGTTTATTGCAATATCTTGTAAAGAACATACAATTCATCATCATCAAGTGCCCTGCCGGCTCGCGTAGGCGTTCATGGCTCTCCACAGATCTTGGTCTTTGGTGTTCTGAATCAACTCTGCTGATGTATTCCTCCATGACACCGTCTCAATCCATCCAACATCATTTCTCTTAGTCTGTCTCTGCCTCTCTTCCCCTCGATCTTTCCAGTTGTCACGATGTTCTCCAATGCCTCTCTTCTCATCACATGACCGAAGAAAGCTGTTTGTCTTTCTTATTGTTGTATATAGTGTTCTAGTTTAATTAGCCTGTTTCAGGCAATCGTTGTTAGTTACTCTGGCAGTCAAGGAATTTGCAACATTCGTGTTAAAAACCACATCTCTGTTGCTTCTAAGTTCTTCCTAATTTGTTCATTTACATTCCAAGATTTGCTGCCATACAGCAAAACTGGTTTTATATAGCATTTTAGCACTCTCTTTCTTATATTCATTGATAGCGACTTATTGCATAAGATACTCTTCATTTTCTGAAATGCGGCTTTTGTCTGCCCTATTCTGCTCTTAATCTCTGTTGTAAATCTTCCATCTGATGTTATAAGTGCCCTTAGGTATTTAAAATTATCCACTTGGTTGAGAATTTCCCCTTCTATTTCTATGTCACATTTTGGTGTCCCCATTTTCTTTGATATCACCGTTGTTACTGTTTTCTTGATATTCAAGGAGAGTCCTTTCTGTGCACTCTCTGTTATTACAATGTCCAACAATTGTTGTAGGTATGTTGCATTATCCGCTACCAATACTGTGTCATCTGCATAGCGTATATTGTTTATATTATATCCTCCGATTAGTATTCCTGGCTTCTCTTTGATCTCTCTCATTATTACTTCGCTATATAGGGAGAAGGCCGGTCTCTCTGGCCAAGGTGTTACACCACTTTCTCCGCAATCCCGTTTATCACGCAGAGTCTCATAGCGGGGATGAGAACTGGAAGCGGTTCTACCCCTGCTGGTGACTTGCGGGATAACTGAGCCGGCCGCTCAGAAAGCAATGGCATACTACTGAGCGTAATCTTGCCAAGAAATCAATAGACAGCTGAAAGATGCTGCTTTTGACAGCGATGTCCTGTAAAGGATATGCAAATTTTAAAAAAAAATATATATATAGGGAGAAGAGATTGGGTGATAAGAAACACCCCTGTCATACTCCTAGCTTTATCTGTTCATAACTACCCTCTTTATTTCCAATTTTAATTGCTGCTACTTGGTTCCAGTATATATTCTTTATTATTCTTAAATCTTTCCCATCAATGTTGATATCTTCCAACATTTTAATCAGCTCATCATGTTTTACTTTATGAAATGCCTTAGTATAATCTATGAAGCATAAATATATGTTCCTCTGTTTCTCTATTGACCATACTATTAGTGTTCGTAATATATATATTGCATTGTTTGTACCCTTTCCTTCCATAAAACCGTACTGTTCTTCACTAATTTCCATTTTTATTTTCTTTCTTGTTCTTCTCAATATAATTCTGAGTAGAAGCTTAGTGACATGGTTTATGAGATTAATTGTACGAAAATCTTCGTATTCAATTGCTCCTGGTCTCTTTGGTATTGCTATAAATACAGATTTCAGCATATCGCTCGGTAAATATCTACTGTTGTAAATATCATTCAGCATTTTGGTTAATATATCTACCCCAAATTCTCCCAAAACTTCTAATTCTTCTACTGTGATTTCATCTGGCCCAGCTGTTTTTCCTTTCTTCATATGTTTCTTAGCATCAGCGACTTCTTTTAGAGTAGGTGGGCCTTCTAAGTTACTTTCTTCTGTTAATTCTTCGCTTTCTCCATTATATAATTCTCTTATATACTCATTTCACCTCTTCATTATAGCACCTTCCTCCAATAATATCTTTCCTGTTTTTGATTTCAAACACACTGTATTTATTCTTATTCTTCTTCCTGTGAGCTCACTGATTTGTCTGTGCATACTTTTTTGATCTTTAATTGAATTGAATTCAATTTTTTTGCATTGCTCGTTTAACCAACTGTCTTTTGCCTTCACACATTTATCTCTTATTTCTTTATTTATCTTAGCATACTCTTGTTTGTCATTTTTATTCTGTTTCCTTTTGTTCATCAGCATCAAGATTTCTTCATTCATCCATTTTTTTCTTAGCTTTTTGGCTTCTCTCCGGGAAACATGCAATTACCTTTTTTAGAAACACATTTTCATAATCTCATAGCATCTCTGTTTATAAAAATTTTATTATCTATAGACTGAACATTTCTTTACTGTCATGTACTTATAAACATATGACATTGTTTCAAATGAGAAATATGTTCCTGCTTCAAATGAGAAATATGTTCCCAGTTTCTGTAACATCTGATAGTGTTCTTGTTAAGAAATCTGGTTTCTGCTCTTGTGGTAGTGTCTTTATTACTAATATTGAGTTCATAATTTCCTACTTACATCTGTTGTTTTTCTGTAGTAATCAAACTGGTAAAGATTTCGAGTCAAGCCAAAGTCTGCCAGTTTTAGAACATAATCCTCTGATACCAGGACATTCCTAGCTGCCAGATCTCGGTGAATGCACTAGGGAAAAATTAATAAACCATTTGACATTAACAACCTAACAAAAAATAAAAACAATATTTGTCAGTGTACTGTCAACAAGGAAATAATTAGGTGTCTACATACATGTCATCCTCTCTCTCTCTCTCTCTCTCTTTCTCTCTCTCTCTCTCTCTCTCTCAGCATGTGTGCATGCATGTATATTTAAAGAAAGCAGAAGTAATCTTGAAGCTCATTATATCTTCAAAGAATCTCTCTCTCTCTCTCTCTCTCTCTCTCTCTCTCTCTCTCTCTCTCTCTCTCTCTCTCTCTCTCTCTCTCTCTCTCTCTCTCTCACACACACGCACACCATAAAAAAAAGAAAAAAGGTGTAGGCCAAAAGTATTTCTGCAGCAAATATCTAGTATGTGTGTTATCAGTACCCACAGGGGAAGCAAAGAAGAGTAGCATTGTAATCTACTAAGAGTGTCATAATAGGTGACTAAGGAGTTTTGGCCCTCAAAGGCAATGACTGTTGTGAGCAATGCTCTTTCAGCTTACAAAGTCGATACCAGTTTTTCATTGAGGTGTTCAGGTTGTCTGTATAATTTTGTGTGTGTTTGTCCACCATCCATCCATCATGTGCCATGCCAATAAGCGTGGGCAGTCATGTTTTGCCATCTTACTTAATCACAAGAGTCATGGGTCAGCTCCGTTTTTCTGTCTTGACCTTGCCACATGCCAAGCCATTCACGTATTTACTTCTCGGTCTTCCCCTTGGTCTCTTCCCTTCAATCTTGCCAGTTGTCACAAGTTCTCCAAGTCATTTCTTCTCATAACATGCCAAAATAATTTTTTGTCCACCAGGAACTTGCATACTAAAGTCAAATACTTTCATTAGAGGCTACTAATTTGGCAAACAACATTGCTGATCCATCTGAGCTGCTATTGTCTCAGCATGGTTTGGATGCTTAACATGCTCTTCCATGCCGATTTCTATATCTGTGACATAGGTTTCCATTTTATGTTCAGAAATTTCCTTAGACAGGCCAGATGGAAGTTGTTAAGTCTTCTCACTTATCAGTTGCACACTGTCCAGGTTTCACTTGGGAATATTGCATGCATATCTATAATAATAATAATAATAATAATAAGTCTTTATTTTCAAAGGGTTAAGAATTGGGCACGCAGGCCCATCTGACATTCTGCCCTTCTTCTCTATTTCCTCTCATACATTCTTTCATTCAACATCACTTATGAAGCAACTTTTGACAACAAAAGAACATTAAAACGCATGAAAAATAATCAATAACAAATGACTCACTGAGGCAGTGTTAAACATGGGCATTATAAATACCTAAGGAGGGTGTAACGTGCCATACATAAGGGAATGTTTTTTGGCTAGTTGTCTTTTGAGATAAGTAACCATTATTATCTTTTTTGTGTTGTTTGTTATGGGGGCATATAGTCTGTACTAAGGTAGTGTTCAACTGGCAAAGCAAGGTTGCTTCTGTGATTACTGGTGATAGTTACAATGATTACCACATGTAAAGTATAATAAATCTTCTAAGTTTCTATAATTCAGTGATCACATTGTGATATTAACATCATTGATACAATAACAATTCTGAAAATAAAACCAATATAAAATTTTCTGTGTACCAATTAAAGTAAAACTGTTACCTGTTTAGATGCAAGATACTCCATGCCTCTGGCAACCTGGTAAGCAAAGGATATCAAGTCCTTTTGTGTTAGAATCTTCATTTCTTCATTAAATGGTAGAATGGGCTGCTCATATTCTAATATCATCGAAGGAACACCGGGGATAGGTGGTCTGTGTGTTTTCAAAAAGTCTCGCAAGTTTCCATAGGGCGCATATTCAACAATAACAAACAGGGGTCCTGAAATCATGAAATAAATGGATTTTTTGTATAAAGTTCTTTTAAATAACTTTCCATTCTCAAATTGACAGCAGTAAAAGCCTTATATTTACGTTGAATTGTATTAATCATTAGAAAAACATGATGTGTGAATATTGATTAAACCACAGAACAAACAGACAAGCTGACACCTTAACTAAAACATATCTCAGTTAGATCTGTTTTATCAGAACAAATACAAACATGGAAACAGACGAATGTAATACACTTTGAAAACAGACTAAATGTTAAACAAACTATTAATTAAAATGTTTAAACAGAAGACTAAAATTTAATTATAATGGATTATGGCAAAATGATGTAGAATTAAGCACATTGATGAAATACACTGTAGTTATCAGATGCAGCTTTGAATTAACTGACATTCATTTATCAGATACAGCTTTGAATGAATAGAGAAATTCTGTGAATTTTTAGATGCATCTTTGAATTAACTTAATGTCATGTTGCATTGTGCATCAAAGTACTAGATCTTACTATGACTGCTTTAAGAAATTAGATCTTACTATGATTGTTCTTAGAAATACACAATTCATCACAAAGTGTAACATTCACTTATTCTTTTAATCCAATGATGGTTTCAAATAATAAAATTAAACTCCACAGAAGTTTTAATTCACAATGAGCTGTATGGAAACATGGACATATCAGGCTGGAAATAATTTGGTAATTATAAAATGTAAAACTTTCTGTATCAAGCAACTGCCATGCATTGATTTGTAACTCCTTATATTATTAAAAGGTATCATTAGCAGATGTCCGCTCCATGGCGAAGAGGTTACGGATGCAGTTCGTAATCAAGCATACCGTGTTCGGAACGCAGCTGCTGGAGATTTGGCAGCAGACTGCCTTGTGCTGGGTTTTTAATAAAATGGTATGGGAGCCAGTCATTCAGAAAGCTCTGGCAAACTACTGAATGTAAACTTGCCAAGAAATCACAAATAGGCAAAAAAACAGATTGTGGTTGACTGCGACATCTTGTAAAGGATGTGCAACTAATTTTGTATCGATAGCAGACACTGTCATTGGGGTGTGAAAGTGTTAGACCTTCACATATTCTAGGCCATGACATATAAAGTGTGGTGACCAGTTTTCTTCCCCATTAAATTTGCTTCCCAGACAATGTCTAGTACCATTTATTTTATCAGGCTGGATCAAACCCAGTTGAACTGATTGGAAAAGTAATTGTGCCCATGCTGTGCTTTGAGCTAGGGTCACTGTCTTGGCAGGGAAGCACACTAACCACTGTGCCATTGTTGTTCCCCATACATTATATATGCTTCTTAACTCTTTCTGTTTCATTCAGCTGCTATGTTAAATCATCCTATCCTAGTTAAAATGTTAACTCCTGTTGCCATGTAGTGTCATTAACTTATCCTCTTCAGACCCAAATGCTATTGCTTGAAGCTCAGTCTGGGATTTTGAGATAAGTAGTAAAAATGTTTTTTTTTTCAAATTTTCATTTTCTCTTCATTGTTCTAATTTTGTCATCTTGTTATTTGTCTCATCCCGTTCTTATGCCTTAATGTAGTCACTGGAGGGTTTTGTGTTTTTGTTGTGTTTTGTGTATGTATTAATTTGCTGATGTAGGCTAGTTGCCGCAACGTCCTGCATTTTTCGTAATTTTGTTCTGTAAAGCTGCATTACTTTGTGTTATTTTGTAGTGTTTATTTGAAACTCAGAAAGTTTATGTGATAACTGCTTGGGAGAGAATTAGTTCACTGATACCTAACTTAATAAAGAAGAATTTGCATAACTCTTCCCCCTTTAGTTGGCATCTGTGGCTTAGGGGTAATGAACTCAGTTTCATAATCCTGGCATACCGGATTCAAAGTCAGCCACAGGTGATTTGGGCAGAAATTGCTTTGTGTTGATTTTCACAATGGTATAACCAAACTAATAAACGTTACATTGCCCAGAAAATCACACACAGCCAATTAATGCTGGGGTTAATTGTGACATCCTGTAAAGGACATGCAATTAGTTTTGACTTACCCCTTTGTGTACAACACCCAAGGAGGTTGATTATGTTCTTATTCTTTCCAATCAGTTTCATTGTTTCCATCTCTCTGAAGAGGTCCATCATTTCACGGTCTGTTGCATCCTTCTTCAACATTTTGACAGCCACAGTTGTTGCAGTATTATTGTTGTTGTTCAAGAGGCCCATAGCTTCAGCTTTAACCACCAGACCAAACGCTCCCTCTCCAAGTCGTGCTCCAAGCTTCAGTCTGAAAAGGATCGTGTTAAACTATATATTAAAAGAAAATGTAAAAGACCCTTTTAGCAGACATTAAGACATCTAGAACATGTGGTAGAAGCCCCATATTTTTATAGACCAATCGACACTTGAGGGTGATGGGGTCACTCTCTCACCAGTTGCCTTTGCTTCCCAAAGCATTTACTGGCACCCAGTTTAGGTTTGGTCGACCTGAGAATCCATGTTAGTTTTTAAAATTTGCCTTGATGCAAATTTGAACCTATGAGTACTAAACCAGCAGGCAAACATACTAGCCACTGCACCATCCCAGCGCATTGATAAAAATGTGTCAGCTTACTGGTGATAGACTATATGACAATCTGTAAAATCGCCAAGACTATATGACAATCTGTGAAATAGCCATGCATTTATGCAATCATTGTTTTCTGTTTGGGTCTGTATATTTAATTCCTATCTATAGACAAGCAAAGCGAATAATCTAAATGACTTGAAAGAGATTAACACAGAAAAGCAAAATATCACACACACGAGAAAGCGGTAATCAATAATATTTTAGTCACATTATGAGAAGAAGAAAAAACTCAGAACATATAGTAACTACTGGAAAGATTTATGGAAAAAGAGATGGGGGAAGACAATGAGAAATGTTTCATGATAGCTCTTCACCATTGCACAGAGAAATATCAGAAAATGGCCAAGATTAAAGAAGGTTCTTCTCCTATGATGCTATCAACAAATGAACTATTACATTCTGTTGGGGATCACAAGATGTGGAGAAGCAGGATGCCCACACCACTTAGTAAAGGACTTGGTAATAATGACTACGCATTTTTCACCATGTAAACAGTTGAACTTTCACATCTTCTTGTAGTCCAAATGGTAGTGTATAAAAATAAAATAAGTAAAGTACCTTTACACCCAAAATATGACTACATTCATCATCGTCAAGCTCTTAAACATGCAATATTAGTTCTGTAAGCTCTCATGAATATATGTTGGAGTTTAAAAGGGGAAGTAAACACTAACAAAAGGATAGTACTACAGTGATAGCTTCCCTTTAAATCATTCCCGGAAATGAAAAAACATAATGTTAGCTAACGAAGATGCACAGTTTGACCAAACAGAATAATCAATCACCTTCCATGAAAAGGAAAAGAAGATCCTCATCAAATCAAGTAGAAAACTCAACCAACAACAAGGCAGCTATGAATACCATTACTGTGCAAAGCAGAATATCCTGCTCCATATCAGAGCTGGACACAACAGACTGAAGTTACTTATACAGACTGAAGTTGGTTCTTTCACTACTGTGCACATGTGAAATGTTAGAGGAGACAACCAATCAAATCTTTAAAGACTGCCATAAAAGGGAGTCGAAGCTGAGAGATTACTGCAACTGCCTCAGGTTTAGGAGATACTGGGTTTGACCTCAGCACAGGGCTGGGAATTGTTCTAACCATTGGTATATTTCTCTTGCGCTCGCTCCCTTTGAACTCAAGTGTCGTCCATACACACTACACCTAGTAGTTCTAGATTAAATTTAGGATTAGTTTACCCTATTAACAATGTCTCTCGACATCAGGCAAACCCACTCCGACTTCAGGGGAACTTGTAATTTACTTCCCAAAGTAAAGGACATGTCAACATTTTATTCCAACTTTCCGGTGAAGGGGTTGAACCTCTTACCTCGGCATCAGCACACTGTATATTTAAGAACATGTGTTCTTATCCATTCGGCCATGCTGACCGCCCATTGGTATATAATAATATTACACATCACTCTGATCTCTTGGGTAATGACATCACATACTTCACCTTCTCAGATAATTCATGTGCAAGTCACATCCCATGTGCAGATTGTGGATGTTAAAAACATCACAGCAGTTAGAAACTGCAAAGAGTAGGCTATGCATACTAGCAGAATTGTTAGGAAAGTAAACCTATTCAGGGATAGATAAATCCATTTTCTTGCATGGAGTCTGTCTAGAGGCAGCAAACATATAAATGCATATGGAAGTTGGGCGGCCTGACCTGTAAGTCGAATACCTATATGTGTGATGCACACAACTCAAAAAAGGGTAGAGGGAGAGAAGAAGAAGAGGAAGTAGAAGATGAGGAGAAAGAAGATCAGCTCTTCGGCTAGTTTTACAGCTTCGTAATCAATCTTCACCAATGGTGTCTGTCCTCTGCTACTCATTTCAGTGCTGCATATGTCTCCAGTGATAGATCTCTGAATGCCTGGGCAACAAAGAAGATCTTAGGTTGATCTCTAAATTACTTGCCAAGGACTTTCATTAATGGATCTTCATGGCATAAATACTGGCCAAAACACAAATCTCTTCTGTTTTGCTTTCAGCAGTTTTGTATGCTTCCATGATATTATATTTCAACTGCCTATAAAGGTTTCTAATCATGCCTTTGATAGTACAGATGATCTTGCAGTAAAAATTTGCTAATGATAATTAGCAAGTGCATAGGAAGCATCACCCAGGCATCTTTAATATAAATTTTTAAAATTACAAATGACCAATACAATTAATTATCTAATCAGTGGCTTCACTTGTTCTAAAAATAGTGTTTAATTTTAAGGACTCATCTGTGAAAATGTTAAATTACCTTTCCCTTGGAAATTCCCACTTGATGTCAAGGGGGACTTCATATTCTGAAATTTCAGTCAAGTCAGATGAAGGTCTTCTTCGTCTGCCACTATCACTTCTTGAATAGCCACCCTTGACAATTGTAATTTGAGGGATCATCAATGCTGCGTCTGCCTCTGGATCCTTAGGCTGGTAGTACAGATCATTCTGGAAATATGAAAATAAATATATAACTCTTTGCCTACCACATGATGGGACATGCAATGTAAAATGTTGATTTTCTAGCAAACAATTTCTTGACTTTTTACCAATCAATACTTTTATCATGGGTTTTTAACAAGCAACTGAAATAAAATATATTCATGATTTTGTGTAACTTTTCTATGAACAACATACCACAGTTTTGTTGACTATGTCTCTGCATTTTGAGTGTGGTTTGACAAGGATTTGATTTTTTGTTCTCATCATTTGCTACAAGAGAGAAAGACTGGCCACCTATTCCTCTGTGCAATCTGGCCTACAAAAATGTGGTGATTCTAGGACTTCACATAGCCAGGCCTACAAAAAATGTGGCAGTTCTAGGACTTCACATAGCCACAGCAGATTCCTATTACAGGGCTTCTGTGTGAGTGTGTGTTGTTTAGAAATGTCTCTACATTTACTCTGTATTGTGTGCACAATCACTTACAGATACATATATTATCAGTATATTATTTTCTAATGCCTGTTACTTATTTATAGAACTGACAATACAGCACTCCTCCAGAACAAGCAAATATTCTGTCTCTCTGGATCTGGATATATATCACAGAGCCTATATGGTTTTAGTCACTTGGTTCTTAGTTAGTTAATTAGTTAGTCTTTCCTCTTGAGCCCAAAACGGAGCATAGGGCAGAAGTCATGGCTCTCCATGTCTGGCGGTTCGCTTCTACCTGTTGTAGACTTGGTTCTAGCAACCTTTAAATCCTAGGCAGTGAAAACAAGGGCTCGGAGGCAGGATCGACTTCACTGCACTGGGTTTTATCCCACCTAGCTCAGTCTCTCTCTCTCTCTCTCTCTCTCTGTAGATTAACTAACCGCCTGCCAAAATGAGCACACAGAACACAATATATGTAGCACTGGCGACAATCCCCAGGGGTCTCCGTAAATAAAATTGCACCAGCTATCCAAATGGCAGTCTGAAAATGAACTCACAAACTTCTAGATATGTGAAAGGCAGCCATGAGACTCCCATTCCTACAGACTCAGACTTTATAAACACTGATTATAAAGCAATCGCACAATGTAAAATATTTAAATACAAACAGTGCTTCTGTATTTCAAGAAATAAATTAGACAGAGTTTACAGTAAATACTATGCAGTAAACAACATTAGACTTCATGAACTGAAAGAATGGGGAAGGGGTGACCTGTTAAACCACAAGTTCAAATTAATCTTGGGGCGAGTCTATTTACTATTTTAAACATTGTGTTTTTTTACAGTTATCTGCCCCGTGTGATAAAGCTGAGATTCTTGAAAATAAATTTGGGTTGAATCAAACAACAACAAAGACTAACAACAAAGATGACACATGAATGAATGGATCTTATAAATGGCAAATGAATAATGTTTCTTACAAGTAGACACTTACTGGTTTCATTATAATGATTCTCTTCTTATGATTCTGGACATGCTTCTTCTTGACAGATCGGCAGTGGACATAAACCCCAAGAAACAGCACTGCAAACACCACCATAATAACTGCTACCACAATGAGGATAACAGTGATGCTTTTTTCCTTCACTATGATTGTTGCCGCCTGGGTTGTCACCTCAAAGTCTGGTGAAGAACATACATTTTGTATTCTAGACCATGAAAGACATGTCTTTGTCCCACTATATGTTAGAAATGCTGGCATAAAAATTCATACTAAAGTCATGCAGTTTGGGGTATACTCAACCTGAGTCATGCCATGTTTGCGTATTCTTAAAGTATTATTCTTAAAATGTTATTTTAAAAGATATAAGTATCTTATATGACCACTCTGAAACATTGAAGGCAGAGGAGCAAGAGGGAGGCAATGATGCAGGTGAGAAGATGTTAAGAATATGACAAACAGAGTATATAACCAAAGCACAAGACATAAAGAGTTTTGGATCTATCGCAGCCAATCTTTATTGTGGAGGCAACACTTGATTGACATGTATAATCATTGGAAGTGTTAAAGAAGAAACAAAACTGGTGTGTCATTTGTGTGTGTCTGCATGTATTTTGCTTTCTGTGGGTGATGAAAATCATATAAATGACATTGAAATGTGCTATTAACATTTTATTATTTCACTGTACCTGCTAAGAATTTATAACATTTATACATTGTATGTGCTGTCTAATAATAGCAGCCAAACTTAATTCTCTCTGGCTTCTCAGTAAGGACACAATTAATATTAATTCATTCATGACCTCCATCCATCCATCATGTGCCATGCCGGTAAGCATGGGCGGTCATGTTCTGCCATCTCACTCGATCACCAGAGTCGTTTTAGTGCCAGTGAGATATCTGCTTCTGATATCAATCTTAGAGAAAGAGATATACTTGTGGTACCATGACCTAGTAGTTGAATAATGAAGAACATTTTATGCAATAAGGCCTTGTCATTGGGGGATAGGACAAGAATTATTGCATGTTACATAGAGCCACTTCTAACATACAGCTGGAAATCCTGGACAATTAATAAACAAGCAAAAATATCCCTAGAGGCTTTGCTATAGACGAATGCTGAAAATTTTTTACATAGCTAAAATGAGCAATCTGGATATTTTGAGGGAGGCTAAGTCACCAAGATAACTTATCATAAACATCAGAAAGGGGCAGTCTTCAATTTTTGGCCACATTATGAGAAGACAAAAACTGGAACATGTGACAACTTGACAGATTTCTGGAAAAAACTGATTGTACTGTTTAACCTCTACATTGTTGTGGTCAGTTGTGACATTTTCAATGTTTTCATTGTTGATTGTGATCTTTGGTGCATGCTGGAGTCCAATATTTTTGTAAATGTCCACAGTACGTCTCATACCCAGTCTACTTGAGTCGCAGGCAGATATCATGCCCCTAAGCAGCTCAATTATAATTACTCTTACCTTCAATGACCTCTAAGAAAGCTGACTTGTAGCTAGTGCCGACAGCATTGCGAACAATGCAAGTATATCTGGCCTCATCATCATTTGTAACATTTTGTAAAATCAAGACCTCAGGATTGCTGTTGTTAACTGTAGCAGTCTGAAAGTGAACAGATAAACTCAGTTTCAGCCTCAATAATATGCAGAAAATCAACATTAGTTTCTAGACAGATAAAAGAAAACTGCAATTTAATTAATATAACCAATTAAGGTCACTGTGTTTAGTATATCATTTAAAATGGATATGAAGCAGCAGATGTGACTTTTAATGAATGAATATCTGAGTGTTGCTGATATGCAACAACAATTAATGCATGAATTAACAGCTAAAATAGTCTGAATTTCCCCAATATAACATTTATTTCTTGAAGATACAATCTAGGAATTGGGCCATTTCTTCATGAATAGTCTCCCCTTCTGTAGTCATTCATAACATGCTCATGTATGTCTTTTGTAGAAATTTCACTAGGCAACTATCTTTTTTATCTCCAGTTGTAAGAGATCTGCTTTCAGTGCCAGTGAGATATCTGCTTCTGATATCAATCTTAGAGAAAGAGATATACTTGTGGTACCAGCGAGATATCTGATTGTGATATCAATCTTAGAGAAAGAATTCAACTTGTGGCGCCAGGCTCATAGTATGAAATCTCTCCAAGTATACCAATATATATCCCATTCAGGGTATATTTCTAAGTGTCAAACATTTAGAATAGACAGCAGCCTTTCAACCTATTATTTACGATTATTTTTAGTACACACAAATTGCATGGATCATCAGTATGTTCATCCTTATCAAAGAAAGCTAGTCATCTGATCCACTACCCAGGAATAAGGAAAAGTGTGATGTTCTCATTTTTTTTTTAATGTCAAAATTTCCATTATCTCAATATGAGTCTGGTAACTTTCATGGCGGATGCTGTACCTCCATGCCATGACATCATATTTGTATAAACCAATAGGCATTTGGTGGGTGATGGGGTCTGTATCACATCAACTGCCTTTACTTCCCAAGACATTTCCTGGTGCCTATTTTGGACAATGTCAGCCTGGGAACCCAGGTCAGTTTTCCTAAAATCTGCCCTTACACAGAGTTGACCGCTTGACCACTGGACTGGCAGGCAGTACCTAGCCACTATGCTACTGCAGTCACCAAAATTCCCAATCTTGGCCTCCTTTACATGTCACAAAATGAAAAAAATGCATGTCTAACAGATAAGCCTCTCTTTTGTTACAAGATACACGTAACACTGATCTAGGAAATTTAAATTTGCTGATACATGACAATTTGCAACAAACGAGAATTGTCGATATACAAAGAAAATAAGCACCGATAACTAACGAGCTTCTACAACCATGAAACTGCTTTATAGTAAAGAAAACAATCATAAGAACTTAAATTGTTTTTGTTTTTCTTTCAGTTGAAAAAACAATTGTTATTAATATTAAACAGGAGAAACAAGTTTATTACAGTTGCATTATGATTATGCATAATAATATGTATAATTTAAAGCATGCAAGAATAATTTATGCTTTCTGTACTATTAAATTACTGACTGATATTACCAATACAGCTGATTGTTCTCAAAGGTAAAAACAATAAAGGTAAAATATATTCAGTTAAGCTAAAGAAAACAGTTATAGCACTTATTTAAAAGTTATTTAAACAATAAAAATATACTCATGGTATATATTTTTCTAAACAAATTAACGATCAGTTATCAGTTCAGTTATCAGTGGGGTATCTTCATTGCACTTTGGAAGGTCCATAGGTGCTCAGATCCTCCCTTCCCCCCCCCCCCCCCCCCCAGCATATGCATCAGCGTTCGGTGGCTAATAGTGCCAGTTCTGTGTTGGTTGATGAGGCACCTCGTTGTCCCGATGTACCTCTTGTGTCTGGCCGTGCCAATTCTTACTCCCAAGTCTTTCATCCTGGACAACGATGTGGATTCACTGATGTCAAAGTCCTCTGTTCTCGCCATATCAAAATTAAAGATATTTCATCTAAAACAAAAACAAAGGTAATGATAGTCCTAATGCATGGTGTTTGTCCATCAAGAATGATGACCTTTCATTTCATCCAGTGGCGTTGAAAGTTTGCAGCCGTGAGATCTAAGATGGCTGGTCAGGCCTATTTTGGCTCAAAATGTTCTTTGACAATGTGGGAAAAGAATGCTTGACGTTCCAGAAGGAGGATCTCCTGCAGTCCTGTTTTATTCACAAGCGACTACACCCTTTCTAATGCAAAAAGAGGCGTTGTGGCAGGAAGTGTTAATGAGTATATAATGAACTCTTTTACATGCCCTGAGACTATTGGTAACATGGTGCCTGCCCCATATTTTACAGACTGATCAGTACTTGACATGTGATATGGTTAGCACCATGCTGGCCATCTTTATTTCCCAGGTAATTTCTTGGGACCAATTTTACACTGGGTTAATCTGGGAGACCAAGCCAATTTTGGTTAAATTCTGCAATAATGAGGATTTAAATACATGACCATGGAACCAGCTGACAAGTGTGCTAGCCACTGTGCTAATATGGCTCCTGGGAAGAGTTAGATCTTCACATAGTCTAGGGAACGACATAATGTGGTAGAGAGGCCAGTTTATTCCCAGACAATTCTCATAAAATTCTGATGATCACCTAATACTCATTTTATAATGATCATACTGTTCATTATTCATCTTAGGCTCTAATTCTTTTCACCATGTGTTTTTATTTCTCCCTCTAATTCATTTGCTTGGTGGGTTCTTCTTCTTCTCCTTCTTCTGCGTTCATCCGGAGTGTTTTCTCAGATTAATTGCGTTGTGCCAAATTTATTTGTTTCCTTAGGCCGACACATTCGACTTATGCTGGTATTTGTTGACCGGGCTAACCTTCCCTGGTTGCTCGGTAGTTCCAGTGAAGGGACTACTAGGTCCCTCAGTGTGTGTCCAGCATCTTTCCCTCACCTCTTGGACAACAGGAATCTGTCTAGTTTTACCCCGTAACTCAGCATTAATGATTCTGGCATACCATTTTAGTCCTCCTATTCTGGATGAAACATTATACTCTAGATGTTTCACACAGGACAATAACATCCAGAGGAACATCCAGCCATGAAAAATTGTTTTATATTTATAACTGTTAATGTTATTTTATATTATTTGTAACAATCATGCTAGTTAATTAGTTATTGTAAAATGCATTATACAACATCAACATTCACAAATTACAAAGTATATATTTCTTTCCAGTTATTCACTAGCACTCCTAAGATCATTGACAAGTGAATATGATGTAACCAGTCAATAATTTCAGTTGTAAATAAAAAGTGTCAAAGTAGTATCTATAACTAGAAATTGGTAAGAAAATAACAGCTTGATTGTCATCTTTCCTAGTAAAAATGGAATAACAGCCTTACAGGTTTAAAGTATAAACATTGACAGCTTCTGTTGCTACAAAATGAAGAAACATAAAAATAATGAAATTTTCAGAAGTAGCAAATAAGAAACAATAGCATACAATGGTTTAAAAAAACATGAACATGTGAACAAAATTAATCATGAACAAAATACGTTCACACATAAACAATAAGAACTGAATGCAATATTCACAAAAATGGTTTAGTTAAGTGTTTTAAAGCTTCTCATTGCAATGTGAAGTTAGTACAATACCAAGTTGAACAAATAAATACAAATATAAACATTCACACATGAACAAACGGGCAGATCACTAGACAAACATTCCATTGCAAATCCAACAATACAATACATTTGTAAAATGTAATGTGTTAAGCAGCTGAGACGCTGGCTTCATTAAGCTATACTGTTAGTAATAATAAATTACCTGACATATAGTTTCATGCCAGATATTCTCATAGACTGAGTAATTCCATATTATATCTTCCATAATCCAGAAGGTCATTGGGACACCATGACGACCACTAACTTCTCATTCCACATGTACTATAAATACTCTGTTGTGGTTAGGTTTCTAACTTTAAAATTCTGCCATAATGGTTGCTTGTTGTGTTCACTTTACAATACCCAATTACCAGGGGATTTTTGTATGTGGTAACAATCAAGAAATATCTCCTTCTAATAAAACACAATGTTGACTTTCTGTGATCTCTGATATTTACTTGTTAAAATGACATCAGTAGTGCATTAATATTTATTTCTTCAAGCTTCCTAAACAGTGTTTGTGTGCTTGTTGTAATGTCTGTTTAAAATCTGTGTCACGTTACTTGCGTTAACTCATGCAGAATGATAGGCCAACAATTGGGATTGAAATTTTGTTCCATCTTCTACCAGATTATAATTTTTAAATATTCCATTCATAGCTAAAGTTTGTTTTGTAAAGTATCACTTCAACTGAACATTATTAGGAAGACTAAATTGTTTTACTTTGGTTAGCTGAACTCAAAATCCACAATTGATGTTAGAAGAAATTAAAGAAAACTTTCCAGCCTTTATCTGAAGACGATTCGCGTTAAAGTTCAATAATTCAGTTTTGAGAACAATGTTAAGTGTATGATTAGAACTGTTATACTCCTAGCATTATAAGTGTATACAACTACAGAGGACTTTATTGCCAGATTGTACAGGACAGAGTGCTTGACATTCACATTACACGTGCAGAACAAGCATTATTACTTCTGATATCACCAACTGTAACAAGTTACCTGGCTACACACATGTGAGACATTACAATACACATAAACAATCATTCTTATTTTCAATAAAAACATGCCATGTTCCAGTTATTTGGTTTATTTAACAAAAAAACTGACTGCTCACAAGTTATAAACGTTTGTGCAATAATACAAACAATATGTGACAACATCAAGGACACAATTCATGTTTTGCAGCAAGCAATATTTGCCTGATCTCATTTACCTTTCGTGCCTGTATCAAAAGAAAAACAAAATGGTAGTCTAGAGATAATTGAAGTACTGTGAATTGGTTGTGTTTTCGTAACTAGCTCTTGTCTGTCTGTATGGTTAAATAACATTATCCAATGACCTATGGTTCGCAGCCAGTCCACGTGACCTCACTTATGTTACTACAGTGCAGACCTGATAAGGCGAACTCACCTAGGACTCAAGAAATAGTTCTTCTTATAAGAAATTCCTCTTATAAGACAAAGAAGAAAAATTGCCAGGGATAAACAAATTGTTCTTCATAACAGAAATTCACCACTTCCGAGATCACCTTAAGCATTTTGCACTGTATAATCTATGAACCATTTTTACATACTAAGGACCCTTTCACATGCCTTGATGGGTATTGGGTATATGGTGCTAGCTCCATACTTTTATAGACCACTTGGCGCTCTATGGGTGATGTGGTCAATATCAAATGACCGCGTTTTCTTTCCAGAACATTTCCTGGTATCAATTATAGGCTGGGTTAAAAACTAGAGCCCATGACAGTTTAAAAACCTGCATTGATGGGGATAACCCTTTGGATAAAATCTGCCCATGTCTGTGTGAAAACCTGCATTGATGCGGATAACCCTTTGGATAAAATCTGCCCATGTCTGTGTGAAAACCTGCATTGATGCGGATAACCCTTTGGATAAAATCTGCCCATGTCTGTGTGAAAACCTGCATTGATGCGGATAACCCTTTGGATAAAATCTGCCCATGTCTGTGTGAAAACCTGCATTGATGTGGATAACCCTTTGGATAAAATCTGCCCATGTCTGTGTGAAAACCTGCATTGATGCGGATAACCCTTTGGATAAAATCTGCCCATGTCTGTGTGAAAACCTGCATTGACGGGGATAACCCTTTGGATAAAATCTGCCCATGTCAGTGTGAAAACCCACATTGGTGGGGATTTGAAGACATAACCACTGGGCTGGCAGGCAAGTGTGCTAGCCACAAGACTACCGTGGCTGCCAGTTTGTAAGTGTCAAGGTCAAATAATATAATGCCACGGCAGAAACAGAAACAACCAATGGGGTGTGGTGTTTTAGGCTTTCACATACTCTAGGCTATGGTCTGATAAAGCTAGGTGTCCAGTTCTCTTTCCCACCACCTCTCCTTCCAAAACAAGCCTAAGAAATCTGAAAATCTGGTGCTGATCTGATGAGACTGGATTGACCCAAAAGATGTACTGGGTGGGAGCAATGAATGCTGTCATTGCTATTGATCTAAACCTGATAATTGTATTGGTAAGTAAGAAAATAAAATAAGAGACAGATAAAACACAAAATTGCACAATCTATACTTTGACTAAATAAAATTAAACTGATGAAGCTTATAAAGAACAGATCTATAATAAAGAATGTAAAGAGTAATAAAAACAGATGTACATCTCATAATGAACACATCATCATCAAGTGTGTTGCCATTTGGTGCAGGCGACCATGTTTCTCCATATCTTGCGATCTCCAACAGTATGTATTAATTTATGTACTGATGCCCTTTTTGTGCCAAGACAAAAGACTGTCATAGAATCTTGCTTGCCATTTTCCTCTATATATCTTTCCAGTTATCACGAGTTCCAGATTTTCTCTTCTCATAATGTGACAAAATAAAATGATGACTGCCTCTTTCTGATGTTTGTGATAAGTTGTCTTTGTGTCTTAACCTCTTTTAAAACATTCATATTGCTCATTTTGGATTTCCAAGGAATTTCAACCTTCTTCTATAAAGCCACGTCTCTGTGGCCTCATAGAATTTTCTTACTTGTTTTCTAATCATTCATAATTCATTGCCACATGTTAGTGCTAGAGTTTACTGCAAATTTTTACATGATTTTAACAATTTTGGTTTAATAAATGTTTTAGTTCCTCAATGTTATACTTTAAATCAAAACATGTTCATAATTTTCATGTTTTAATATTAAAACATCCAACTGAACATGTATGTTTACTTATATTTTTTTAACATTTTGTTAAGTCATATATAATCCATGGCCAAGTTAATTCATTCAATTATTGGGAAATCATAACATCAGATGGGAGATGCGTGAGAGAGATTATTTTTTGCAGAACACTGACAACTTGCTGCTTTGTCAGACAAAATATTTTGTTTGTTACATTGTACTTCAAAAGAGGCATAATAACTACAACCCATAGTGTGATCAGGGATGGAGTTATACCTCTCCATAAAGCCTGGGCTGAATTGTTGAGACCATGTAGCAATATCCCTCTCTCTAGCTGCCTAATTTACTCCAGAGGCAATCTAACACCAATACATCTAAAATACGACAATTTGCAGAATTTGTCAGATCAGCAAAGCAATGCTCTTACTGGGCACCTGTTGGTACAGGTACAAAACTTCAAGTATCCAGGCACTTGGATAACATCAGATGAAAGATGTATCACAGAGACACAGAACAAAATAGGACAAGTAAAAACTACATTTCATAAAATTAATAACATCTTATGCAATGCATTTCTGTCCATGGAGGTTAAAAATTGAATTCCTGCATATTACAAAGAACCAATTTTTTAAAACTCACTCCACGTGGTAAATATCATAAGGTTCGTAAATCTTATTTATACTTAGAAATAATAGCAGTTTACCAATACTTTTTCTGTTTTTGTCTTAATTTTTAGGCACTGTTTCTTATTCTTGTTCCTGATGAAGATCACTAACATCCAAATGTTGATTCATTGTATTGTGGTGTTACTTAATTTTATCTTATTTTTATGTTATTATTATTATCACTGTTTGTTATTTCCCTTTGCTGGATTTGTATTCATTGTAAGATATGTACACTGTGTATAATCTCTCACTTTTTCTCATGAGTCACACATTTCTAACTGTTTTCATTTTGTTTCATCATTTCTGGTATTGTCACATTATGACCTACCCATCTAACTTGCTGTCTTTGGATACAGTCTGCTACTGACTTTGTGCTTACTTCTTGCTGACTAATATTTATCTTGTCACATCATGTCTGATCCACTTAGCTTCTTGTCATTGAATAAAATTCAATACTAGCCTTGTGACCACATTCTTCCTAATATCATCATTTCTGATCTTGTCACAGCATGATCATTCCAAATTACTTGTTGCCCATGGATAAAATCTGCTACTGACTTTGTGCCCACTTGCTTCTTGAAATCATAATCTTGATCTTATCTCACTGAGATTGATCCATCTAATTTGCCAATCTTTGAATAAAATCCACTACAGACATTGTGCCTATTTTCTTCGGGATATCGTTTCTGATCTTGTCTTTTCATGTCACAGTACGTATTCTTCACGTGTAATTCATCTCTGTTGTAACAATTTCCTATATCATTAAATGAATCAACACAGTTTGTTTTTTTTCAAACAGAAACTGAAACAAGTTTAGGCAGTATTTTGAAGTAATTCAAATCCATCATCTCTGTGTAAAAATAAACAAATAGTAAACATAGAAAAGTACATACCTGGACAACTTGAAAATACTGCTCTCCATTGTTATTTGTGTATGATCCATTCACCTGGTAATGTTTGATCCACTGGATGTGTGGGTGGGTATCGCTGATCTCAATTCTGCATGAAAATACTGCAGTCTCCCCAGCGCGAACTGTCTGGTTTTTTGGTTGTTCAATCAAAGGTGCATGCGGAGCTCTCTCTGTGTCAACAGGCAAAACAATCGAAGGCAATCAGATGGGAATACGAGAATATGTAGAAATCAAATTAGACTAAATGTATGGTAAAATATATTACTGTGGCATGTAAAGAATAGATTCATAATTGAACATCATTATGAGGTGTATTGCTGACTGGCTTGGTAGGAATCATACTATTATTAATTCATACTACTTCTTTGCTGCATTCTTCTTAATTTGCTTCATTTAATCTATCTCATTTTTACAATATGGTATTATTTCAGTTTATCTCTTCTCATAATTAATCTAATTAATTTTTACAACATAGTATTTCAGAAATACTGTAATGTAATCTAACCCAGGTTTATAATGTAATATTTCAGTTTCTCTCTTCCTATATTGCAATCTAACTCGAGTTTATTATATTGTTTTTGTTTTCCAGTTTATCTCTTCTCATAATATAATGTAAACAAGTTTTTTGTTTTCTTCATTAGGCCTACGCCCACCTCATTTAATCTTAAAAGAGAAGTTATAATTAGGGACCAACCCAGCCTCAGATGAATACTCTTGTGACCGAATCAGCCATATTTCAGATATTAATCTCAACGGGATTGTCGTCCACTGGGATAATGGGTTTGTCTGTTTTTCTACTAAAAATAACTAATAAATGATCACCTCACCTCTGTGTGTGCGTGTGTGTGTGTGTGTGTGTGTGTGTGTGTGTGTGTGTGTGTGTGCACGTGCGTGCGTTGCGCGTGTGTGTGTGTGATTTTTTTGTGTGGTGAAAATAGTTTTAAAATAATATCTCAAAAAAACCAAAAGATAAATAAATAAACAAATGCATGGTTGAATTAACGCTCATAATAAAATTTTCAATCTACTTACATTGCTCATAATATAGGAGATTTGCAGAAGTTAAAGAGATTCAGCAAAGAATGGCAGATCAGAGATAAAAGGAGAAAGAGAGTTTATAAATCTGACCCTGTTTGATCTTGTTAACACCCACACTTAGGAATATCAGGTAACATATGCTGAAGTGCTATATAGAACGTGTTTTGCTGTATGACAATGAATCTTGGAATGTAAATAAACAAATTAGGAAGAACTTGGGAGCAACAGAGATGTGGTTCCTGAGACGAATGTTGCGAATTCCTTGGACTGCCAAAGTGACTAACGATGATTGCCTGAAAGAGGCTAATGAAACTAGAACATTATATATGACATTACAACACAATAAGAAAGAAACAAACGGCATTCTTTTGTCATGTGGTGAGAAGAGAGGTATTAGTGACAACTGGAAAGATCAGCGGGGAAAGGGGATGGGGCCGACCAAGAGAAATGATGTTGGATGGACTGAGATGGGGGTGGGGGGATATCATCAGCAGAGTTGATCCAGAGCACCAAGGACTGAGATCAATGGAACGTCAACCGGCAAGGCACATGGTGGTGTTCTTGACTTCCCATAATATTTACTTTTACTCATTTTAGGTTCTGTTGACCCGGAAGCCCAAGTCAATATGGGAAGAAGTAAGCACACGACAACACATATAAGAAAGCTAATATTTTAACTGATTAAGTGCCGAAGGATAATATATCGCCAAATGTGATCTTCCATTGCGTTATTTGTTTCGTTTCAAGGTATCTTCCACAATTTCAATGCTCAGTGAACGGAAATACATATCTTCCTCTTCTTCTGCGTTCATCCGGAGTTTTTTTTTCGGACGTGATTGCGTTTGCCTGTTTACAGCAGAGCTGCGTTCTTGCACCGTTAGGCCGACACATCCGACTTCTGCGGGCATTTGTTGACCGGGTTAACCTTCCCGGGGCTTGGAAATGCATATTATAATACTTGTTCATTTGATTGACGCCATGTTTGATTCAAACCTACCTTCTTTTTTTTTTGGCACTGAATCATTAGAAGCATGCAACACTGCAGTTACAGCAGTTCTCAACTCCCCCACTTCATTTCAAAAACGTGACGTGTTTCGGCGTTATAAAAACACACAGTCCCCCACTACAGCGATACCTAGTGGTTCCCGAGCCACTTGCAGGCCAATCCCATGCCACATGAAACCGCTAGATATTTGCTTCTTATCAGTCATAATGGTCGCCCTTGACAGGTTCGCGTGGAGGATCTCATAGGATCCTGACAAGAAAGCTGGCAAATTATAGATAAGATAAAACATTTCTCAATACGGGAACTACCGTTCCCGAGATAGGGATGTTCGCTATCACTGCACGCGGGGGAATGTTGAGAACAATTAACAGTTGTAGACGTTTACTGGTCGTTGTGCAGGCGAGATTTCAAATTAGAAGACAAACCAATGAAAAAGAATTAACAGTGCCTGCGAATCTCAACAAGGGGAATCTGTCTCTCCACATGACATGAGATCCGTGGACACGGCAACGATCCACCAAATGTGTGGTGTGTGTAGAGACAGACAGGCGTACAGATAGACAGACAGACAGGCAGGCAGACAGATAGACAGATAGATAGATAGATAGATAGATAGATAGATAGATAGATAGATAGATAGATAGATAGATAGATAGGATTTGAACACATAACAATCGCGTCGGCAGATAAGCGTGCTAACCACCACACAACCCAAGCTCCCAGTACAGTACATTCTTTAACTGATCAATTGCCATGGGATGATAACTTGCCTTAAGCGACTTTCCGTATCTGTCATGGGCTTACAAATCATCGAAATGTCATTCCATTAAAATACATGTCTGCTACCATATTAACAACTTTTAAGCCATAAATGTGACACTTCGTATTTTCCGTCTTTCATTTTTTGTCTCGGTCAAACCTATGTTCTGTTTTGACACAGAATCTGTTAATATGTTCTAATCAAAAGTAGACAGAAAGAAGGGACATAACTCGGCATTTGGTGCTATAAGGTATGGCGCGCTGTCTGAGAGGGAACGAGTGCACTGAAACCTTCGGCTTGAAAATATTCCATTAAAAAGGCGTAAGAAAACTGTTCCCATAACAAGGACTACAGGTGTCACCTTAGTTTAGTAGGCCAGAATCTCTTGTTTCTTCTGCTCGGGAATTTTCTGAGCAACGCTTGAATATCGTTGAAAACAACGGACCCCACTCTACTGGAATTTTATACTGGGTCACAGGCGGAGATAGAAATCAGGGTTGGTGGGGGAGGGGGAGGCAGTTTAATGACTTCCGTAAGTGGAGTTCGTTGGAGAGAGAGAGAGAGAGAGAGAGAGAGAGAGAGAGAGAGAGAGAGAGAGAGAGAGAGAGAGAGAGAAGGGGTCGATCGTCCATAGAAATGGAGATTGGGTGGGGATGTTCGCCCGAAGATAGGTAGATAGATAGATAGACAGACAGATAGATAGATAGATAGAGAGAGAGAGAGAGAGAGAGAGAGAGAGAAGGGGCTGAACGTCCATAGAGATGGAGATTGGGTGGGGGTGTTCGCCCGAAGAGAGAGAGAGAGAGAGAGAGAGAGAGAGAGAGAGAGAGAGAAAGAGAGAGCGAGAGAGAGGGAACCGACGTGCGTACATTGAGGAGGAGGAATATTGGTCACAGAATTGGCGTTCGTTCGTTCGTGTGGTGTGTGTATGAGAGAGAGAGAGAGAGAGAGAGAGAGAGAGAGAGAGAGAGAGAGAGAGAGAGCGCGAGTGCGAGAGAGAGAGAGAGAGAGCGAGTGCGAGAGAGAGATTTAGAAACACCATAGAGGAGGTGAGGATAGTGGTAACAAAATTAGCTTTCGTTCCGAGAGAGAGAGAGAGAGAGAGAGAGAGAGAGAGAGAGAGAGAGAGAGAGAGAGAGAGAGAGAGAGAGAGAGAGAGAGAGAGAGAGATAAAACTGACATTCGTCAATAGGATTAAGGAGGGGGCGGTCGCAGAATTGAGAGAAATAAACATAAATAAACTACAAACATTACTTCTATGAGTACCGACCAACACCTGCGAGTTGATTTCTCGTGTTATTAAACTGACATCAAAGATTACCTATCGACTGATGCTACTTCTTACACACAAGCGCACTTTACGAGTTAAGCTCGTATATTTATATGCACTGTTAATGTTCTTTAACTTATTTGTATGCGTCGTAACTATCTCTTATTTATTTCTATGCGACATAACGTTCCCTAATATATTTCTGTTGGCAATAATTTTATCTACTATATCTCTATGAGTCATATTTTTCTCTACAATATTTCTATGCGTCGTAACTATCTCTAATATATTTATATGGGAAATAACTGTATCTAATATATTTCTTTACGTCATAACTTTCTCTAATGCATTTCTATGCGTCACAAGTTTCTATAATGCATTTTTATGTGTCATAAGTTTCTCTAATTTTCGCAGTGAGCTATTTTATACCACCCGGCAAACTGTCATTAACTGAAGCATGCTCATTAGTCCCAGTTATTGAGCCTTGATCTCTGACCGCCATCCCACCACCCGTGCTGACGGAACCACTCCTCGTTGACCATTTATGACCGTGGTCACTTCAGGACCACCCATGATCGCGAAACCCCATTGACCATTTATGACCATGGTACTTAAGGACCACCCACGACCTCGAGCCACTTAAGGACCGCCCAAATGTCTGTTCTAAGGCAAAGGGTTCATAACTATCGAACCACTTATTCTAATTTATGTAGACTTTTTCTTTAGACTGTGTGTGTGTGTGCTTGCGTGTGTAATAATAATATATAATTGAAGCTGTTCTAATACGACAATATTTGGAAACATAAGACAGCACTAAATTACTTATGCTTCTACAATAAAAATAACAACAACAACAACAGTAGTAGTAGTAGTAGTAGTAGTAGTAGTAGTAGTAGTAGTAGTAGTAGTAGTAGTAGTAGTAGTAGTAGTAGTAGCAGCAGCAGTAGCAGTAGCAGTAGCAGCAGCAGCAGCAACAGTTGTGGTGGTGGTAGGAGGAGAAGGAGCTGCAGCAGCAGCGGCAGTTGTCCTCAGTAGTAGTGGTAGGATGAAGAGTAGTAGCAGTGACAACATTAGCTGTTGTTTTCACTTGTGCAGACATCACTGAGTCCTACAAGATTGATAGTGAATCCACACGACCCTTACTTTGCCACATACCGGAAACAGATGTACATTTCCGGCGTAATCTGTCAACGAATATATTTATTTCTCACTATCAGGCGATCTGATTGAGCTGTAAACATACGTTATGTTCTTTAACTTAAATATTATTAAGAAACATTTTCATAGAATAACTTGTGACAGTGATAGATTACATATCCTGTTGATAGATGGTGATACATTATGCAGCGTTATACTAATTTACATAATGTTTCACCATCTAAAGGATGTGCAATCTATTATGCAACTTTATACTAATTTATGGAGCACGTATGGGAATGTCCTGAGTGCAGTGATGTCGGTTCTTAGCTCATCTCAACTCAACTCAATACTAATTTACATGTTATCTTGAAAAATATTTCACGTGATAACTTATGTTCTCATAAGACATGAAGAAGCACCAAAGAAAGTACTGGAGGACACATAACTGGGGAAAAGACGAAGGGATAGAGCAAGGAAAACGTGTATAAAAGTAAAACAGGCATGCATAGATCTATCGCGAAACATGCACGGTATTAAAGAGAGCAGCACAATGCGGGCATCTATGGAATAGAATGATCATGAAGTTTCACGACCTGCCGAAGTGCCCAAATACTTTATCATGATGATAACATTACAAACAATTATGGTTATAGATGTATTAACTGATTCAATGTGTGTGTGTCTCTCCCCCCCCCCCCCCCCCAACAGTAGGTTTGGACCAAAAATGGTGCACGATCAAATGAAAAAGTATTATAATGTAAATTTCCGTTCACTGAACATTGAAATTGCGGAAGATACCAAGAGAAAAAAAACAACAACAAATAACACGATGACCTTAGTATGGCGATATATATCCTTCTATCCAAATTTGGCAATATAATATCCTTCGGCACTGAATCAGTTAATAGATCTCTAAGATAAAAGGATGCAAGCCAACAACCTGTAACCCAATAACGTGTCTTAAGGGTGACACGAGGGAAGCAACAGCACTCACTGTGGACCTGTTCATCTCAGAGATGTAAGGAGGCAAGAACAATACTAAAACCATCTATTAAAATAAAGCATTTGGAGGAAAGAGAACAACAAATACAGACCAGAACATGACAGCATAAATGAGCTTGAAAGAAATGCACAGACCACAATCTTCAGACTCAGTACAGGATATTGTGGACTCGGAGCACACCTCCACCGAATGGGTCTCATCGACTATGCCGCTTGTAAATATGGAACACTCAAGCAAACCTCAAAGCATGTCCTACAAGATTCCCCTGACTTCGAGGAACTGAGGGTGAAAATATGCCCAAATGGAGAGATCTTTGAAGAAAAACTTTGATGGAGTCGTGAAGGCCTCGAGCGAACGATTCTGTTTGTGGCCAAGACGGGAAAAGACGTAGTTTTTTTTTCCGCATATCATTTACAGGACATCGCTGTCAACACCAGCATTTTACCGCTGTAGTTGATTTCTTGGCAAGATTACGCTCGGTAGTTGGCCATTGCTTTCTGAGCGGCCGGCTCACTTATCCCGTAAGCTACCATCGAGGCGAGCACCGCTTCCAATTCTCGCGCTCTACGTTATCCTAAGTGGATAGCAAATGTTAATGGAAAAAGAACAACTCACTGTAGGTTTTTCACAACGTCTCCATGGTCTTTAATTGATTTTCTAACTGCTTGTTCGTTGTCAGAACTATACTCGCAGTAAATGTTCTATTGTGAGCGGATTATCCAATCAATGAAATTGGGTTGTATAGCAGTCATCTATTCAGCTTAACAATTTCAACTGCCAGGTGATTTTTTACTTTTTTAAAGAGCACGCTATGCAGACGGGCCTCTCACCTTCTTTGTTATCTTTCTTAGTTTAAAAGTTTGCAGCTCCCCCTGGTCCCCGCACGCGCAATGTGAACCGTTCACGAAAACACATTCCGTGGTACCAGTTCCCTGCCAATGTTCACTTTCTAAATTGTTTTCTTATATGTCTTGCCCAACTAAATCTTCGACTCCCTATGTTTTCTTATATGTCTTGTCCAACTAAATCTTCGACTCCCTATGTTTTCTTGTATGTCTTGCCCAACTAAATCTTCGACTCCCTATATTTTCTTATATGTCTTGTCCAACTAAATCTTCGACTCCCTATGTTTTCTTATATGTCTTGCCTAACTAAATCTTCGACTTCCTGCGATTTGCTTTCGCGACGCCTAAAAAAACATTCTATAGTAGTCTACGTGGCCGAAAAGTTAAGAGTGTTCTCTCTTAAACTTCCGGCGCGCTGATGCCAGTTACGGCGTTCAATGCCTATACTTATATTAAACCGGATTTGAACGCTGCCTTCTAATTCAGACAGCAATGGCAGTTACCGAACGTGAATTTGCCTAGAAAATTAGCTTGTGGTTGATCACAATCCTCGCCCGCCCGCGATGACGACATTATCAGACTAGCTCCCTATCAACGTCGTTAACGCGCCCGCAAAGCATTATGTACAACGGGGTAAATACAGTGATATTTGCCGTTGCCTGTTGAGGTTTGTGCATAGTTTTACTCCAATATTCTATACCTAAAAAGACTCACAAGGCAATATGGGGAAGAGTAAAGAGGTTATGTATGGCGATTCTTACACGCCGATGGCCTTGTCACAGAGTTTTTAGGTATTTGATAGAGGTAGCTACCCTGTCTAACCAGCTCGCCTCCTTTCAATGACCACCTCTTGTGGTGGTCCCCAGCCTATTATTCAGCACATTAGCGATTAACCTCTGCATCCGGAACCTACTCGACTATCCTGTCACCTGGTGTACGGGCCTAACAGCAGGACAGACGCCTACTGTGTATTTTAAGATTAATTTATCCAGTTTAACACTGCCTTGAGAATGTCCTTTGTGGAATTGCCATGAAAACATTTATCCTCGTCATTGACATCGAATAATGTCTTTTACGGCAAAGAATGCAGTATAATGAAAATAGAGGACTACAATTGTAACTGTAATGGATATTCTTCAGAAGAAAGTTGATTAACCTAGTCATAAAAAGATACGGAAAATAAGTATCCAAACAATACAGCATAATATAGTTAAATGGTAACAACTATAACTGAAATGGGGTAAACTATGGTTAAGCTGTAGGAAATGTAAAGAACTGGAAAAGACAAATTGTCTTCCAGCAGTTGAATGGTAGAATGGATTGGTGTCTGCAGTCTAAGGTTACAGTCAGAAATTCCCAATGGGCTTAATCTTATAGCAATATACCTCGCCCACTGAAGAGGCTGATACGTTGGGGAAAGAAGTTGGCTGACTAGCTCAGCTTTATGCAAACATAGTCTATGATGAAGCAATGCGGTTTATAGGAAGCATTCGCACACAAGTCAGAAGGAGTGCAGCAAGTTAATGTTGCATATTAACACGCGCTTACAAGTTGGCTAGTAAACATCTTCAGATTATGTACACGGCACGGCATTCATTTACCTGCCATCCCACAAAACTGATGTCTTACTTATTGACTCGCCCTCGTAACTTTTACTACCGAGCTATGCACCGCTTTATGGGACAAATATTAGTCAGCAAAAACACTGACAACTCACCTTGGCGGTAGACATTTCGCGAATGACGCCGAAGTTGAATGTGAAGTGAAACGTGGTTTAGAAAACAGCACGCAATTCTATACAGCCGGTCTGGGAGGACTGATAAAACGATGGGATAAGTGCATCAATGTTGGTGGAAATTATGTTGAGAAATAAAGGGACAAATTGTTGTTGCGTATCCCTTACGGGACGTTGCAGTCAACACCAGCATTTTCAGCTGCTGTTGATGTACTAGGCAAGTGTTACGTTCAGTAGTTTGCCATTGCTTTCTGAACGAAAGGGACAATGTATGTATAAAAATAATCTGGTTTCAAGTTATTATCATATTTAGTTATTTTTCTACAGCCATTTGTGACTTACTTATTAACTTACCTTGTATTTACAGCAGAGTTCTTAAAGCGATGCGGGTTGACTTATGCAGGTATAAAGAATGGAAACACTAATATGACAGGCTGCTCAAAGAAGACACAATTTACAGCGATGCGTTTACGGCAGGGTGTCCTTGATGAAACACATCCACGCCTATCGTATAAAGCTAAGTGGAATCACTAACAGAAGTAGCATCTCAAAGTTGACACAATTTACAGCGATGCGGCAATGTTAGAATATCCTGGATGCAGCACGCCCGCTCACTACCAATGACTATCACACCCTCAACAAACTCAAATACTCACGTATGATTTCCAACTCGTACGTCCAGTTCAGCTGTCCGTGGTTGTTGGAAACGACACAGGTGTAATTGCCCGCATCTGCCAGAATCAAATCGGCTATGACCAGTTTCCATTTGCTCAGTGTAATCTAGAAAAAGAAAAACACACAATGGAACCAGCTTCAAGATAAGTGCGGTTGTTTAGTCTGAAAACTAAACAAGTGGTTTTCTTTACAAATAAACACACATAGTATTATTGTTGCGCTCACTAGAAGGAGAAGAAGGAAGTACAGATTAGAGGACGCACTAGACAACATAACATTTCAAAGCTAAAGTTACCGACCGGGATTCGAACTTGTCACCTCCAAATGACGACGGCGCCTCGCTGCAGGAACACGTGTACTTCGACACATGACCAACTAGACACCCCGGTCTTAGTGGCCTCAAAGGGTTCCCCAATTGATTCCATTAGTTTTCTTTCGCATCTCACTCGACCATACATTGAGCTTTGACTGTCCCTCTGCCGTGAATTCCTTCCACCCTGTAGTGGTAGAGGCGTTTGCGTGTTCCAATAACCACAAGGGATAAACCGGCGGTAGAGCAGCTACTGGTAGGGTCGCCCATGTCGGACAGGTCAAAGGGTAGGGACTAGAAAAGGTGATACCTAAACCTGTTGACTTGTAGGTAGACTTGAGACAGTCAAAAGCATGAGAAAGCAAACTCGAATCAAATGCGTGTCGAAGTCGGATGTGCTAGGCCGCAGATTTGACGAAACTACAACGCAACTCATTCGTTGATGATAACTGCCCATACATAAAGAAGCTTTGAGAATGAATGTGGCGGTTTTCCTTTGTTTTCCGCATAAGTAATCACAATGTTATAACTATTCTACTATGAGTAGATTTTCAACTTTGTTTGACATGTTGCTTGTCCAGCAACAAATTGTGGCTTACTCTTTACAATTTCAAGCAGAATGGATCGTTAACGTGGACACTGATCTCATGTTTCACCGTCATCCGAGAAGGCCAGATATTTGATCCAATACTAAGGGGTTCAAGGTTGTGGGTGGGAAATACAGCAACCTAGGAATGTTGTATGATTGAGCCAGTTAATTCGTATATTATGATGCTGAAATTTAATTTTTTTTAAATTTTTGTGCGATGCTCTCGAGAGGCGTTATGCGGCGAAAGACCGAGCCAGATTGGAGTAAAAACCGGCGCAATGAAGTGGATTCTCTTGCCTTCAACCTTTTAACTTTTCAGGCTTGAAGAACGCGTCAGATACTGCTCCTTTCACATTTTGCTCGTAAATATAAAGAAAACAAATGTACTTTAAATGGACAGACAAGCACACATGTTTTCTAAAGAACAGAAGTTCCCACATCTAATAGGAAGTTTCGGAATGTCCTATACTGATCAGCCTTGCCGTTTACAACCATAAATAATGAGGACATTTGCTGCAACTAGGAGGCAATAATTCACGAGCACAACTATGACAATCACACACCTACAGCTAACCATACCGTAGTTTTAAATGCTGACAACGACTTATTTTGACATCAAAGTTAAATGGATATGCACAAATAACTTTCTCTAAATGAAAACTCCCGATGACAAATCGTCCCGAACCGCTGCGCTCTATAAATCTGTAAGCTAAAATAAATCTCCTAGCTGTTGAAGAACCTTGAACGTAACTAAAGGCGATTACGCACGGCAAAAATTGCAACCTTGTACATATAAATAATGTATGCATTCTTTGAAAATTGCTAGTCATGGAAAGAAATACACAGGGAAAATATATGACAGCAGAGCCGGCGCGCATTTAACAGAATTGAAAGTGAAAGTATGGGTTGTGCAAGAACTGTGCTACAATAATTAACTCGCATTCTTCTTATAGTTCAAGCCATTTAGCGTTGGTGATCATGTCTGTCCACAGTCTTCTATCTCGCGTACTGCTAGTCATTTCTGTTACTGATGTTCTGCTATGCCATAATGTTAAACGGTCCAACATTCTCTTTGTTGGTCTCTCTGTCTCTCCTCCCAAGATTTCCCGTTGTTACTCTAGCGTTCCGCTTCCCAGAGAATGGGTACTGTCGTCTACTGATGCAAGAAACCAGTTTTCTTTGTGACTTAACATCTTTCAAGATACCTTCAAACAAAATCCAATTTGGCAAGTATTTCATATGCACAAATACAGATTTAAAAAATGGCGGAGGGCTAATTTTCCGGCATTTCGAGCGGCTACCGAATTCGGACAGCTGCCCTCTTGACAATGAACAACTGCATAATGAAGAACAGCCTATCGAAACTAGTGTTTCTTACACGAGTTCATATGGGACAATGCTGAGCATTTCGTGTAGTTTTTCGTTGGTACAGAAATAAAGCGATTATGGGGCGACTGGTTGCTGAGAAGTTGGAACCATACTACTACTACTACTACTACTACTACTACTACTACTACTACTACTACTACTAGTTTATAGACGCTATTGCGTAAATGACTCTGAAATAAACCTCAACAATCAGAAACTAGACTCGCACATAATTATCCAGAGATCTGGAGTTTCAGGGGAGAAGCGTATTCAAAGAAACAAAATTATGAAACAACAGGAAATGAAAACTGGCATATCGTTGACATTTGATAAAAGTTACAGGAATCCGTTGATGTACAAAGATAACAAACGGAGATAAATTGGCAGTGAAAGGTCATACAAACAGATTGTGTTTGTATTCATAACAAACAGAACACGTTATCCTACTGCACTGTTGCACGGGGTAACGTAAACAATGCAGGTGTGTTTACATGGGGGAACAAACATCCACCTACAAATCAAAATAGGAAAATGCACCAGTAATAATGTATGTTCTTTACATGACGTTGCGGCAACACCACGTTGAATGTCTAGGCAATTTTACGATCAGTATGTTGCTCCCTTTCCGTGGCGAAGGCAATTTTACGATCAGTATGTTGCTCCCTCTCCGTGGAGAAGGCAATTTTACGATCAGTATGTTGCTCCCTTTCCGTGGCGAAGGCAATTTTACGATCAGTATGTTGCTCCCTTTCCGTGGCGAAGGCAATTTTACGATCAGTATGTTGCTCCCTCTCCGTGGAGAAGGCAATTTTACGATCAGTATGTTGCTCCCTCTCCGTGGAGAAGGCAATTTTACGATCAGTATGTTGCTCACAGCTTCGCTCTGGCGCAACCCCGCATATCGCGTTCGAAACACAGCTGCGGGAGATTTAGAAGCAGACAGCCTTGCGCTAGTCTTTATACACTGGTGTGAGTACCGGTCGTTCAGACAGCAATGGCAAACTACCGAACGTAAACCTCCCAGATCATCTGGAGAACTTAGTCAGAACTACACTGGGTGTGTCTAGGGGACACAATATTAATAATAATTAAAAAGGTCTTAAAAATCGTGAGGATCAACTTCGTTGCACTGGATTTTATCCCATATGGCTCGGTGTCTTTCCGCAGGGTGGCCTGCCGAAAGCGTCGCATAAAGCACGAACTCTGTAGCCCCAGTGATGACTCCGGGAGTATCCTAGCTATGCACTCGTGAACTGAAAGACGTAGCCCGGAATCGAACCCACAACCTTTGGAGCACGAGGCAGACGGCTAGAACACTTCGCCACGGAGACTCCCGTTAATAAAAGCAATATCTATAGTTTCAAGAAAACAGATCAAGGAAATAGCCAAAAGTACAGCTGAAACTATTTCTACAATTCAAAATAATGTTTTCCCTTAGTATATTTGAATACCGAAGACACAAACAATAGGTTGCACGATTTATTGCCGGACATATTTCACCCCATCTCGTCAGGTATATCCTGCAGAAATCACACAACATAAAATAAAGCAATGAGATAAATGCTTCAAGCTGAAATATGAAATAGATGGGGAAATTGCTCACAGAGATGTCGGATATGTCAACCATGGAGGAACATGAAAACAGTGCCGGAAGTTTTATAAACAATTATTTCTGACAGGAACGAAAGGGTCAGTATTTCCTCGGAATGTTTACTTTCCTCGAGGCAGGAGGAAGTACCCAGACAAATTAAGACAAGTCTCAACGTGAATGCACGCGTATATTTTCTGTTTGTGTGGTGGATCTTACAGCTTATTATAGGGTAAGCAGCAATAAAAATCTTCTCAAAGAAAAGACTTGTATCCGAGTACTTATGAACATCGGGATTTGGCTGTAAGTTAGCGATATTTTATTATATTAAACATGTTACCCGTGGACATTGGTTCGATCAGCACCTGGGTAGATTCGAATTTATTTTAATGATCTGAGAGATTAATAACTCATTAAAAATGAGAATTGTCAAATGCTACGTATATTCAACGTTACTGTATGGCGCGGAAGCCTGGACATTGAACAAGCAAATAGAAAGTCGCATAGAAGCCCTGGAGACGAATATGTCGTATTTCATTGGGGAGGGAGAGAGAGAGAGAGAGAGAGAGAGAGAGAGAGAGAGAGAGAGAGAGAGAGAGAGAGAGAGAGAGAGAGAGAGAGAGAGAGAGAGAGAGAGAGAGAGAGAGAGAGAGAGAGAATCAAATGCAGAGGTTCTAGAAAAACTGGGAATGAAGAGAGAGTTGATGAAAGAAATAAAAAAGAGGCAAGTGAAATATTTCGGTCACGTTAAAAGACATAACACTTTCTTATAAACCATACTGGAGGGCAAGGTTGAAGGCAAGCGAGCAAGAGGTAGACGGCGATACAAGCGGGAAGATAACATCAAGAGATGGACGAACATCAGCCTGAAAGAATGTAGTCAGGGCGAGAGACAGACGCTGTTGGAGATCCATTGCAGCCAACCTTCATTGTGGAGACGGCACCTGATTGATGATGGGCTTCCAGGTCAACTCAGCCTATAAAGGTACCGTAAAATGTAATGGGAAGTAAAGGCGATCGGTGTGATACTAGCACATTACCCATCGAGTGCCGACTGGTTGATAAAAGTATGGGCCTGGCGCTAAATACTCAAAGCGCCTCAATGCGTGGACAGAGGTCCCTTACTCTATTTTTTAAACATACTGTCATCTTTTTTTGTCACATTTAGAATATCTCAACATTACCATTAGCACCAGGTGAGTTAGACGGAAGGCTAGCACCAGGTGAGTTAGATGGAAGGCTAAAATCAGGTGAGTTAGATGGAAGGCTAGCACCAGGTGAGTTAGATGGAAGGCTAGCACCAGGTGAGGTAGACGGAAGGCTAGCAACAGGTGAGTTAGATGGAAGGCTAGCACCAGGTGAATTAGATGGAAGACGCACCATGTGAGTTAGATGGAAGGCTATTTGAGATGTCAGTTCAGTTGTTGCCAGCGGTAGCATGATTATGATAAACAACAGAACCACACTCACCCGTCCAGACTTCTGCTCCTGGATCAGTTCCCCATCCTTCAACCACTTGATAGTAGGTCGAGGATTGGCCTTCGGTGGGCAGTCCAACTCTGTGTATGACGTCACGTAGCCAATTTTACTCTTTACGAAATTCGCCTTATCTGCGTCCCAGTAAAGGTTGGCATCTTTGGCAGCTGAAATATATAAGTCATGGTAATGTACTGAAAATGGTAGGTTTGTTTTATTTCGTTTGCTCCCTTTGAATCCGAGAGTAGTCCACAAGTGCTGTTTCTACAAGTATTTCCTACAACTAATGACTGCACTAGACCGATTTTTGCCTGTGTTAGATTTCCCTATTACCAGTGTCCTCTGCCATTGGGTGAACCCACTCCGTCTTCTGGGGTACTTGTCATTTACATGGTGATTATTATTATTATTATTATTATTATTATTATTATTATTATTATTATTATTGCAAGTTAAAGCCAGTTGCATGTCGTTTACAGAACGCTGCAATCGACTCCAGCATTTGTTGGCTTTTTGTGATATACTGGGCAATTTCCCGTTCCTGTGCTGTCTGAAGGGTCTGTAACAGAGCACCATCTCTGTTAGTAGCTTAGGAGAGAATGATGTGCAAAGACTAGGCACGGTTGAGCATCCTATAAAAACGTAACTAAGGAGGCTCAAGCCGTGACGTGGGGGGTAGAGAGGTTAGTGACTGGCCGAACCTTGAATTGACAACATCTTTTGTATGCTGCTTTATTATTTTATGATGTCTTCCGTCAAATAAACCATATAGAAATTACAACCAGGACTTCGTGTGTATCTGCCATACAACTGTCGCTGTACTGTTACAGGTCGACGCTCAAACCATCTAACTCAACGCAAAGCGATCTACTTCCAAACCAACGCAGCAGATTTCTAACCCTCGACTCGGTGTCTCGGGAATTGTGAAACTGCGTTACACTTACCCCTAAGCCACAGACGTTGACATCATTATCATCATCATCATCATCATCATCATCGATATTATAAGCCTTAATAGGTCACTTCCCTGGTAACATGTCACTGAAGCTATTCACGATATAATGTTTATGGCAAGAAAATCAATATGTGGATACGGAAGTCAAGGGTAAGCCTTCACATTGTTTTCCCAAGAATACGTTCATGGGCAGTCACGTGGCTGGTCAAATCAGTTTTCGAACTTAGAGAAGTTGACATTGTCATCATCACCATCAATGTTAATAGTAATAAGTAGCACAGCAGCAGGAGAAGTATTTGTAATTGTAGTTGTAATAGTAGTATTCGAAGCAGTAGTAGTATTGTAGTAGTACTAGCATAAATGTGGTTGTAGCAGCAGCATACACACTCTACTGCTGCTGCTACTACTACTACAACTACGACTACTGCTGCTACTACTACTACTGCTGCTGCTACTACTACTACTACTACTACTACTACGACTACTGCTGCTGCTGCTACTACTACTACTACTACTACTACTACTACGACTACTGCTGCTGCTGCTACTACTACTGCTGCTACTACTACTACTACTACTACTACTACTACTACTACTACTACTACTACTACTACTACTACTACTACTACTACTCAATCAATCAATCATGTGCCATGCCGGAAAGCGTGGGTGGTCATAACTCGCCATTTCACTCAATCACCAGAGTTGTGGTCAGCTCAATGTTCCTTTCTCGTCCATGCCATGTGGCCAAGCCATCCAGGTATTTTCCTCTCGGTCTTCCTCTTGGTCTGTTCCCTTCGATATTACCAGTTGTCACTAAGTTCTCCAATCCATTTCTTCTCATAACATGTCCACAAAATTTTAACCGTCCACGTCTAATTTCTCTAATCAATTTACGAGTTTCATTTGTCACCTGTAGTACTTGGTCATTGGTTTTTCTGTCTGTCCATGGTATTCTTTGCATTTTCCTCAGAAACCACATTTCTGCAGCCATCAGATGTTTTAAAGTTTGACTGCTCATTGTCCAAGTTTCACATCCATACAAAAGAACCGGCTCTATGTATCCCCTCAACACTCTTTTTCTCGTTTCAATTGACATCTTTTTATTGGTCAGAATGTTTTTCATCTTGCTAAAGGCTACTTTCGCCATGGCGATTCTTGTTCTATCTCTTCAAGGCATCTCCCATCAGATGTTATGACTGTTACGAGATAATTGTACCGATTCACTTGTTGAAGAATATTCCCATTTAAATAACCCTAACCATTTAATTTCACAAAGACCAGGAGAACTTTTAATCAGATAGCGGTGGGAACGATTAGCAGTATGACTCTTCGCTGGCTGTTGATCGAGGGGACGGAGCACGTATGGGGATATCCTGAGTGCAGTAATGTCGGTTCGTCACCTTAACTCAACTTTCACAAATTGCATGCCACGAACAACTCTATTTTCTTGAAGGAAATAATGAAGTCAACCGCTATTCACTAAATGATAAGAACAGACAAGTCCAATAAATTTAATAACTTTGAGTTAACAACTACATTATGTTCATGCTACCAATTTAGGAAACAGAAGCGATTCTGGTCGTTTGTCCGCTTATTTCCCCGTCTAGGTAGTCAGGAAAACTTCCAGGGAAAAGCTGATGAAAAATAAACTTAATTTATAAATTGATTATTAAGTGTCTGCTGAAGTTGTTAGTGTTGAATCTTTCTTTGTCTTATTTTCTAGGACATTTCGTCTGACCAAATTACAGCATGGGTTCCTGTGACGTGTTTGCACTCTCAGGCAGCGGACAGGGGAAACAAAAATACAAGACTTTTTTAAAACTACTATAATTTTTATGGTTTCCGAGCATCAACAAAGGCAAGGGAAAGCCACATTTGGGCGCGTCTGGCTATTGGGAAACCATACAGGAAGTGGGTTTTCGTTTAATATTATAGACTAAGGAAGTAAACAGGAAGACATCTGTGTTAACTCTAGAAGAGTAAAAAAGCAAGTTAGTTACCATTAACCTATATAATTAATCATCATCATCATCATCATCATCATCATTATCATCATCATCATCATCATCATCAAGTGCCCTGCCGGCGGACGTAGGCGTTCATGGCTCTCCGCAGATCTCGGTCTTTGGTTTTCTGGATCAACTCTGTTGCTAATATTCCTCCATGCCACCGTCTCAATCCTTCCAGCATCATTTCTCTTGGTCTGCCTCTGCCTCTCTTCCCCTCGATCTTTCCAGTTGTCACGATGTTCTCCAATGCCTCTCTTCTCATCACATGACCGAAGAAAGACGTTTGTCTCTTTCTTATTGTTGTATATAATGTTCTAGTTTCATTAGCCTGTTTCAGGCAGTCATTGTTAGTTACTCTGGCAGTCCAAGGAATTCGCAACATTCGTCTCAGGAACCACATCTCTGTTGCTTCTAATTTCATCTTAATTTGTTCACTTACATTCCAAGATTCACTGCCACACAGCAAAACCGGTTCTACTTAACATTTCAGCACTCTCTTACATTCAGTGATAGTGACTTATTGCATAAGATACTCTTCATATTCTGAAATGCGGCTTTTGATTGCCCTATTCTGCTCTTAATCTCTGTTGTACATCTTCCGTCTGATGTTATATATTTCCCTAGGTATCTACAATTATCCACTTGGTTAAGAATTGTTCCTTATATCTCTATGTCACATTTTGGTGTCACCATTTTCTTTGATATCACCATTGTTACTGTTTTCTTGATATTCAAGGAGAGTCCTTTCCTTGCACTCTCTGTTACTACAGTGTCCAACAATTGTTGTAGGTCTGTTGATTTATCCGCCACCAATACTGTGTCATCTGCATAGCGTATATTATACATATTATATCCTCCAATTAGTTAGTATTCCTGGCATCTCTTTGATTTCTCTCATTATTACTTCTCTATATAGGGAGAAGAGATCTGGTGACAAGACACACCCCTGTCGTACTCCTAGTTTTATCTCTTCGTAACTACCCTCTTTATTTCCCATTTTAATTGCTGCTATGTGGTTCCAGTATATATTCTTTATTATTCTTAAATCTTTCCCATCAATACTGATATCGTCCATCAGTTCATCAACCTATATAATTACGGACATAAAAATTTCCGTTCGAAGTACATCACGTTTCTAAGACAGTATATAAATATTGCTGAAAGCTTCCCTGCGTGACATGGCGTGACATGACGTGACGTCTGTATGCTACTTCTCTTCTTCAGGTACCTTGTCTGGGGCAGACATGGGTCATCATGACTCATCAGTCCTGTCTGTCGTCCGGTATTTTTATGAAGTTGACGTTAATTATATTCATATGTGTTTAACAGCGCCAAAATGAGAATGTTAAATCGATAATACTGTATGGGTAAGAAACATGTGGAACGTCGAAGAGACCAACCTTAGAATGTTAAATCGATAATACTGTATGGGTAAGAAACATATGGAACGTCGAAAAGACCAACCTTAGAATATTAAATCGATAATACTGTATGGGTAAGAAACATGTGGAACGTCGAAGAGACCAACCTTAGAATGTTAAATCGATAATACTGTATGGGAAAGAAACATGTGAAACGTTGAAGAGAATTACAAATGAACTACAAACATCCACTGATTGGTATCTCCGTATCTCCGCAGAGCAGCGGGACAAATTGGAATGAAATAATCAACAATGTAGAGCTCACGGAGAGAACTAAACACATTTTGGTGAACCAAGAGATGAGGAAAAGACGCTGGCCTTAGATTGGACACTGACTGAGAAAACATGAGGACGAAATAACTGGACACTTTCTTGTCAAGAACGCACAAGACAAATGAAATAACGGGACACCAAATAACACACGGAGAAGAGAATTATCAGACAGAGATGAATAATATGGCAAGACATAAAGGGAGTCGCAAGAAGTAGAAACAGAAAGAACGGCTTGGTGTGACTTGTTGAGGACCTATGGTCCAAATGGGGGATACATGGCAGAAGAATAAGGAACAGAAGGTGGAGGAAGAAGAGGAAGAAGTAGGAGGATGAGGAGAAGGAAGAAGAGGAGAAGGAAGAAGAGGAGGTGGAGGAAGAAGAAGTATGGGGTGAGGAGAAGGAAGAAGAGGATAAGGAAGAAGAGGAAGTGGAAGAAGAAGAAGTGGGGGGGGGGGTGAGGACAAGGAAGAGGAGGAAGAAGAGAATTTTTTTTTTTTTTTGCGCTCGCTCGCTTTAAACTCAAGCGTAGTCCATACACACTAATTCTAGTAGTGTTGGACTGAATTTTGCGTGTGGATTAGCTTTACCTATCAACAGCGTCCCTCGCCATCAGGCGAACCCACTCCGACTTCAGACGTACTTGTAATTGACGTCCCCAAGTCAAAGACGATAGGTCAACATTTTAGTCCAGCTGTCCGGTGTAGGGGTTGAACCGCTTACCTCGGCATCAGCACATCGGATGTTTAAGCACACAGGTTCTTATCCATTCGGCCATCTGGCCTGTGTGGAGAATTGTGAAGAAGAAGAAGAAGAAGAAGAAGAAGAAGAAGAAGAAGAAGAAGAAGAAGAAGAAGAAGAAGAAGAAGAAGAAGAAGAAGAAGAAGAAAAGTCTTGTGACAGATGGGCTGAATTAACAACCAGAACAGACTAGGTTAACATAACATAAAGGACTCCAGCAAAGACGTTGCACAAAATATTGAATCAATGGCATTCTTGAGCCTAAAATAGTCATGTACGTGAAATATGATGCAATAGGCAGCGGTGGGTCTGCAGGGGTGGCCGCCGTGAATCAAGTTCGTTAGGATTGAGTGTGTCAAAGACTGAAATGTAAAGGCAGGAGGTATGTCTCAAGATAGAAAACCACCGGGAAGAGTGGTCAACCTCAAGTAATTAGAGGTAATACAGTGCCCCGATGTAAGGGCAGGGTAGGTGATAGAATGGGGGACTATTAACTAGTTCTCTCATGAGACACGGAGGCAACGACCAGATAGTTAGTACTCTGGTCACGACAGAATCACGCCTACGTGATTGCCACGGAGAAGAGTGCCACTCAATAGGAGAACGGCTGCTACAAGCGTGCTAAGTGGAACAGCACGCAAAAAGCCGAAGGACGCAACAAGGTCCTTCCGCGTGCTGTGTAGTCACGCGTGTAGGAAAAGTCAGACTGGGGACTGACTTCGTAGAGAGCAGATCGTTTTAGTGTCGATAGGAGTTTTTTGTAGCCAATTAGATAGAGATTAGCAATAGGGTTAGGAAACTAGATATAGGCAATTCTGTGGCTTTGTGTGTGATTTGATAGCGACTGTTTTGTAATTGTAAAGAGCCAACGGCAATAAAATGTACCATTTATTTCCTCTCACACGACTTGCAAGTTTCTTGTGTGGTGTGGGAGAAGTAATCCGATGATGCCTGACACATCAGTTGTTGACAGAGTGGGTGTTATGGACGTCTGAGAGATTAACAACGCATTAAAAATGAGAATTGTCAAATATAACGTATATATTATTAACACTACTGAATGGCGCGGAAGCCTGGACATTGAACAAGCAAGTATAAAGTCGAATAGAGACACTGGAGATTATGTGAATATACAGAAGGATATGTCGTATTACAAGGCAACAAAACCAGTCGAATACACAGGTTCTAGCAAAACTACGAATGAAAGGAGAGTTGATGAAAGAAATAAAACAGAGTCAAGTGAAGAATTTCGGCCACGTTAAAATACATAGCACTCTTATAAAAAATATACTGGAAGGCAAGGTTAAAGGCAAGCGAGCAAGTGGTAGACAATGATACAAGTGGGCAGATAACATCAAGAGGAGGACGATCCATTGCAGCCAACCTTCATTGTGGAGACGTCACCTGATTGATTGATATGGACATCTGCATAAACATGTTGATGTGAAAATTACAACCAACATTGACAATGACAAATATTGATCATTTTTAACAGATTCAGTGCGAAACAAAAAGTCGGTTTGGACCAAACAAAACATGGATGGCGGAAAATCTGAGGTAGGTGTGTGTGTCACAGTTATAACTTCAAAGTAGTTCATATGGTAGCAGACATGTTGTAATAATGACAACATTTCGGCCATATACAGGGTGTTTGTAAAGTTCCACTACATTTTGTATGTGGAACAAATATGAAAAATGAAGTACATGATGTCATAATAAAATGTGCTCCACTGTCCATCGCGAAGAAATATGCAGCGAATGGTGGTCGTCTGCTGGAGAAATTCTTTCCGCTTCAAACAGAATGGTATTATCAACGGAAGACATAATTTTCTTCAAATTTGTTCTACATACAAAGGGTAGTGAGTCTTTACAAACACCTGGTATAAGCCCATTGCATATACGGGAAGTCGCTAAAGCCGATTTATAATGCCATGGCACTTAGTTAAGTTTAACTAATAAACAATCCACTGTATGAACCGATTAATCATCCCTTGGCACTAAGTCAGTTAAGCTTAACTAATAAACAGTCTATGAGTGTAACATTGTATGAACTTATTTATCATCCCACGGCACTTAGTCAGTTAAGTCTAACCTAATAACCACTCTAGGAGTGTAACATTATATCAACCGATTAATCATCCAGTGTCACGTAGTCAGTTACGTTTAACCTAATAAACGATCTATGAGTGTAACATTGTATGAAAGTAGAACAATCTATGAGTGTAACATTGTATGAAAGTAGAACAATCTATGAGTGTAACATTGTATGAAAGTAGAACAATCTATGAGTGTAACATTGTATGAAAGTAGAACAATCTATGAGTGTAACATTGTATGAAAGTAGAACAATCTATGAGTGTAACATTGTATGAAAGTAGAACAATCTATGAGTGTAACATTGTATGAAAGTAGAACAATCTATGAGTGTAACATTGTATGAAAGTAGAACAATCTAATGAGTGTAACATTGTATGAAAGTAGAACAAACTATGAGTGTAACATTGTATGAAAGTAGAGAGACCAGAAGGACAGAAGCGGGTCTGCGTCTCCAATTCTTAACCCTTCGAAAATAAAATATGTTCGTATGTTTGTTCGCTCGAAAATATTGTCTCATTAACGCTCTACAGGCGGTCAAGTCCGTGCCCCCCCCCCCCCTCCCCACCCTCCAACGCTGAACTAATCATTACTCTCGTCTTGACTGTCTATTTTTTTAAATATCAAACGATCGTGGACAATTTGTTGACAATGTCTAGACTTGTTTATTTCCTTCAATTTAATAAATACCCCCCCCCCCCCAAAAAAAAAAAAAATAAATAAATAAAAAATAAATCAACAACAGATTTATTAACGCTAATGGAGTAGTCTAGAGTGAGAAACTCGGTAAAGTTATTTCTTCGTTAATAACGATATTAACCGATATAATATAATAGGCGAACAAAAGGCAGACAACAATCATGTTAATATCCTATAGAGAAACAACCAGAATAAATGTGATATTTTATACTCCACAAAGACGTAGATTATGTGAAAATTTCCAGTGAGAACAGAAGGATATTATATATATATATATATATATAAACACACATACTAGAACATTACATACAACAATAAGAAAGAGACAAACACCCCTCTGCTGTGTGTCCACCGTGACGAGGTAGAGGGGCTTGTGCGTCCCAATGACCCCAAGAGCTATGCCGACGGTAGCACAGCTACTGGTAGGGCCACCCATGTCGGACAGGTCAAGGGAGAGGGACCAGACAAAGAGACACACAAACCTGCTGCCTTGTAGGTAGAATGGGGACAGTCAAAGGCTAGGGAAAGCATCCCGAATAAATGCTTGTCGAAATCGGATGTACTGAGCCACAGGCTTGACAAAGCAGTGCAACGTAAAACCTGCTGCCTTGTAGGTAGACTGGGGACAGTCAAAGGCTAGGGAAAGCATCCCGAATAAATGCTTGTCGAAATCGGATGTACTGAGCCACAGGCTTGACAAAGCAGTGCAACGTAAAACCTGCTGCCTTGTAGGTAGACTGGGGACAGTCAAAGGCTAGGGAAAGCATCCCGAATAAATGCTTGTCGAAATCGGATGTACTGAGCCACAGGCTTGACAAAGCAGTGCAACGTAACTTAATTCATGATGTCACAAATCAATATTAATCGTTATGGTGCTAATCCCGTGAAGTCCCATCAGGCGGCGATAGTGCCGGGCCCCCTGCCTCGAGGGGGTCCACCCATGACTACTGGTGGTCACCTTCCCCTGTGCTGTGGAGTCAAGGCACAGAGGAGTAGGTTAAGAGCTATTGACCAAATACCCCGGACACTCAACATACTACAGTGGAATGCCGAAGGAGTTTACAAGAAGAAAGACTCCCTAACACAGCGTCTTCTTAAAGATAGAATAGATGTGGCATGCATTCAAGAGACACACCTCAACGCCAATCACAAATTCTCAGTCAGAGGATATCAGGCCACACGTTTCGACCGTGAAGGACACAAAGGAGGAGTTCTAATACTTACACGAAATACAATACCTTGCAGCGAAGTATCTGTGATCTCTGACAACCAAACAGAAATTATAGGTGTTGATATAATGATAAAGGACGTGAAAATAAGAATCTACAATCTTTATAACCCAGCAGATAAGGATCTTACACTCTCAAACATGAAAATAACTGACACAAACTGCATTATTGTCGGAGACTTTAATAGCCGTTCAGAAAGATGGGGATACCCAGATACTGACAAAAGAGGAGATGAATTGGAGGACTGGGAAATAGACTCAAATCTCCATCTACTCAACATAACGGATGACACACCGAGCTTCTACTCCAGAAGATGGCTTACCACTTCTACTCCAGACTTAGCTTTCTGCACAGGAGACATCCTCCACAAAATCGATCGCCATGTGCTGAACCAATTAGCAGGTAGTGACCACAGACCAATCAAGCTTGTAATGAATATGGAGTATGTTCCACAGGAGCAAAAGCCCTTGCCCCGCTGGAATTACAAACGAGCAGATTGGGACAGATTTGCCATACTAACAGACAAATATTGTGAAAACATAAATACACGATATGGCAACATAAAGCAAATGGTGGAAAGTCTAAACAGAGCGATAATACAGGCAGCCACTGAGTCCATTCCAAGAGGAGCGAGGAAAAATTACAAACCATACTGGACTGAAGAACTACAAAGTTTGGAGGACAAAGTTGAAGATGCCAGGAAGATAGCAGAGAGAGAACAAACAGTTGAAGCGAATATCTCTCTCAAAGCCATCTCAGCAAAATATAAAAGAACAGTAAATCAAACAACAAGAAATTGTTGGAGGGAAAAAACAGAAAACCTGAATTTTGACAGGGATGGAAACAAACTATGGAAACTAGTGAAAGCCATGAACAATGAAGGACCTAGCAACAAACAAATAACAATTAAACAAGGAAATGCCTTGCTTACAGGAAAAAAGGCTGCAAATGCACTAATGGAACACTATGCAAATGCAAACCACATTGATATTACAACCGAACAGAAGAAAGCAATCAAAGACAAAGAGATACATCATACAAATACAGAGACAGCAGCAGAATATATGATGGCAAATCTAACAATGGAAGAAATGGAACAGGCAATGAATATCCTAAAAAAGAAGAAATCACCAGGAAAGGATGGAATCACAAATGAAATGCTAATAGGACTAGGCACTAAGGCAAAAAAGAAACTACTAGCAGTCCTAAATTACAGCTGGAAGAGGGGAATAGTCCCACAGGCATGGAAGGAAGCTACACTAATACCAATCCCAAAGAAAGGAAAAGACCTGGAAGAACCAAATGGCTATCGACCTATCAGTCTACTTAGCTGTGTAGGAAAATTAATGGAACGCATTATCAATGGCAGGCTAACATGGCATCTGGAAGAAAACAAACTCTTAACACCACACCAAGCAGGATTCAGAAAGTACAGATCCACTGAAGATCAAATAACCTATATAGCTCAGGAAATAGAGGATGCCTTCCAAGAGAAAAAGCACACACTAGCAGTCTGGATAGATTTAGAAAAAGCATTTGATAAAGTATGGAAGGAAGGACTGACAGTAAAACTGCAAAAAATGCATGTTTGTGGGAAAATGTACAAATGGATCAGCCACTACCTTGAGAACAGAACTGCCAGGACAAAAGTACAAGGACAAACCAGCAAAATGATGCTGTTGGAGCAAGGTGTCCCCCAAGGAGGTGTTCTTTCACCAACATTATTCCTAGCATATATAAACGACATCACAGAAAATTTTCCAGCCAGAGTACACACATCATCCTTTGCAGATGACCTAGCCATATGGACATCTGAAGAATATATTAGTACAGCTAACAGCAGAATACAGCAAGTCTTATTAGCACTAGAGGACTGGTCAAAATCATGGCTAGTGAAGATAAGTGAGGAGAAAACAACATGCACAGTGTTCTCCCTCTCAAATAAAACTCAACAACCTAAGCTGGTATTGAATGGAAAAATATTGCGCCATGAAGAAAATCCAAACTATCTCGGAGTCACCTTTGATCGTCGCTTGACATGGAAAACACAGGTTGAGAAAAATCGAACAAGAGCAAGGCAAAGAATGGCAATCATGAAAAAGCTTGCTGGTACAACGTGGGGAGCAGATGAGAAAGTTCTCAAGAAGTTATATACTGGACGGGTGAGGCCAGTATTGGAATATGGCATTGCAGCTTGGGCAACAGCAGCTAAGTCAAACTTTAACAAAATAAGTAGAGTCCAAAATCAAGGAATGCGAATCATAACTGGAAGCCTGAATACAACGCCTATTAATGAACTTGAAAAGATCACTTGTTTACAACCAATGCAGGATAGAAGAGATAGCAGAGCCCAGCAACAAGCAGAAAAATTTAGAAGATTGACAGACCACCCTATGTATAAAAGGTTTAGTGGTTTTGGAAAGAGACGACTGAAGCGTAGCAACTTTGTAGAAACTGCAAAACGAAAGATTAGGGCAGATCCCATACTTAACATATCAACAGTCAAACCTATTTACAATGCAGACAAGTTCCCAGCTTGGAGACAGCAGCAACTGCCTGAGATGATAGAAAACATTCCTGGTATTGAGAAAAAGAACACTCAGCATGAAACCGAAAGAAGAGATATAACCCTAAACTACATAAAAGAACAATACCCAAGCAGCAATTGGACCCATGCATATACAGATGGATCAGCCAAAAATTCAATAGAGAATGGAGGAGGAGGAATTCTCCTAAATTTAAAAAATGGAATGAAAAAAACACATTCAGTGGCAACTGGAAAGTTTTCAAGTAACTTTAAAGCGGAGGTAGAGGCTCTGAAAACTGCAGCAGAAATGCTCTTGATGGAGGAAAATAAAGAGAAGCAAATAGCTATCTTCACAGATGCAAAGTCAGCTGTCTCAATACTGAAGAGCAATAACAGCACAGAAATAGCTGACCTAAGAGCAGCACTCCATGGTCTATGCCAGAAATCCAAAAAAGTTGTAATACAGTGGATCCCATCACATTGCAGTATACCTGGAAATGAAGAGGCTGACAGACTGGCAAAAGAGGGCGGACGACTACCACAGCCTGACATAGACATAACCTATAATGAGGCAAAGAGGTTGATAAAAAGCACCTATAGAACCAAATGGGAATCAGAGCATCCAGGCCACCAGAAGGATGATGCATATTACAAACTCGACAGAAGAGAACAAGTAGCAATCTTCAGACTCCGCACAGGACATAACAGGCTGAAATACCACTTGTTCAATAAACTAAAGATAGGAGATACCGATGAATGTAATTGTCGAACTGGAAAAATGACAGCAAAACATTTGCTTCAGGATTGCCCAATATATGCAGAACAGAGAAAAATATTTTGGCCCACACCTGCTTCATTAGAGGACAAGCTCTATGGAGATATCAACAAGCTCAAGTTGACCGTAGCTTACTTTAACTACATACAGGTTGACATTTAAAGGTGTATGAAGAAGTATTCAGACTGCCACACTTCATACCACAGGTATGTCGGTTACAAAAGCCTCCCAGAGGCATGAAATGGAATATTGCTGGATAGGAGATCCATTACGTGGAAAGTCCGAATCAAAAGCTCACTGTGTGGGCTTTCAAAAAAGGTGGAAAAAGTGTCCTAGTGGCACAAAATGGAATGTTGCTTGGATAGCAAATCCATTATGTGGAAAGTCTGAATCAAAAGCTCACTGTGTGGGCTTTCAAAAAAGGTGGAAAAAGTGTCCTAGTGGCACGAAATGGAATATTGCTCGGATAGCAAATCCATTGTGCGGAAAGTCAGAATCGAAAGCTCACTGTGTGGATGTCATCTGCACACTGCATTCTTCTGGTTTCCGGAAGAACAGCCTATGGTGAACGGAAGGCCCAATATACGGAAGTGAGGCTAAGCAGCCATGTGCAGGACGTGACGATTCCTTGGGTGAGCCCAGTACCAGAGCGCTGTGTGTTGGCTCTGCAAGTATGGAAGCCTCCTTGGATGGCGGGGAATGCCCATGGTCTGCCTCTGCCTTCCCTTGAGGGCTGACCAGGATGTCTTTGGCTGTTCTATATGGGCCAGCTAGGATGGGAGATAACACCACAACAGTGAGAGTCAAACGTCCTAAGAAACCCCCGGGAAGGTTAACCCGGTCAACAAATGCCCGCAGAAGTCGGATGTGTCGGCCTAACGGCGCAAGAACGCAGCTCTGCTGTAAACAGGCACAACGCAATCACATCCGAAAAAAAAACTCCGGATGAACGAAGAAGAAGAAGAAGAAGAAGAAGAAGAAGAAGAAGAAGAAGAAGAAGAAGAAGAAGAAGAAGAAGAAGAAGAAGAAGAAGAAGAAGAAGAAGAAGAAGAAGAAGAAGACAAACAGCTTTGTTTGCTTATGTGATGAGGAGAGAGGTATTGGAGAACATCGTGACGAATGGAAAGATCAATGGGCAGAGAGGCTGAGGCAGACCAAGAGAAATAATGCTGGATGGAAAGAAACGGCGGTATATCGTCACATAAATATTAATCAATAAATAAATATCACTTACATATTACTCAATTAATAAACATCAATTTCACCCGCAGGTTTGCTGCAGTGGATCTCCAACACTCTGTCTCTCACCGTGGTTCTACACTCTGACATATTGCTATTTGTCCATTTCTTGATGCTATCTTCCCATTCGTATCTCTTGATGTTATCTTCCCATTTGTATCGTTATCTACCTATTGTTCGCCTGTCCTCAGTTCTTCCCTCCATTATGGCGTTTACAAGAGTGCTATGTCTTTTAATGTGGTCAACATATTTAACATGTCTCTTCTTTATATGTCACCAACTCTCTTTTAATTCCCAGCCTTTCCAGAACCTCTATATCTGCTTTTTTATTTTTTTTTTTTAATGAACTACGACCTTTTCTTCAGTGTATCCATATCTCTAGTGTTTAAATCGGACTTTCCAATTGTCTGTTCGTAAAAATAACGGAACAAAATATAACAGGAAACATATTAGCCTAATCTATATATATAAAACAAAGTGTATGTATGTAAATATGTATGTCCTTTATTTTTTCGCTAACGGCCCATCCGATTGAGATGAAATTTTCTACACGTCTTCCTTTCATTCCAGAGCTGCCAACTGTGATATTTTTTTAGTGTGAAATCGCCTGCTTACTCAGTATTATTTCATTTTTCATTTTTCATTATAATTTCATATATCTCAGGGGACCTAACTCTGTAAAAGTTATTTCAAGGGGCATAACTTTTCTGTATAACTTATAGTCATATTGTGGCATCGTTTTCAAAGATTTATAAACTCTTTGTCCATAGTTATGTACCGGCATACGAGTTATAATAAATAATGATACAATCTGTAAGGCATTTTCAAAGTTTTCATAAAAATAATGCATAATGCATAACATTGTAACTCATCTTTCTATACTTAAGAAGTTATCTAAAAGATGTTGAACAATATCATCGCATCTTTAGTGTTTTCCGCCATCATATCGGCACGATTCGCTTGACAGCACTTCTCAGCGCTATCAAGCCAAGACGCCTTACACATTTCAAGCAGCCTGATACGGGGGGAAAATGGCACGTCGTAATAGCACAAAGAAACAAGCAGCTTCCAAGATGCATAGTGAGAAAACCGACCAGACTATCAAGAAGACGAACCTGCCTTTGGAGAGTCTGCATGCAAGCTGTAATAAAGTATCTGAACCTACAGTCAATGAAACTACCAATAAGAAGAGCGACGACTACCCACAGACGAACACAAAAACTTGTGAGAGGAAGGAGGACCAAGACACCAGAATCAGAAACACTGATTCAAACACAGTCAGATGGGTGGTCAAGCGGCTAAAAATGGAGCTTACTGATCAACAAATACAGAAGCAGCTGCAGGAAGAAAATCTTCACGTCAACATTTTGAAGGCAGAGCAGATTCTTACCTACTCAGAATTAAATGAGATGCTCCACACCAGGGACTGGGCGAACCCGGGCCGGGTCAGACAGACAGACAGACAGACAGACAGACAGACAGACAGACAGACAGACAGACAGACAGGCAGACAGACAGACAGACAGACAGACAGACAGACAGACAGATAGATAGATAGATAGATAGATAAACAGAAAAGGAGGGAGGGAGGGATAGACGGAGGGAGAGACAGAGGGATGGGTCTATTAGATAGACAGACAGACAGACAGAGATAGATAGATAGACAAACAGACTGACAGACACAGACAGACAGACAGACAGACAGATAGTCGGTAACGGGAACGAGAACTTATATGACTACTTATATGAATTAAATGAGATGCTCCCCACCAGGGACTGGGCGAAGCCGGGCCGGGTCAGGCAGACAGACAGACAGACAGACAGACAGACAGACAGACAGACAGATAGATAGATAGATAGATAGATAGATAGATAGATAGATAGATAGATAGATAGATAGATAGATAGACAAACAGACAGGGAGGGAGGGAGGGAGGGATAGACGGAGGGAGAGACAGAGGGATGGGTCTATTAGACAGACAGACAGACAGACAGAGATAGATAGATAGACAAACAGACAGACAGACAGACACAGACAGACAGACAGACAGACAGACAGACAGACAGACAGACAGACAGACAGACAGACAGACAGACAGATAGTCGGTAACGGGAACGAGAACTTATATGACTACTTATATGAATTAAATGAGATGCTCCCCACCAGGGACTGGGCGAAGCCGGGCAGGGTCAGCTAGTACAGTATAGATAACAACACAGGTAGCTAAGGACTTGGTGCGCAACTTCGCTTTTACTGAAAATGTGCGTTTTCTTGAAACTAAATGTTCATATTACATCTGCATGATTTGTTTCTTCTTTAGTGGAAGCCAAATGTATTGTCGATATCTGAATAGTCTTTAGCGCGTGACAATATACAAATATACTGTGTACACTGCATTTAATTTACTAGAGTACTTGACACATTCTGTTTACTACCTTCATATTTCTTTATTCTGTTAACTACAATCATCTTGCAGCGTTCGTTTTATTACAATCATTACTACATTTAGTCTACTACAATGATCCTACTACGTTCCGTTTTGTAAAATTACCTTAATACATTCATTTTACTAAATCACATTCCCACATTAATTCTTCTACAATAATCTTACTACAATCATTTTACTACAATTAACTTATTTATTTTCGTTTACTACAATAACTTCGCTACATTAATTTTAGTAGAATCAGCTTATCACATTTACTTTCAGATAAACGGATTACTCAATTCAGTTTAATACAATCAACTTACTACATTGAGTTAATTACAAGTAACGTATTGATTTTACTTTACAACACTGTGTTACTGCATTCTATTCACTACAACCACAATTCTGCGTTCACTTTACTATAATCGCTTTACTACAATCATCTTACTTCACTCAGTTTACTACAATCAATTTTCCTCATTCCTTTTACCACAATCATCTTATCACATTCAGTTTTTTGCATTTACTGTACCACAATGATCTTACTACATTCAGCTCACTGTTATTATTTTACTTCATTCACATTACTACAATCACCTACTCACATTAGGTTCACTACAATGATCTTATCGTGTCCGGGTTCCTACAATAATTTTACTACATTCAGTTTCCATACTCACCTTTCTACATCACATTTCCACCTATTATCGTATTACTACATTTATTTTACTACAATCGTCTTACTGCATATATTTTACCTATAACACCCCTACTGCATTCATTTTACTAACACTATTACTGCATTCATGTTAATAATACCAGCCGTGTTTATTTAATTGTTACTAATAACGCTTTACTGTATTCATGCTTACTGCTATCCCTTTATTACATACATTTCATAACCATCAACTTGCAACATTTAATGTATTTCTCAACTGAATACCAACCCTCAAGTAGGTTCTACAATTCGTTAAAACAACCTGAGACCAATCAATTTAGTTTTCAATAGGGAATATTCCTGTTAATTACCTAGAACATAGCGGCATCTGTTTCAATAGTACATAACACCCACTCGTAATTCTCTGGCGCCCTTGCTTGCATCCTCGTGTAAACGGCAATAAAATTCCTGGAGAGGCGAAGGCCGCATAAAGACAGATGTATATTTGTATATATCAAACATACGCGCGGGAAGTGTGTGATAATTTCAACAATATTCCATTGTTTGTTGGAGGAAGTTGCACTCATGCGGCAAACCTTTGAACTAGCGTTTAATGCAGCACAAAGTGCGTAAATTGTATGCACCATAAGGCTAAGTGCCCACGCTTGTTCTGCCATTATCGCGTAAACATACAGGCAGGGAATTAAACAGCCGACATGGCCGCAACTTGGTGAAAGACCTGCGCAACTTCGTATATTTTTAGATCTGCAGACATCCGTTAGCAGTCAACGGCATTGTGTGCTCCCATAAGAACATTTGTGCACTCCGGCTAACAAAATGCGCTGATCCTAACACTCCACGTATCCACGTCAGGTCCCTACCACGGGACTTGCATTTGGGGAGCTTCGGCAGCGCCTTAGCTAGCAAGCTTCAATGTCGATGGTTGTGTTTTAATACCCTTCGATGCAGGATTTTATTTTTCATTGACTTGAGCTCCCAGGTCAACCTAGCTTTAAAAATGGGTTCCAGAAAATTGTCTGGAAAGTAAAGGCTGTCGGCGTGATTTTCACCATATCACCCACTGAATGCCGATGTGTCTATAAATAAATGGCGATACTTTTCTGTCGGAGTACTCCGACGACAGTGCGGGCCCTACGGGCCCAAATATCCGACTACAGTGAGGGCCCTACGGGTCCAAACACGAACAAACCACCCATCGATCGGTCCAGCCGTTCACTGAACACTTAACCGGAAGTGATTGCTGGACCCATGCAAATGAGGCTCTGTAAGGGATCCTTTTTTGGTTTGGGGTGAATTAACAGAAAAGTACCTAAATGGCGCTAACACCACATGCCCAGTTGCCACAAGACGACTAAAAGAGCCCTTTACTTACGTGAATACTTATTTTACATTCACTTTACTTACGTGAATACTTACTGTACTTTTCACTTTACTTACGCAAAAACTTATTGTACTTTTCACTTTACTTATGTGAATATTTACAGTACTTTTCACTTTACTTACGTGAATACTTATTGTGCTTTTTCACTTTACTTACGCGAATATTTCTTGCACTTGTCACTTTACTCACGCAAATACTTACTGACACGCATATAGTGGGATCATCTATAGTGGGATCATCGCAACCGTTAAGAGTTTGTGCACTGAGCTGAGAACATCCTTGTTCGGTCTAATGCGATTTTAGCACCAAATCATGGCTTCAAATATAACAAAGGTAACCATTACATTTAATGAATTTAACATTATAATCACTGGATATTTGTCGCAAAAATTAACAGCACGAATGTCAGGCTGAAAACACCATGCGCTGTATGACCATTGTGTGTTTTTGAGTGGTGGTGGAAATTTGACCGAAACGTTGTAGTATCATTTTGTTTGTTTCATTGCAAGATACTAATCTGTGTTTTTTTTTTCTGTTCTCTCACGTGCTCTCATTCATGTTCTGTGCCCATATTATTCTATGGAACAAGTCAATACCCAGCTAGGTATCCATGTACCAATAACTCCGATGGTTTTAGACGTTTTTGATCGCAGTTACCTCTGAAGATCCGTGGTACAAAAGTTCTTAATTTTAACGATTTTTGTGAAATTCCAGGTGTTTGGGAGTTTTTGATCTTAGTTACTTTTGTGAGTCACACTCAAAGGCGGCATGAGCATCGTCAATATAGAAATAATGTGACACAGGTTTCTTAACAAAATATACGTTATTTAACACACAAACTAAGAGCATGACAGTTTCGGTCAACTCACCTGTAGGAGATCGGCTGTCTAAGTAATCTTCGTCTTCATAAACCTTCATCATTTCGTCCATTATTGTTTGATCTAGGACAGGAATAGGAAACAATAATAAAATATCAGACAGAGAATGGGATCAACACCTTGTGATACAAATACTGAAAGGCAGAAGATCACACGGTTCGGCCATCTCTTTAGAATGCAACACCACCATCTACCAGCACTGGTGTTACATCAGAAAAGATCTGATATTAGAGCAAGAGGACCACTGAGAATAAAATGGATACACGACATCAAAGACATTGTACAATCACATGGAAATACACTATCTACTGCCACTTATCGGTCACTGGTGCGTCAACTATATATCCCTATGAATGACGCTTGACGTCTCCTAATCCTCCCCACGACGATTGACGGCAAATGTGGAAGATGAAGATAATGATGAATAACATGTCAACCTTCCCATAAGGCTAAGTAGATCCTTTGCAGACTGCCGCCCTCAACAAGGCCAGTCGAGAAGATTCTCGAATCTTTGCGAGATCTCCTGTCTCATGCAGCTTCATGCCCAGGGTTTCTTCAACATCCTGTGTCCGTTTCCTTGCTGGTCAACTCTTGCCTCATCCTCCATTAACCATACCTGCCATTACTCTTTTTTCCAAACCACTGTGGGTTTAATATGGTCAAGGCATTCCAGCGCCCCAGACCATGAGTAATCCAATAACGGCGGAGTGTTCTGTCATGGTAAACAGATAAAGATTCTGATATAAAGTGCTAGAAAGCTCTAATCGCTGAAAATGATTGACTATAGATCGACGTATGCAGCGAACAGACTTCATCAGACAATGTATCAGGTTTCCCTTTCCTTCCAGACAGGATAATTGTGCCTCGTGGTACTAACCGTCCATGTTCGACTTGAATAACAAAGGTAGTACCAAAAGTGAGAATGCAGCAATCTTCAGACTACGTTGGGACATAACATACTGAATTACCACATTTCCCCCCATAAACTAAAGATAGGAAATACTGATAAATGTAACAGCGGAATTGCGACAATGACGGCTAAATATCTGTAGAAGTGTCACCAAAATATGCAGAACAGGGAAAATTATTTTGGTCTACACCCGGATCATTTGAGACAAACTATGGAGATGTAAACAAGTTTAAATAGACTGCTGGTGCGTTTAAAATGCAGGTTGACATCTATAGAAGTACACGGCGCCGTGCTTGCATGCTGGTTAGTGAACTTGAATACCAAAATAGTGGCACGGGTTTAAAAGCCAGCATTAGCAAGATTGTTATTTCCCCACCAACACTGTGTTGAAGTCGACCTAGCACCAGGAACTGATTATCAAATTGTTTGGTTTGGGAAGGAATGGCGGCGAGGAAAGGAACTGTTTACCACACGTTATTATGCCGCCGGTCTTCTTCTTCTTCTTCGTTCATCCGGAGTTTTTTTTTCCGGATGTGATTGCGTTGTGCCTGTTTACAGCAGAGCTGCGTTCTTGCGCCGTTAGGCCGACACATCCGACTTCTGCGGGCATTTGTTGACCGGGTTAACCTTCCCGGGGGTTTCTTAGGACGTTTGACTCTCACTGTTGTGGTGTTATCCCCCATCCCAGCTGGTCCATATAGAACAGCCAAAGATCCTGGTCAGCCCTCAAGGGAAGGCAGGGGCAGACCATGGGCATTCCCCGCCATCCAAGGAGGCTTCCATACTTGCAGAGCCGATACATAGCGCTCTGGTACTGGGCTCACCAAGGAATCGTCACGTCCTGCACATGGCTGCTTAGCCTCACTTCCGTATATTGGGCCTTCCATTCACCATAGGCTGTTCTTCCGGAAACCAGAAGTATGCAGTCTGCAGATGACATCCACACAGTGAGCTTTCGATTCGGACTTTCCACGTAATGGATTTGCTATCCAAGCAATATTCCATTTCATGCCACTAGGACACTTTTCCACCTTTTATGAAGCCCACACAATGGGCTTTTGATTCGGACTTTCCACGTAATGGATTTGCTATCCAAGCAATATTCCATTTTGTGCCACTAGGACACTTTTCCACCTTTTATGAAGCCCACACAATGGGCTTTCGATTTGGACTTTCCACATAATGGATTTGCTATCCAAGCAATATTCCATTTCATGCCTCTGGGTCTTCATGCACCTTTAAATGTCAACCTGTATGTAGTTAAAGTAAGCTGCGGTCAACTTGAGCTTGTTGATATCTCCATAGAGCTTGTCCTCAAATGAAGCAGGTGTGGGCCAAAATATCTTTCTCTGTTCTGCATACGTTGGGCAATCCTGCAGCAAATGTTTTGCTGTCATTTTTCCAGTTCTACAATTACATTCATCAGTATCTCCTATCTTTAGTTTATTGAACAAGTGGTATTTCAGCCTGTTATGTCCTGTGCGGAGTCTGAAGATTGCTACTTGTTCTCTTCGGTCGAGTTTGTAATATGCATCATCCTTCTGATGGCCTGGATGCTCAGATTCCCATTTGGTTCTATAAGTGCTTTTTATCAACCTCTTTGCCTCATTATAGGTTATGTCTATGTCAGGCTGTGGTAGTCGTCCGCCCTCTTTTGCCAGTCTGTCAGCCTCTTCGTTTCCAGGTATACTGCAATGTGATGGGATCCACTGTATTACAACTTTTTTGGATTTCTGGCATAGACCATGGAGTGCTGCTCTTAGGTCAGTTAGTTCTGTGCTGTTATTGCTCTTGAGTATTGAGACAGCTGACTTTGCATCTGTGAAGATAGCTATTTGCTTCTCTTTATTTTCCTCCATCAGGAGCATTTCTGCTGCAGTTTTCAAAGCCTCTACCTCCGCTTTGAAGTTACTTGAAAATTTTCCAGTTGCCATTGAATGTGTTTTTGCACTCCATTTTTTAAATTTAGGAGAATTCCTCCTCCTCCATTCTCTATTGAATTTTTGGCTGATCCATCTGTATATGCATGGGTCCAATTCCTGCTTGGGTAATGTTCTTTTATGTAGTTTAGGGTTATTTCTCTTCTTTCGGTTTCATGCTGAGTGTTCTTTTTCTCAATACCAGGAATGTTTTCTATCATCTCAGGCAGTTGCTGCTGTCTCCAAGCTGGGAACTTGTGTGCATTGTGTATGGGCTTGACTGTTGATATGTTAAGTATAGGATCTGCCCTAATCCTTCGTTTTGCAGTTTCTACAAAGTTGCTACGCTTCAGTCTTCCCTTTCCAAAACCATTAAATCTGTTGTACATAGGGTGGTCTGTCAATCTTCTAAATTTTTCTGCTTGTTGCTGGGCTCTGCTATCTCTTCTATCCTGCATTGGTTGTAAACAGTGATCTTTTCTAGTTCATTAATAGGCGTTGTCTTCAGGCTTCCAGTTATGATTCGCATTCCTTGGTTTTGGACTCTACTTATTTTGTTAAAGTTTGACTTAGCTGCTGTTGCCCAAGCTGCAATGCCATATTCCAGTACTGGCCTCACCCGTCCAGTATATAACTTCTTGAGAACTTTCTCATCTGCTCCCCACGTTGTACCAGCAAGCTTTTTCATGATTGCCATTCTTTGCCTTGCTCTTGTTCGATTTTTCTCAACCTGTGTCTTCCATGTCAGGCGACGATCAAAGGTGACTCCTAGATAGTTTGGATTTTCTTCATGGCGCAACATTTTTCCATTCAATACCAGCTTAGGTTGCTGAGTTTTAGTTGAGAGGGAGAACACTGTGCATGTTGTTTTCTCCTCACTTATCTTCACTAGCCATGATTTTGACCAGTCCTCTAGCGCTAATAGGGCTTGCTGTATTCTGCTGTTAGCTGTACTAATATATTCTTCAGATGTCCATATGGCTAGGTCATCTGCAAAGGATGATGTGTGTACTCTGGCTTGGAAAATTTCCGTGATGTCGTTTATATATGCTAGGAATAATGTTGGTGAAAGAACTCCTCCTTGGGGGACACCTTGCTCCAACAGCATCATTTTGCTGGTTTGTCCTTGTACTTTTGTCCTGGCAGTTTCTGTTCTCAAGGTAGTGGCTGATCCATTTGTACATTTTCCCACAAACATGCATTTTTTGCAGTTTTACTTTCAGTCCTTCCTTCCATACTTTATCAAATGCTTTTTCTAAATCTATCCAGACCGCTAGTGTGTGCTTTTTCTCTTGGAAGGCATCCTCTATTTCCTGAGCTATATAGGTTATTTGATCTTCAGTGGATCTGTACTTTCTGAATCCTGCTTGGTGTGGTGTTAAGAGTTGGTTTTCTTCCAGATGCCATGTTAGCCTGCCATTGATAATGCGTTCCATTAATTTTCCTACACAGCTAAGAAGACTGATAGGTCGATAGCCATTTGGTTCTTCCAGGTCTTTTCCTTTCTTTGGGACTGGTATTAGTATAGCTTCCTTCCATGCCTGTGGGACTATTCCCCTCTTCCAGCTGTAATTTAGGACTGCTTGTAGTTTCTTTTTTGCCTTAGTGCCTAGTCCTATTAGCATTTCATTTGTGATTCCATCCTTTCCTGGTGATGTCTTCTTTTTTAGGGTATTCATTGCCTGTTCCATTCTTCCATTGTTAGATTTGCCATCATATATTCTGCTGCTGTCTCTGTATATCTATGATGTATCTGTTTATCTTTGATTGCTTTCTTCTGTTCGGCTGTAATATCAATGTGGTTTGCACTGGCATAGTGTTCCATTAGTGCATTTGCAGCCTTTTTCCTGTAAGCAAGGCATTTCCTTGTTAATTGTTATTTGTTTGTTTCTAGGTCCTTCATTGTTCATGGCTTTCACTAGTTCCATAGTTGTTTCCATCCCTGTCAAAATTCAGGTTTCTGTTTTTTTTCTCCAACAATCTCTTGTTGTTTGATTTACGTTCTTTTATATTTTGCTGAGATGGCTTTGAGATAGATGTTCGCTTCAATTGTTTGTTCTCTCTCTGCTGTCTTCCTGGCATCTTCAACTTTGTCCTCCAAACTTTGTAGTTCTTCAGTCCAGTATGGTTTGTAATTTTTCCTCGCTCCTCTTGGAATGGACTCAGTGGCTGCCTGTATTATTGCTCTGTTTAGACTTTCCACCATTTGCTTTATGTTGCCATATCGTGTATTTATGTTTTCACAATATTTGTCTGTTAGTATGGCAAATCTGTCCCAATCTGCTCGTTTGTAATTCCAAGCGGGGCAAAGGCTTTTGCTCCTGTGGAACATACTCCATATTTATTACAAGCTTGATTGGTCTGTGGTCACTACCTGCTAATTGGTCAAGCACATGGCGATCGATTTTGTGGAGGATGTCTCCTGTGCAGAAAGCTAAGTCTGGAGTAGAAGTGGTAATCCATCTTCTGGAGTAGAAGCTCGGTGAGTCATTCGCTTTGTTGAGTAGATGGAGATTTGAGTCTATTTCCCAGTCCTCCACTTCATCTCCTCTTTTGTCAGTATCTGGTATCCCCATCTTTCTGAACGGCTATTAAAGTCTCCGACAACAATGCAATTTGTGTCAGTTATTTTCATGTTTGAGAGTGTAAGATCCTTATCTGCCGGGCTATACAGATTGTAAATTCTTATTTTCACGTCCTTTATCATTATATCAACACCTATAATTTCCGTTTGGTTGTCAGAGATCACAGATACTTCGCTGCAAGGTATTGTATTTCGTGTAAGTATTACAACTCCTCCTTTGTGTCCTTCGCGGTCGAAACGTGTGGCCTGATATCCCTTGACTGAAAATGTGCGATTGGCGTTGAGGTGGTCTCTTGAATGCATGCCACATCTATTCCATCTTTATGAAGACGCTGTGTTAGGGAGGCTTTCTTGTTATAAACTCCTTCTGCATTCCATTGTAGTATGTTGAGTGTCCGGGGTGTTTGGTCAATAGCTCTTAACCTACTCCTCTGTGCCTTGACTCCACAGCACAGGGGAAGGTGACCACCAGTAGTCATGGGTGGACCCCCTCGAGGCAGGGGGCCCGGCACTATCACCGCCTGATGGGACTTCACGGGATTAGCACCATAACGATTAATTTTCATCTGTGGCATCATGAAATGATAAAGTTACGTTGCACTTCTTTGTCAAGCCTATGGCTCAGTACATCCGATTTCGACAAGCATTTGTTCGGGATGCTTTCCCTAGCCTTTGACTGTCCCCAGTCTACCTACAAGGCAGCAGGTTTGTGCGTCACTTTGTCTGGTCCCTCTCCCTTGACCTGTCCGACATGGGTGACCCTACCAGTAGCTGTGCTACCGTCGGCATAGCTCTTGGGGTCATTGGAACGCACAAGCCCCTCTACCTCGTCAAGGTGGACGCACGGCAGAGGGGTGCCGCCGGTCTAACACTTCACACCCCCAAGGGCAGTGTCGGTCTTTGGACTACCTCTTCCGTTGGCTATAGAAAAGGGGGGGGGGGGGGACAGAAGCAAGAACATCGCACATGGGGCTAACAACAAAACTACAATGATAATGACGAATGAGATTTAAAAGTCAAAGCTAGTTACATGTAATTTATAGGACGTTGCAATCAACCTCAATATTTATTGACTTATGAAGTAGGCAATGTTAGTTCAGTAGTTTGCCAGAGCTTTCTGAACAGTCGATGCCTCACGACATCGAAATCAACACAAGCGGTCTGTTCATCAATCCTTAAGATTTCATCAGTTGTTGTGTGATCTAGAATAGGAATAGAAACCATTTATAAAATATCAACCTTCTGTCTTTTTCTTGCGTCCATTTCTTCATATTAACACCGACAGACGAGTTCCCGTGATGTAGTCGCAAAATGTGTGGGGATCCCCTTGTCTTGCAGCAATTTCGTCATCACGCAGCAGGTCGTTAGAAAAATATCGCTCTCATCGTGGCCCACCGAGACGTTTCTCGAACTTTCCTAGTTTCCCTGTCTCATACACGTTCATGCCTAAGGTTTCTTCAATGCCCTGTCTCATACACGACCATGCCCATGTTTGAATGCCCTGTCTCATACACGTTCATGCATAAGATTTCTACAATGCCCTGTCTCATACACGTTCATGCATAAGGTTTCTTCAATGCCCTATCTCATACACGTTCATGCCCAAGGTTTCATCAGTGCCCCTGTCTCATACACGTTCATGCATAAGGTTTCTTCAATGCCCTATCTCATACACGTTCATGCCCAAGGTTTCATCAGTGCCCTGTCTCATACACGTTCATGCATAAGGTTTATTCAATGCCCTATCTCATACACGTTCATGCCCAAGGTTTCATCAGTGCCCTGTCTCATACACGTTCATGCATAAGGTTTCTTCAATGCCCTATCTCATACACGTTCATGCCCAAGGTTTCATCAGTGCCCTGTCTCATACACGTTCATGCATAAGGTTTTATTCAATGCCCTATCTCCATACACGTTCATGCCCAAGGTTTCATCAGTGCCCTGTCTCATACACGTTCATGCATAAGGTTTTATTCAATGCCCTATCCTCATACACATTCATGCCCAAGGTTTCATCAGTGCCCTGTCTCATACACGTTCATGCATAAGGTTTCTTCAATGCCCTGTCTCATACACGTTCATGCAAAAGGTTTCTTCAATGCCCTGTCTCATACACGTTCATGCAAAAGGTTTCTTCAATGCCCTGTCTCATACACGACCATGCCCATGTTTGAATGCCTTGTTTCATACACGTTCATGCATAAGGTTTCTTCAATGCCCTGTCTCATACACGTTCATGCCCAAGGTTTCTTCAATGCCCTGTCTCATACACGTTCATGCATAAGGTTTCTTCAATGCCCTGTCTCATACACGTTCATGCCCAAGGTTTCTTCAATGCCCTGTCTATACACGTTCATGCCCATGTTACTTCAATGCCCTGTCTCATACACGTTCCTGCCCATGTTTCTTTCAATGCCCTGTCTCATACACGTCCATGCCCATGTTACTTCAATGCCCTGTCTCATACACGTTCATGCCCAAGGTTACTTCAATGCCCTGTCTCATACACGTTCATTCCCATGTTTCTTCAATGCCCTGTCTCATACACGTCCATGCCCATGTTACTTCAATGCCCTGTCTCATACACGTTCATGCCCAAGGTTACTTCAATGCCCTGTCTCATACACGTTCATTCCCATGTTTCTTCAATGCCCTGTCTCATACACGTCCATGCCCATGTTACTTCAATGCCCTGTCTCATACACGTTCATGCCCAAGGTTACTTCAATGCCCTGTCTCATACACGTTCATGCATAAGGTTTATTCAATGCACTATCTCATACACATTCATGCCCAAGGTTTCATCAGTGCCCTGTCTCATACACGTTCATGCATAAGGTTTCTTCAATGCCCTGTCTCATACACGTTCATGCATAAGGTTTCTTCAATGCCCTGTCTCATACACGTTCATGCCCATGTTTCTTCAATGCCCTGTCTCATACACGTTCATGCCCAAGGTTTCTTCAATGCCCTGTCTCATACACGTTCATGCCCATGTTTCTTCAATGCCCTGTCTCATACACGTTCATGCCCAAGGTTTCATCAGTGCCCTGTCTCATACACGTTCATGCCCAAGGTTTCTTCAATGCCCTGTCTCATACACGTTCATGCCCATGTTTCATCAGTGCCCTGTCTCATACACGGCCATGCCCAAGGTTTCTTCAATGCCCTGTCTCATACACGTTCATGCCCAAGGTTTCTTCAATGCCCTGTCTCATACACGTTCATGCCCATGTTTTCTTCAATGCCCTGTCTCATACCACGTTCATGCCCAAGGTTTCATCAGTGCCCTGTCTCATACACGTTCAATGCCCAAGGTTTTCTTCAATGCCCTGTCTCATACACGTTCATGCCCATGTTTTTATCAGTGCCCTGTCTCATACACGTTCATGCCCAAGGTTTCTTCAATTGCCCTGTCTCATACACGTTCATGCCCAAGGTTTCTTCAATGCCCTGTCTCATACACGTTCATGCCCATGTTTCATCAGTGCCCTGTCTCACACACGCTCATGCCCATGTTACTTCAATGCCCTGTCTCATACACGTTCATGCCCATGTTTCTTCAATGCCCTGTCTCATACACGTCCATGCCCATGTTACTTCAATGCCCTGTCTCATACACGTTCATGCCCAAGGTTACTTCAATGCCCTGTCTCATACACGTCCATGCCCATGTTACTTCAATGCCCTGTCTCATACACGTTCATGCCCAAGGTTACTTCAATGCCCTGTCTCATACACGTCCATGCCCATGTTACTTCAATGCCCTGTCTCATACACGTTCATGTCCAAGGTTACTTCAATGCCCTGTCTCATACACGTTCATGCCCATGTTACTTCAATGCCCTGTCTCATACACGTCCATGTCCATGTTACTTCAATGCCCTGTCTCATACACGTTCATGCCCAAGGTTACTTCCAATGCCCTGTCTCATACACGTCCATGCCCATGTTACTTCAATGCCCTGTCTCATACACGTTCATGCCCAAGGTTACTTCAATGCCCTGTCTCATACACGTTCATTCCCATGTTTCTTCAATGCCCTGTCTCATACACGTTCATGCCCATGTTACTTCAATGCCCTGTCTCATACACGTTCATTCCCATGTTACTTCAATGCCCTGTCTCATACACGTTCATGCCCATGTTACTTCAATGCCCTGTCTCATACACGTTCATTCCAATGTTACTTCAATGCCCTGTCTGATACACGTTCATTCCCATGTTTCATCAATGCCCACTCTCATACACGTCCATGCCCATGTTTCATCAATGCCCAGTCTCATACACGTTCATTCCCATGTTACTTCAATGCCCTGTCTCATACACGTTCATTCCCATGTTTCATCAATGCCCAGTCTCATACACGTCCATGCCCATGTTTCATCAATGCCCAGTCTCATACACGTTCATTCCCATGTTACTTCAAAGCCCTGTCTCACACACGTTCATTCCCATGTTTCTTCAATGCCCAGTCTCATACACGTCCATGCCCATGTTTCATCAATGCCCAGTCTCATACACGTTCATTCCCATGTTACTTCAATGCCCAGTCTCATACACGTTCATTCCCATGTTACTTCAATGCCCAGTCTCATACACGTTCATTCCCATGTTTCATCAATGCCCAGTCTCATACACGTCCATGCCCATGTTACTTCAATGCCCTGTCTCATACACGTTCATGCCCATGTTACATCAATGCCCTGTCTCATACACGTTCATTCCCATGTTTCTTCAATGCCCTGTCTCATACACGTTCATTCCCATGTTTCTTCAATGCCCTGTCTCATACACGTTCATGCCCATGTTTCTTCAATGCCCTGTCTCATACACGTTCATGCCCATGTTTCTTCAATGCCCTGTCTCATACACGTTCATTCCCATGTTTCATCAATGCCCTGTCTCATACACGTTCATTCCCATGTTTCTTCAATGCCCTGTCTCATACACGTTCATTCCCAATTTCTTCAATGCCCTGTCTCATACACGTTCATTCCCATGTTTCTTCAATGCCCAGTCTCATACACGTCCATGCCCATGTTTCATCAATGCCCAGTCTCATACACGTTCATTCCCATGTTTCTTCAATGCCCTGTCTCATACACGTTCATGCCCATGTTTCTTCAATGCCCTGTCTCATACACGTTTATGCCCATGTTTCTTCAATGCCCTGTCTCATACACGTTTATGCCCATGTTTCTTCAATGCCCTGTCTCATACACGTTCATTCCCATGTTTCTTCAATGCCCTGTCTCATACACGTTCATTCCCATGTTTCTTCAATGCCCTGCCCGCGGATGAGTACGACCCTGGACACAGACTTATAAGACTGAAAGTCTCCGTGGAGAAATGGTCACGTCGTCTGCATCGAGCTCAGAAGGTTGTGCGTTCGATTCCGGGCTACGACATTCCGCTCGCGAGTGCAATTTTCTCGGAGACTCCTGGGGGTCGTCGCTGGAGCTACAGAGTTCGCGCTCCGTGCGACGTTTCCGGCAGGCAGCTCAGCTGCAGGTCTCCGTGGCAAAAAGGTTACGGACGCGGTTCGTAATTCCTCTTACCTGCGTTCGAAACACAGCTGCGACTTATTTGGCAGCAGACCGTGTCACGCTGGATTTTAACGTGATGGTATGGGAATCGATCGTTCAGAAAGCAATGGCAAACTACTGTACGTAAACTTGCCAAGACATCAACAACAGCAGTGCTGGTTTTGACAGCGATGTCCTGTACATATGATAAGAACCCGCTGTAAAGAAATCGATTCTCTTGCCTTGGTTTAAACCCTAGACTTAAAAGATTTAAAGAGAGAGAGAGAGAGAGAGAGAGAGAGAGAGAGAGAGAGAGAGAGAGAGAGAGAGAGAGAGAGAGAGGGAGAGAGAGAGAGATAGATAGAGAGAGAGAGAGAGAGAGAGAGAGAGAGAGAGAGAGAGAGAGAGAGAGAGAGAGAGAAACAATAACGACCTTACAAGAATCATTTACAGACAAATCCTTACTTTACAAGAATCATTTACATTCAAATCCTTGCTTTACAAGAATCATTTACAGACAAATCCTTAATTTACAAGAATCATTTACATTCAAATCCTTGCTTTACAAAAATCATTTACAGACAAATCCTTACTTTACAAGAATGATTTACAGACAAATCCTTACTTTACAAGAATCATTTACATTCAAATCCTTACATTACAAGAATCATTTACAGACAAATCCTTACTTTACAAGAATCATTTACAGACAAACCCTTACTTTACAAGAATCATTTACAGACAAATCCTTACTTTACAAGAATCATTTTTATTCAAATCCTTACTTTACAAGAATCATTTACAGACAAATCCTTACTTTACAAGAATCATTTACATTCAAATCCTTACTTTACAAGAATCATTTACAGACAAATCCTTACATTACAAGAATCATTTACAGACAAATCTTTACATTAAAAGAATCATTTACAGACAAACCCTTACTTTACAAGAATCATTTACATTCAAATCCTTACTTTACAAGAATCATTTACAGACAAACCCTTACTTTACAAGAATCATTTACATTCAAATCCTTACTTTACAAGAATCATTTACAGACAAATCCTTACATTACAAGAATCATTTACAGACAAATCCTTACTTTACAAGAATCATTTACAGACAGACCCTTACTTTAGAAGAATCATTTACATTCAAATCCTTACTTTACAAGAATCATTTACATTCAAATCCTTACTTTACAAGAATCATTTACATTCAAATCCTTACTTTACAAGAATCATTTACATTCAAATCCTTACTTTACAAGAATCATTTACAGACAAATCCTTACTTTACAAGAATCATTTACAGACAAACCCTTACTTTACAAGAATCATTTACAGACAAACCCTTACTTTACAAGAATCATTTACAGACAAATCCTTACTTTACAAGAATCATTTACATTCAAATCCTTACTTTACAAGAATCATTTACATTCAAATCCTTACTTTACAAGAATCATTTACAGACAAACCCTTACTTTACAAGAATCATTTACATTCAAATCTTTACTTTACAAGAATCATTTACATTCAAATCCTTACTTTACAAGAATCATTTACAGACAAATCCTTACTTTACAAGAATCATTTACAGACAAATCCTTACTTCGAACAACCAATGTGATGTTGATCCAGCTCTCGCCGTGAAGGTTGTATGCGTGGCAGCTGTAGTTGCCAGAATCATCATAGTCAGCCCGGGAAATTTTCAAGTATTTTTTCAGGACCTTAATTCTGAAACGGTGATAAGTGTGCATGGTATTAGGCGTATGTGGACAAATCTAGCTAGAGTGTAATGTAATTGATGTATGTGGACAAATCTAGCTAGAGTGTAATGTAATTGATGTATGTGGACAAATCTAGCTAGAGTGTAATGTAATTGATGTATGTGGACAAATCTAGCTAGAGTGTAATGTAATTGATGTATGTGGACAAATCTAGCTAGAGTGTAATGTAATTGATGTATGTGGACAAATCTAGCTAGAATGTAATGTAATTGATGTATGTGGACAAATCTAGGCAGAGTGTAATGTAATAGACGCATGTGGACATATCTAACTAGAATGTAATGTAATTGATGTGTGTGGTCAAATCTAGGCAGAGTGTAATGTAATAGACGTATGTGGACACATCTAGCTAGAATGTAATGTAATTGATGTATGTGGACAAATCTAGGTAGAGTGTAATGTAATAGACGTATGTGGACAAATCTAGCTAGAATGTAATGTAATTGATGTATGTGGACAAATCTAGGTACAGTGTAATGTAATAGACGTATGTGGACAAATCTAGCTAGAATGTAATGTAATTGATGTATGTGGACAAATCTAGGTAGAGTGTAATGTAATAGACGTATGTGGACAAATCTAGCTAGAATGTAATGTAATTGATGTATGTGGACAAATCTAGGCAGAGTGTAATGTAATAGACGTATGTGGACAAATCTAGCTAGAATGTAATGTAATTGATGTATGTGGACAAATCTAGGTAGAGTGTAATGTAATAGACGTATGTGGACAAATCTAGCTAGAATGTAATGTAATTGATGTATGTGGACAAATCTAGGCAGAGTGTAATGTAATAGACGTATGTGGACCAAATCTAGCTAGAATGTAATGTAATTGATGTATGTGGACAAATCTAGGTAGAGTGTAATGTAATAGACCAGTGGTTCTCAACCTTTTTTGGTCCGTGTCCCCCTTCACCATATTTTCAGAACGTCATCCCCCCCTCTTCCTATCAAAAATTTGGCCCGTGGCCCCCCCCCCCACCGTATTTTCAGAACGCCACCCCTTCCCCCTCTTTCATATTTCCTATCTAAAAATCCCCCACCCCTACACAATATACGTAAAAATGGAAGGTAAATTTAATAGCATGTACTAAACAAGTCTAGACATCCACATAAAACATGATTTGTGGGTCTACTTATTTTATAAAATGAATTTTAGAAGGATGAGACGTACATAACTGTAAAGTAGAAGGGAAAAAACAATATCAAGTAATCGGTTCTTGTATTAACGCGATCTTGAAATGGTCGGTCTTCATCCCCCCCCACCCCCTGGAAACCCTAAAATTCCCCCTGGGGGGGGGGGGGAGAATTCCCCACCGGTTGAGAACCATTGCAATAGACGATGTGGACAAATCTAGCTAGAGTGTAATGTAATGGACGTATGTGGACAAATCTAGCTACAGTGTAATGTAACAGACGTATGTTGGGCAAATCTAGCTAGAGTGTAATGTAATAGACGATGTGGACAAATCTAGCTAGAGTGTAATGTAATGGACGTATGTGGACAAATCTAGCTACAGTGTAATGTAACAGACGTATGTTGGGCAAATCTAGCTAGAGTGTAATGTAATAGACGATGTGGACAAATCTAGCTAGAGTGTAATGTAATAGACGTATGTGGGCAAATCTAGCTAGAGTGTAATATTTTATGGACATATGAGATGTCCCTTAGTACATCGTGTTCTGGGAGCCAGTGAACTAGTGGCTAGTACGCTTGCCTGCCGACCCGGAGACCCTGTGCTCGATTTCTCCCCCCCCCCCCCCCCCCCACGAGACGGCGATTTACTTTTAAGTTTATCTGCGCGCTCAGGTCGACCTAGCCTAGCCAAAAATGTGCACCACGGAATGACCTGGGGGAATAATGACCATATTTATAAGAAAGAGAGAGAGAGAGAGATTGAGAGAGAGAGAGAGAGAGAGAGAGAGAGAGAGAGAGAGAGGGGGGAGAAGAGAGGGAAGGGAGGGATAGATAACAGGAGTATATATGGAAGCTCGTCTTATGCCTAATGTGTGATAGGTATATTGTGCTAGCCCGTCATGACAACACCACTCGGCACTCAGTGGGTCATGTGATCAGTATCATGTCAGCCGACTTGACTTCCCAGACAATGTCTTGACACCCATTTTTAGGCTGGGTTGATCTGGCAGCCCAAGTCAATGGGAACAAATCTCGAAATGGATTCGAAGAGGTGACCACCGGATAGGCAGCAAGTGTGCTATGTACTGGAATACCGCGGTCCATAGCCGGAATATGACATACAAATATACATTCAGTAAGTAACCAGTGTTGTGACGTCGTAGAGCAGTGGTTCTCAACCGGTGGGGAATCCCCCCCCCCCTTTCCAGTGGGAATTTTAGGGTTTCCAGGGCGGGGGGGGGGGGGGGGGGGGAATTAAGATTATTTCAAGATCGCGTTAATACAAGGACTGATTACTTGCTATTGTTTTTCCATTAATACTTTACGGTTCTGTAGGTCTCACCCTTCTAACATTCAAATTTATAAAGTAAGTAGACCCACACATCATGTTTTATGTGGACGTTTAGACTTGTTTTCGTATGTACTATTAAATGTAGCTTCCATTATTGCGTATACTGTGTAGGGACAGGGGCGGAATTTTTAGGTAGGAAATACGAAAGGGGGGGGGTGGGGGGTGACGTTCTGAAAATATGGTGAAGAGGGGCACGGGCCAATAAAGGTTGAGAACCACTGTCGTAGAGGAATCAGAAAATGTCGCTAACATCATTGTCTCTGCACACTAGGGGAACAATCACAAGTGTTCTCTCTCTCTCTCTCTCTCTCTCTCTCTCTCTCTCTCTCTCTCTCTCTCTCTCTCTCTCTCACACACACACACACTCTCTCTCTCTCTCTCTCTGAATACGTCATAGTTATTTAATCTAGACCAGTGTTTCCCAACCTTTTTTGTGCCATGCCCCACTTAAGCCTTTCTAAAATTCATATTGCCCCCCTCCCCCGCCCCACGCCCCCCCCCCCCCCCTCAACATATACATTATTTTTAATATTCAAAAATTGAAATGTTCACTAAAGAAACTTGAATGATAGGTTTTAGGAAGAAATCACTAGGTAATTATTGAGCAAACACAGTAAGTAAATTTTCAAAACATAATGGAGAACTGAAATTCAAGTACAAAATAATTTTAATGAAAGATTTTTCTATATTATTTTAATTATTAGTAATTATTTATTATTTAAATTTAGTGAGATCCTTGCGCTTGATGCTTGCTGCAAAGAGATCTTATGTCAGGTTCCAATTTAGTTAACTTCAGTCTCAAGTCTCCCCGTTTTGTTATATTCAGCCGATTTCTTCCATTTTCGAATTGCCCCCCTCAACAGTCGAATTGCCCCCCTGTGGGGCGTGGGCTCCACGTTGGGAAACACTGATCTATACATTTAGGAAATGTGTTTGGTAACTTGTAGAATAAGAATCTGAAGGATGCCGGAGTTATGAACATGGACGGAGATATGAACATGGACGGAGGTATGAACATGAACGGAGATATGAACATGAACGGAGATATAAACATGGACGGAGATATGAACATGGACGGAGATATGAACATGGACGGAGATATGAACATGAACGGAGGTATGAACATGAACGGAGGTATGAACATGAACGGAGATATGAACATGAACGGAGATATGAACATGGACGGAGATATGAACATGGACGGAGATATGAACATGGACGGAGATATGAACATGAACGGAGATATGAACATGAACGGAGATATGAACATGGACGGAGACATGAACATGGACGGAGATATGAACATGAACGGAGATATGAACATGGACGGAGATATGAACATGGACGGAGATATGAACATGAACGGAGATATGAACATGGACGGAGATATGAACATGAACGGAGACATGAACATGAACGGAGATATGAACATGAACGGAGATATGAACATGGACGGAGATATGAACATGAACGGAGATATGAACATGAACGGAGATATGAACATGGACGGAGATATGAACATGGACGGAGATATGAACGTGAACGGAGATATGAACATGAACGGAGATATGAACATGAACGGAGATATGAACATGAACGGAGATATGAACATGGACGGAGATATGAACATGGACGGAGATATGAACATGGACGGAGATATGAACATGAACGGCGATATGAACATGAACAGAGATATGAACATGAACAGAGATATGAACATGAACGGAGATATGAACATGAACGGAGATATGAACATGAACGAAGATATGAACATGAACGGAGATATGAACATGGACGGAGATATGAACATGAACGGAGATATGAACATGAACGACACTTACCTGACATTGCCGTGACCGTTGATCCTGCTGCCATCTTTATACCAGTTGGTGAACGGGGTCGGAGAGCCGAACACCTTACAGGGGAGCTTGATGTCCTCGCCTTCGACCGCCAGGTAGCGGCTGGAATCGCGTGGGTCCATGTTGACAGGCGCTGAAATGAAGGCCAAGTTGAACACGGTTCAACGCTATTGTGTCATTGAAGTTTGGGCGATGGTAGCAGAGATGGGTAGATGTGGCTATATGAATGCAGAGATAGATGTGGCTACACGAATGCAGAGATAGATGAGGCTACACGAATGCAGAGATAGATGTGGCTACACGAATGCAGAGATAGATGTGGCTGCATGAATGCATAGATAGATGTGGCTACACGAATGCAGCGATAGATGTGGCTGCATGAATGCATAGATAGATGTGGCTACACGAATGCAGCGATAGATGTGGCTGCATGAATGCAGAGATAGATGTGGCTACACGAATGCAGAGATAGATGAGGCTACACGAATGCAGAGATAGATGTGGCTACATGAATGTATAGATAGATGTGGCTACATGAATGTTTAGATAGATGTGGCTACATGAATGTATAGATAGAAGAGGCTACATGAATGTATAGATAGATGTGGCTACATGAATGCAGAGATAGATGAGGCTACACGAATGCAGAGATAGATGTGGCTACATGAATGTATAGATAGATGTGGCTACATGAATGTATAGATAGATGTGGCTACATGAATGTTTAGATAGAAGTGGCTACATGAATGTATAGATAGATGTGGCTACATGAATGTATAGATAGAAGTGGCTACATGAATGTATAGATAGATGTGGCTACATGAATGTATAGATAGATGTGGCTACATGAATGTTTAGATAGAAGTGGCTACATGAATGTATAGATAGATGTGGCTACATGAATGTATAGATAGAAGTGGCTACATGAATGTATAGATAGATGTGGCTACATGAATGTATAGATAGAAGTGGCTACATGAATGTATAGATAGATGTGGCTACATGAATGTTTAGATAGAAGTGGCTACATGAATGTATAGATAGATGTGGCTACATGAATGTATAGATAGAAGTGGCTACATGAATGTATAGATAGATGTGGCTACATGAATGTATAGATAGATGTGGCTACATGAATGTTTAGATAGAAGTGGCTACATGAATGTATAGATAGATGTGGCTACATGAATGTATAGATAGATGAGGCTACATGAATGCATAGATAGATGTGGCTACATGAATGTATAGATAGAAGTGGCTACATGAATGTATAGATAGAAGTGGCTACATGAATGTATAGATAGAAGTGGCTACATGAATGTATAGATAGAAGTGGCTACATGAATGTATAGATAGAAGTGGCTACATGAATGTATAGATAGATGTGGCTACATGAATGTATAGATAGAAGTGGCTACATGAATGTATAGATAGAAGTGGCTACATGAATGTATAGATAGAAGTGGCTACATGAATGTATAGATAGATGTGGCTACATGAATGTATAGATAGAAGTGGCTACATGAATGTATAGATAGAAGTGGCTACATGAATGTATAGATAGAAGTGGCTACATGAATGTATAGATAGAAGTGGCTACATGAATGTATAGATAGATGTGGCTACATGAATGTATAGATAGAAGTGGCTACATGAATGTATAGATAGATGTGGCTACATGAATGCATAGATAGAAGTGGCTACATGAATGTATAGATAGATGTGACTGGTACAAGAGGTCATTTACGTGCGTACAGACAGACAAACAGACGCACTCGCACAGGCTGACATTCAGACAGGCAGGCAGACGCAGTACGCAGGTAGATACCTACCTACCTACCTACTTACCTACCTACCTACACAGACAGACAGACGGGGGGACACAAACTATATATGTTATAGACTGAATCAGTTATAAAATAAAGAGACGTACACACAAGATCAGTTATAAAATAAAGAGACGTACACACAGACTCAGTTATAAAATAAAGAGACATTCACCAGAATCAGTTAAATAAAATCAGATACGCGACCAGGGAGTGGCTCAAGAAGCAGCTAGAAGTCGGTGTGTGGTCCAGGGAACAGAGGCAGCGCCTGAGGAGTACTCCAGTGCCAGATTTGTTCCTACAGGAGCAGGTTTATATGAAACATAAATAACTATTGTTGTAACTATGCCGGCCTTGTTACCCCCAAGGCTAGTTTATGAGCGTACCAGCATGTGAGATACAATTCATTTGCACTCACTGTTTCTTAGAGTTGAAAAAAAAAGTTAGTGACTTGTTCTTTACAGGACGTCGCAATTAACCTCAGCATTTCTTGGCCTTTTGTGATTTTTGGGTGCGCTAGCGAAGTTGATAGCGAACTGCTTTAGTAATGTCAGGAGCACGGGCGAACGCGGGTTTGACGCCAGGGCTCGTCGCTTGTCAAAGTGAAGGAGAGACTGACCACCTATTCCACCTTGCTCTCAGGCCTACAAAATGTGATGCCGCTGTCACATCACAGACCCCTAGCAGGAAACTGATTTGGGACAATGTTCTCTTTGTTCGTGATTTTATAGACAATTTTACTTTCTGTATTTTGTCGTTGCCGGTCTCCCTGGCCTAGGAGTTAACGTCGTTCTCCGTAATCCCGTATATCCTCGTGAGGAACATAACCTGCGCGAGAATCGGTAGCGGTTCTCGCCGCGTTGGTAACTTACAGGGTATGTGAGCCGGTCGCTCAGAAAGCAATGGCAAACTACTGAACATAATCTTGCCAAGAAATCAACAATCAGCTGAAAGATGCTGATGTTGACAGCGATTTCCTGTAAAGGATATGCGAACAAAAATAAAATTGTCGTTGCTTTCTGAACGGCGGACGCTCATACTATTGTGAAAATCAACGCAAAACGAGCTGCTCAATTCGCCTGCGGCAAACCCAGTCTGTCGGGATTGTAAAGCTGCGGTCAATGCAACGAAAAACAGAATGCGCCAAAGAATACCCAAAACAACAGAAGAAATAACCATTTAGTCCACGACGTCCAAGCGACGGAGTCGACTAAGTAAAGGGCTCTCTTACACCCCTTAAGGAACATACCATACGGGCCTACGTGTATATAGTATAGGGTGTATTTGTAATGACTGTGCAGTGTTTGAAAATATTGCGGTCCAAGTTTTGTATTTACCTTTTATGTTGCATGAACTTTACTGAGGGTGAGTACAAAACTTGGAGCGGCAATATTTTCAAACACTGCAATCAATCAATCATGTGCCATGCCGGAAAGCGTGGGCGGTCATTTCACTCGATCACCAGAGGCAAGGATCAGCTCAGTGTTCCTGTCTCGACCATGCCATGTGGCCAAGCCATCCAGGTATTTACTTCTCGGTCTTCCCCTTGGTCTGTTCCCTTCAATCTTGCCAGTTGTCACCAAGTTCTCCAATCCATTTCTTCTCATAACATGTCCAAAAAATTGTGACTATCTACGACTAATTTCTCTAATCAATTTACGATTTTTATTTGTCTCCTGTAATACTTGGTCATTGGTTTTTCTGTCTGTCCATTGTCTCCCCAAAAAAACCACATTTTTACAACCATCAGATATATTTCAACTTGACTGCTCATTGTCCAAGTTTCACATCCATACAACAGAACAGGCTCTATGTATCCCCACAACACTCTTTTTCTCGCTTTCAATTGACATCTTGTTATTGGTCAGTATGTTTTTCATCTGGCTAAAGGCTACTTTCGCCATGGCGATTCTTGTTCTAATCTCTTCAAGGCATCTCCCATCAGATGTTATGACTGTTCCGAGATAATTGTACCGATTCACTTGTTGAAGAATATTCCCATGTACTTGTATATTCATTCATTCATTGGCACCTTGCCGTCTTGACAGACGATAGTTTGTGCTTTAAAAAGGCATAATAACTTTTAACTATGGCGGTAGCGAGTGTGACTGATAAGGCCAATTTGCGCTGTAAATGTCCGTTCACAGTGGGTGCATGTGAACACGTGGTCATTTCCACCATCATGCACCATCTTACGTCTCAAACTCTTGGTGTGTGACTTTTCTGCAATAATTTTCTCCTTTGACTTTATTCCATTTCTGATATTTGCCCTCCATGCAACACGTTCAGCGGCGACTTGCTCCCAATGTGCATTATCAATGCCTGTATCAATCATGTCCCGCTTACACACATCTTTGTATCGTAGTAGAGGCCGACCCTGAGATCTCTTACCCATCTGTAATTCACCAAAAAAGATTGTATATTACATTGTGGTATTTCGTTCTTCCTAGTGACGACCATAATCTGTGTCTTTTTACAATATAAATCTAACCCCACAATTTAATTCAAACACTGCAGTCATTACAAATGCGCCGTTTACTATATAGACCAATGGACTCTCGGTGGGTGACGAGGACAGTATCACCCCGGTCGCCTTTACCCCCAAGACAGTTCTTGGTACTCATTTGGGGCTGGGTCCACTTGGAAGCCCACATCAGTTTTACAAATCGAAATCTGCACCACTGCGGATGGAGCCCATAACCAGCAGGCCGGCAGACGAGTGCTCAGTCACTACTCTATCGCTGTTCTCGTGCAATCGAGTGCCAATCAATGAATAAGCGTAATTTCAGCTGATTTACTTTGGTAGCCTCAGAGTTCCCGTTTGTCCTCACAGGTCATGGTTTTGTAAACAAGGCTCTGTGTGTACATGTGTGTGTGTGTGTGTGTGTGTGTGTGTGTAAATGTGTGTGTACATGTGTGTGTGTGTGCGCGTATCTGTGTAATGACGCCTAAATAAAACAAGCCCTCGCACAACTTACAACTGAAGAGAACAGGCTGTGAATGAAAAAATGACAACTTTTCACGCACTGGAGCTTCAACCATTCAGTACAGCCGTTAACAAACAGGTGTCCCTGGCCTTGCCTTCCGTCGACAGGTAAACCTTTTTAGTGGTGTCAAAAGTTACCGTTTAAGACTGTTAGCCTGTGCGTCAAAGGGAGGAAGGAGGGATATGTCACCAAGTGACACAGTTAGCGTCTTGAAAACCTGGACCGGAAATGTGACCCAATTTCTATGTTGCCATTCACTATACTAGGTTGCTTCTGTTTTGGTTGTAGAGTTTCGAGTCTAGGGACCCGGATTTCAATTAAACATATAACAGTAAAGAGTTAACTGATTCAGTGCCAAACAAAATGTAAGTTTGAACCAAACAAAAATGGATGGCGGAAAATGGGAGGTAGAGGTGTGTCACAATTAAGACTTGAAAGTTGTTAAAACAGTAGCTGATACGCTGTATTATATATCAAATTAAAATTGGTGCTTAGTGAAAACTATAGTATATAAAACAAAACTTTACCGAGGATTCCAACCCGGGATACCCAAATGGGAACCTGGCCTTCTAGCCTCTCGGCCAAGGCAACCAACAACAACATTGAATGTGAAGGTTGTATTCTGCTCACTCCCACGCCACCACAGGACTGCCTTTACTGACTTTGTTTCCAGCAAGCTCAATAAATGTACGTGTATTGATTAGCTTCCATGGGATATCAGAGCCTTTGTTATCAGTGGACACATTAAACATTATTTAAAGATATACAAGTTTTAAGAAATAGTCACGGACCTTTTTCAACGTGTTGACTCGCAATGACTACACGGAGCTATCCCCCACATTGAGTACACGGAGCTAACCCCCACATTGAGTACACGGAGCTATCCCCCACATTGAGTACACGGAGCTATCCCCCACATTGAGTACACGGAGCTAACCCCCACATTGAGTACACGGAGCTAACCCCCACATTGAGTACACGGAGCTATCCCCCACATTGAGTACACGGAGCTAACCCCCACATTGAGTACACGGAGCTATCCCCCACATTGAGTACACGGAGCTAATCCCCACATTGAGTACACGGAGCTATCCCCCACATTGAGTACACGGAGCTAAACCCCACATTGAGTACACGGAGCTAACCCCCACATTGAGTACACGGAGCTAACCCCCACATTGAGTACACGGAGCTAACCCCCACACTGAGTACACGGAGCTATCCCCCACATTGAGTACACGGAGCTAATCCCCACATTGAGTACACGGAGCTATCCCCCACATTGAGTACACGGAGCTAACCCCCACATTGAGTACACGGAGCTAACCCCCACATTGAGTACACGGAGCTATCCCCCACATTGAGTACACGGAGCTATCCCCCACATTGAGTACACGGAGCTATCCCCCACATTGAGTACACGGAGCTAACCCCCACATTGAGTACACGGAGCTATCCCCCACATTGAGTACACAGAGCTATCCCCCACATTGAGTACACGGAGCTATCCCCCACATTGAGTACACGGAGCTATCCCCCACATTGAGTACACGGAGCTATCCCCCACATTGAGTACACGGAGCTAACCCCCACATTGAGTACACGGAGCTATCCCCCACATTGAGTACACGGAGCTATCTCCCACATTGAGTACACGGAGCTATCCCCCACATTGAGTACACGGAGCTAACCCCCACATTGAGTACACGGAGCTATCCCCCACATTGAGTACAGGGAGCTATCCCCCACATTGAGTACACGGAGCTATCCCCCACATTCAGTACACGGAGCTATCCCCCACATTGAGTACACGGAGCTAACCCCCACATTGAGTACACGGAGCTATCCCCCACATTGAGTACACGGAGCTATCCCCCACATTGAGTACACGGAGCTATCCCCCACATTGAGTACACGGAGCTAACCCCCACATTGAGTACACGGAGCTATCCCCCACATTGAGTACACGGAGCTATCCCCCACATTGAGTACACGGAGCTATCCCCCACATTGAGTACACGGAGCTAACCCCCACATTGAGTACACGGAGCTATCCCCCACATTGAGTACACGGAGCTAGCCCCATATCTGTTCGGCACACAGAGCTATCCCCCACATTGAGTACACGGAGCTATCCCCCACATTGAGTACACAGAGCTATCCCCCACATTGAGTACACGGAGCTATCCCCCACACTGAGTACCAGGAGCTATCCCCCACATTGAGTACACGGAGCTAGCCCCATATCTGTTCGGCACACATCGGCACTCGATGGACCAAGTGGTCAATATCAACTCGGTCGCTTTTACTTTCCAGAACATTTTCTGGTACCCATTCTAGCCATGGTTGATCCGTGGGTTCAGATCCACATCTTAAGAATCCCCGGCCATTAAAATATTTATGTAAGTTAGTAAAGTACTCTTTTCCACTTCATGAGCCGTATTGGGTATACGTCACTAGCCTCATCTTTTACAGACCAAATGGGACTGGACTGGTAATGTGGCCATGATTGCACCGACCGCCTTTACTTCCCATGACATATCCTGGTATCAATTCTAGTCTGGGTCGATTTGGGAACTCAGGTCAGTTTTTAAAATCCGCTGCGATTTGGTTTCGAACACATGTCTATCGGGCCGGCAGGCAAGAACGCTAGCTACTTGATGATCTACAGTAGATCCCACGTAAAGATCTGCTTTACACAAATGCCACCCTATCACCCCCAAGTTATGCTGACGTCTCATTTATGTCTCGTAGGGCGTGTAGGTTGTCCCATATTTCTGTTCTTCTCTAAAATGGAGACTGTTACGACGGCTGGGCGCCGTAGTAACATTAAGTCAAATTCCGTATTTGATATCATAGACCAGCGGGAGAAATGTGCCCTGATTTCGAAACTAAAGTCAAAGTCACAAAGGCATGTAGGCGTTGTGGCCAGCCCTATGGTAAGAAAGCTAATGGCAGCCCTCTGGCAAGTAAGCTAATGGAAGTCAAATACAGGAAATCCATACAAGGAACATGAAAATAAATAAACACGAATCGTCTGCGCGTCAGTATAAACCAGCAGTTAACCACAACAAGAACACAGTATTCACCCACAACATGGGAAGAAAAAGTACATCTCAGCTTTAATCCTCAAATTACATTCGACCTTTTATGTGTGTCTTAGTTTCTAAAGTAATATACAACAGGGAAAGTTCTCCTTGTTTGATGTATCGGAAGCTCTCTTATAGCAAATACGCAAAATAATATGTTTTCCCGCCACGCAGGGTCAAGGTAACGCGATACACGTCTCGTATGCAGTTGCAATTAAGTAAACTATAACAAACCGTCTATACTAGAAGGGACATAACTTAAACAAAAGTTCCACTAGACTTCATGGAAAGGAATATACAGTAAACTGAAGTATGAGAATAATTTGTTACCCAAAACTCATTTCAACGCAATAAACGCAAAGAATGTCATAATAAAAAGTTAGTTGCATATCCTTTGCAGGACGTTGAAATCAACCTCATTATATTTTTGCTGTTCGTGATCTCTTGGAAAATTTAAGTTAATAAGTTTGTCATTGCTTTCTGAACGCCGGTACTCATACCCTTGTATGGGAAACCAACGCAAGGCGGTCTGCTTCCAAATCTCCCGCAGCTGTGTATTACATGAAAAACTACATGAATATATATATATATATATATATATATATATATATATATATATATATATATATATATATATATATATATATATATAACAAAGTTACTCATCTGTTAAGTATGGTACCTATGACAGGTCTAGCAAACCGGTAGGAAATTTACTTGATTCTAGAAACATGCTCTTGAATCAGGGAGGAAATTGGAGGCGCTAGTCACGGCACTGGAACTTTAATAACCCCTCCCGACGACGCCCAAAGGCATAAGTGCAAGACAACAACAATAACAACAACAACAACAACAACGACGACGACGACGAGGACGACAACAACATATTTGTTTCCTTGTTCTGGACTGGACACTTACTTGTGTGGTACAATGACGCGTGGGATAGTTGGCACGCAGCCTTTCTTTCTAGTGCGTGTTCGATCAGGATGCCACATTATAGTAGAAGGAATATGTATTTACTTAGCCAGACTAATAAGAATGAACTGTCATAAGTCTGTCTTTTTGTCTTTGTTCTTGGATCCTCTCTTTTTCTTCTTCGTCTTCTTTTCTTCTTCTTCTTCTTCTTCTTCTTCTTCTTCTTCTTCTTCTTCTTCTTCTTCTTCTTCTTCTTCTACCACTCCTTCTTCTTCATCGCCCTACACTCTTTTCATTCATCGTCTTGCACTCTTCTTCTTCTTCTTCTTCTTCTTCTTCTTCTTCTTCTTCTTCTTCTTCTTCTTCTTCTTCTTCCATTCTTCTTCCACTGGTCTTCTACACTTCGTCTTCTTCTTCTTCTTCTTCTTCTTCTTCTTCTTCTTCTTCTTCTTCTTCTTCTTCTTCTTCTTCTAATAATAATAATAATAATAATAATAATAATAATAATAAAGTCTACTTAACATAGATTAATAAGATTGGATTTACGTGCACAAATGCTACATTACTTCTCTCGACAAATCCCATAGCCAGCGAGTACAGCCTGAAGCCAGGTTTCAATGTGTCGCACTTTGAGGATCTAACACGTGTGTTTATTTGAAGAAGGCCTCGGCACAAACAAAGCTCGGGTAGCCCTTGATGAAATGTACGACCTCTTTAATAGCCTCACCCCTGGAGGCTACAGCGCGGACCTGGCTGCTTGTGTCAAACTTCTGGTATATCAAACATGTCGGTGCCTTGACGGTGCCTTGTCGGACCTGCCAAACTCTGTGGACTTCATTCTTTTCGTTTTTTTTTTTTAATTTTTAAGTGGATATCGTTTGTTTGTTTTTTAAAATAATACGAAACATTTGAAAAATGTGTTAGGAAAAATGGGAAATGTATTAAGATAAATGGGAAATGCTAGGAAAAGTACGCTGTACTGTTCATCATAAAACAGTAAATAACATGGTTTAGTCTAGTACTTAACATTGCTCCACAACAGCAGCAATGCTCGGTTATAACTACAGAACACAGAACAAGGTTATCCCCGCAAAACAGCAGAACCCCAGGGGCGACGCGACCCCTCATTTTTTTTTTCAAAATATAATATTCGTTTGTACAGACATGAAATTTGCAACTTCCTAGCGACCGATCTACTTTGTCTTACTTTTGACAAAACGCCAATTTAAAATACCTTTCTTATCAATTAATACCAAATATTTTCGACGTAATATCATCTTTCAATAAATCATGCGCTTTATTATCCCTGTATCAGTCTAACTAAATGGCGCCTGTCGACACTGCGGCCGCCCTCCTGGTTTAAATTGTAAACGCCCCTGGGAACCGCGTAGCAGGCGCCCCTTTGGTCTGACACCTTCCAGCTGCTTTATGTACACATACTGTCTTAATGTAGCTTCCTTTATTTTCCACATGGCCCAGTCATCTGCCTGTTTGCTCCAAGGAGTGTCTGGAATCGGCAGAACGGCCAGGGTACGGGGAATCAGTGTACTCGTAGTTCATTCACTTGTTTTCAGTGAGGGTGGAATTGAGGTCTAGCAGCCGACGTGGCCGAAAGGTTAAAAGCGCTCACTCTTAAACTTCCGGTTCGCTGATGATGAGGGAGGTGGTTCAACCCCTACACCGGCATTAGTTTGGCTTCAACGCTGGCGCCTCGTTCAGAATGCCATGGCAAACTGCTGGACGTACAACTACTCTGAAAATCAACCCGGGGTAGATCGCAACGTCCTGCAAAGAACATGCAACAGTTATTTAGAACAGAGGCCTGCGTGGCCGCGGGGTTTAATTCGTCGGCGCTCAAACTTCCGGTGCCCTGACGTCAGGGTAGCGGGTTCACTCCCTAACCGGTTATTTTGGGCGTGAACGCTGATTTCTTGTTCAGAAAGCCCTGGCAAACTACTGAACGTACAATTGCCTAGTAATTCAACCTGGGAGTGGGGTTGACTGCAACAGCCTGTAAATGCCATGCAACATAGTTTTTAGATCAGAAACACTGGTCTACTGTCTCAGATAGGTGAGGTTCGCATCCTCGTGACGTCCTTCGCTGACAATTCAAACAGCATGTGTGTGCGTGTGTGTGTGTGTGTGTGTGTGTGTGTGTGTGTGTGTGTGTGTGTGCCAGCAAGCGCACACAGACAGACAGACAGACGGACAGACAGACAGACAGACAGACAGACAAGACCACGGCTTGACCAATATTCCTCTAAGCCCTGTGACATGGAAAGCATACATCTGATTGTCAGTTACGAACGTCGTATTTATGTTATTTAATTCACGTTTGAATTTTTTTTCTTCTGCTGATGGTTCTTCCTCTTCTTCTCTTTCATGCTTCTCTCTCTTCTTCTTCTTCTACTACTACTATTACTACTACTACTACTACTACTACTACTACTACTACTACTACTACTACTACTACTACTACTACTACTACTACTACTACTACTTCTACTACTACTACTACTACTAAAACTACTAAAACTACTACTACTTACTACTACTTACTACTACTACTACTGCTACTACTACCACTACTACTACTACTACTACTACTACTACTACTACTATATTCTTTTTCTCTCGTTTGGCTAATTTCTCACATTTCGACTCTGGTTTCAGACATACTGACCAATGGTCTGTAAGTCTTTACATTACCAACACACAGCCACTTGCCTTCAGGTGATTCTACTGTTTGGAGAAATCGGTGCACATACACCAGAGTGCCTTGTTCAGAGAAGACCAACTACTCGGCGGCAATCATTGTTCAACGTATCACGAGTTACTCAGTACAGGTTTAGGTTAACAACAGACATACACTTTCCCATATGGGAGTCATTAATTCTCTGATTCATGGGAAAACATAAAACAGGCCAAGGACGCTAGTGGCCAGAGTGGCAGAGTAAAGACAAGTAGCCTAGCGCCAACTGGATTGTTTTCATTTCTTCTCTAGGGAACTCCATACGCCAGTTTAGTTAGTACAGTGATTCTCAACCCATTTCCTCTGACCCCATTTTCAGAATAGATTTGTGCTCAAGAATTCTTTAATTCTTGACTCAATTAAGTAATGTCAACAACAATGTATTCCTTTAGTGAATTTAAACACAGAAACCGCAAACAATTTGTTGCACGATTTATTGCCTTGCATATTGTATTTAAAGAACGATAAACGATTGAAAATCACTAACAATACATCATCTCTATCACTACCTGGCTCTGGTATCAACATGGTAGAATGGATAAGAGCGCTTGTTCTTAAACATCCGGTGTGTTGAGGCCGAGGTTGCGGGTTCAACCCCTACACCGGTCAGTTGGAGTAAAATGTTGACTTCTCGCCCTTGAATTGGGGACATAAATTACAAGTACCTCTGAAGCCTGAGTGGGTTCGTCTGATAGCGATTGACACTGATAATAGGGAAAGCTACTACACATCCAACAATCAGTAAAGTGCACTACAAGTAGTAGCAGGTTTGTGGACTACGCTTGGGTTTAAAGTGAGCGAACAAAAGGGAAATTAAAAACAAACAAACAAACAAACAAACAAACACACGACCTGTCTCATGTCCAGATGAAAAGAAATGTTTACAAACATTGTCTGTCCATTCCCAAAGCCATGACACAGACTCGTTGAAGGAACTGGGTTGAAAGAGCAAGAACAATATGAAGAAAACGAAGACATACCAGAAAACAAAAGAGAAAGCAATTAGAAAATACAAAAAGACGTACAAAGAAGAACACAAAAAAATTACTTTCCCGCTACATCATTCTCTCTCTCTCTCTCTCTCTCTCTCTCTCTCTCTCTCTCTCTCTCTCTCTCCTCTCTCTCTCTCTCTCCACACCCCCCCCCCCCTCTCAAGCGGGGGAGTACACAGATCATGATGATACTGATTTCGAAATGAATGAAAGGGTTAATGAATTATTTCCAAAGCACGAGAAACTATGAATGAAAGGGTTAATTGAACGATTTCTAAAGCACGAGAAACTGTGAATTAAAGGGTCACAAATTTTGAATGTTTGAGACACTGTGAATAAAAGTGTTAATGATTTCGTTAGCATAAAAAACTGTTAATTAAAGGGTTAATGATTCCGTCAGCACGGGAAACTGTAAATAGAAGGATTATGGGCAGTTTCCGTTTTCCAAACCATTTTTACATTAAGAGTATATGTCTTCCGGCACTCGAAACGAGACATGATATACTGCACTTTGTGTAGTGAGGTCATGAATATCGCAACAGTGCTTTGTCTGCATATCCTATTTACAGGACATCGCTGTCAACACCAGCATTTTACTGCTGTTGTTGATGTCTTAGCAAGTTTACATTCAGTTGTTTGCCATTGCTTTCTGAACGACCGGCTACCATACAAACACGTTAAAACTCTGCACAACGCGGTCTGCTGCCAAATCGGTCATGAATCGAGCAGTGCCTAACCGCCCAAAAATACAGTAATACCAACTGTACGAGACTGAGTCGTTCCCGAGGTTACGTGATCTTAACCGAAACCCTACCTGGAGGTGAATTTGTGTCTGACCCACCGGGCAGTCTCTCTAACGAGAGAGCTCTAAGCACGAGGTTATCGCGGCTCATTGCAAATAAAAACAACCTATTTCATAACACCACAGTTCTGGATTCAAATTAGCGGCAGGTACTCTGGGAATCAGAAGCTTCATTTATCGCCCCTGAATTCCGGAAAGATCGGAACGCCTAGGAACGGTAAGTATGTTGGGAAGGTAAATATACAGGGAATTATCTCGACACACACGAGCATTCTTAGACAGCGGTTGGTATTGCTTGTTTGTTTTGGGGTACTTTCATTGTTGGTCCTTGAATTTTGTTGAATCAATGTTGTCGTGAGTGTAAAACTTCCGTTGACTCAAGTAGTTCACGCCTGGCTAGGATAACTTTGTTGATGTTTGTAACTGCTACTCTATAACGAAGAAAGATTAACAGTACATTATAAATGAGATGTGTCAGATGTTGTGTATACTCAACACTATTATATGACGCGGACGCCTGGGCATTGAACAAGCGATTAGAGAGGCGAATAGAGGTCATGGAGATGTGGATATACAGAATAATATGTCGTATTTCATGGAAACAAAACTAATCAGAAACAGAGGTTCTAGAAAAACTGGGAACAAAAAGAGAGTTAATGAAAGAAATACAAAAGAGGCAAGTGAAATATTTCGGCCACGTTAAAATACATAAGACACTTATAAAAACCATACGGGAGGGTAAGGTTGAAGGTAAGCGGGCAAGAGGTAGACAGCGATACAGGTGGGAAGATAACATCAAGAGATGGACAAACATCCGCCTGACAGAATGTGCAATCAAGCGAGAGACAGACAGACAGTGTTGAAGATCCATTGCAGCCAACCTTCATTGTGGAGACGGCACCTGGTAAATTTACGTTTAAATGATGCAAGTCCTTTCCAGGACGTTGGATCAACCCCAGGTTGATGTTCTAGGCAATTTTACGTTCATTAGTTTATCTGTACGCCAAAAATATAATGATAAATATCAAAGATGATATAAACAGGGAGCCATATTCTGCCTTAAATATCGGTGGTCATGACATACCAGAGATTTGATATGCTGATGATACAGTATTGCTATCCACAACACAGACTGGTATGGGAAACCTAACAACCCCAATCCAACTGAAATGCGAAAATCACAACTTAAATAACAGCAAAAACCAAGATAATGCATACAGATAAAACTACTATGGCGAAAGAAATATATGTTAATGAGAAAAAATTGGTGTTGGTGGCAAATTTCGAATATATTTGGTCATTGATTTTCAACAATGGTGACACAATGAAAGAAGTTAAAAGACGAATATCTATTGCTCTTCAAAGACTAAAACAACTGAATAAAGTGTGGAGAGGGACAGACAGAACTACAAAAATTAGATTTTTAACAGCGTGCACCTTTCCCATTGCAATATACGCCTGTCAGACCTGGATACTTACTAACCAAGCTGAACAACACATAAATGCCATTGAATATAAATGTTATAGACGAGTTCTAAGAATATCTTGGATAAAGAAAAGAACAAATGCATCCATACTTCAAGAGCTGAATGTTGAAGGCTGGCTATTAAAGACGATAAAACAAAGAAAATTGAAATATTTTGGTTACTTGAAAGTTTGGAGAGAACAATAATGGAGGGGTATATGCCCGGAAAGAGAGGAAGAGAAAGGCAAAAGAGAAGATGGGTACAGGATGTGACGGATGATCTCCAGATGGTGTATCGGACGCGGGACTTCTTGTTTATGATCGAGAAGTTTTCCGGAAGGTTGTTATGGGAGCGAGGTTCTGCAGGGGTATGCTACTGAATGAATGAATGAATGAATGCATAAATGAATGAATGAATCAATGAATGAATGAATGAATGAATGAATGAGTTTATTATCGCTTTCTGAACGAGAAATCAACGTTAAGTTGAACTTGATGAGACCACTATCCGCCGTCACCGCACTGGAATGTTCAGTTGAAGAAGGTAAATTGAAATTACACGCATATTTCACAAAGGATATACATATTTCACAAGCATATTTCACAATTATCAGTACAATGCGATCGGGAAAAATCATGTTCAGTAGAATTCATCTAATCACGAAATCTTGGAAATATCAACTCTAAATACTAGCTTCCCGACATTAAAAATTTAAGAACGAACGAGGCAGTATCATGTTAAGTAGAATTCATCTAATCACGAAATCTTGGAAATATCAACTCTAAATACTAGCTTCCCGACATTAAAAATTTAAGAACGAACGAGGCAGAAGTACAAGAAGAAATTAAACTATCTCAAAGGCGGCCACGCGCATATAGGAAATTCGCCGCCCTGACAATTAACGGAATTCTACAACTATGTCGTGTGAATAGCATGCTGAAAACAACGGACGGAAAAGAAACGGGTCTTCATTTCAGATGTCATGTGTTGACATCTCCAGCTATTGATCCGTCAACAGCACTGTAAGGGGAAGCCAGCTCAGGCTGCAAAAATGGATATCAACTATCAGCAGACTGTCTACCTTACGGCAGGCAAGGCTGGAGTCAGCGACGTAAAAAACTGGATCTGACAGAGAAATGTTTCTTCGCGGCAGTTATCTTCGCTAGATTCAAAACTGTTAGACAAAAAGTGAGTTGGAATTTCTTGGCGGGTGGCAAGCATGGTAGTTAACACTGCGTGGATGCGCAGCTTGAAAACATGGAGTGTGCTAAATTCGCACATGCGCAGGGCTGATTAAAATTACGCCTACTTGGGGAAATTATGGGATTGGGAAAATCTCCAACAGAGCGGTCTTTGTTTGGATTCTTCTGCGATCAGCGTTTGCTTTGCGTGGTGCATAGCATCCATTTGTAGTGCGTAGATGTCCGGTCTGGAGTCCAGTGTCATATGCGTCATCATCTTCCGACTTCGACGGTTGGGGTTTCTTTTCTGAATTCTTCTTCCCATGAGCAGATGACTGTAGACCCCGAGGTAGAGCAAGAAGACGATGGATAGATAATATACATACAGACCTACAAGCACTTGGAATCAACGACTGGCAAGAGAAGGTCAACCAGAGAGACGAATGGAGACGGCTTGTACCTGCAGCAAAGAACCTCAATGGCTTGGAACGCTGAAGAAGAAGAAGATGAGCAGATTACCTTCCCGGGCTTGTGAGATCTGACTGACCACATTTTCTAGCCTTTGTTCTTGCAAGAAGTTCCACAATGAAGTGGTGGTTTAGGACTTGGTGTTTTCCTCACAAAGGTGCATTTCTGTCCAGGACTGAGATCCATCATTTTTTTCGGGGGGGGGGGGGGGAGGGGGGAGGCGCAGACAACACACACACATACACACATACACATACACACACACACACTTATATAAAGAAATGAATGTCAAATGTGACCAGGCAGTTCGGCAAACAAAAGACACACACAATTCAACGTGTCAACAATAAAAGTCTTTTTCAGGGTGTAAAATATACTAAGAAACAAAAGTGCATATCTGGCCAGCGAAATGCTGCACCCAAACATAATACAGGACAGTGGCGGGCTGGGTCTAAAAGTATTGGCTGCCAGGAGACAAAGCTGCTAACAGCCTTTTAGTAAAAGGGCAAGAACAATTTAAACATATTGCCTCATGTGTAAGAGGCTTCATTTCGTTAGGGGCAAACACGGCCCACTTGCCATCGGGAAAGTCGGCATCCGGGCCAGTCTACCCCGGCACTGGGCATCTCAAACTGACGGGGAACTAAGACCAAGAGATAGAAGGTTCATCTCTCTCTCTCTCTCTCTCTCTCTCTCTCTCTCTCTCTCTCTCTCTCTCTCTCTCTCTCTCTCTCTCTCTCTCTCTCGCTCTCTCTCTCTCTGTATGTGTGTGTTTGTTTTAAGTTCCTTAATAATGTTTTATTGTTAATTGTGTTTTCAGTCTGACCTTAATCATGTTGCATGTTAACTGTGTTTTCAGTCCGAGCTTGATGACAGCTACCACCATCTATTCGTTGCGCCCTTGTGCATGATCTGATGTACAGAAAACCCTGAAATGCTGCGCGTCTTTTGCCCAGTCTGCATAGGTAACTTCATGGCAGGTAACTTCATGGCAGGTACTGTCGTTATGGTCTCGGAGGCCGTTACACATATTAGGTTAAAGCAGTGGTTCCCAAGCTTTTCAAGCAGAGGGCCATTTCTACTATTTTCGGTAGATAAGCGGGCCACACAACATTATAACATTATAAAATTCGTGCAATATCATTCTTACCTTTCTTCAACAAAATTCTAAAACTTTAAAGACAGTCAATGTCAGTACCACTCTGCTGTCATGTTTTGGTTTACAATCAAAAGTTAATTTAACAATAAATTTTAAATCAGTTTCGAAAATCGCTATTAATATAATTATTTTTACAATTGTAACTGTTCTTCATAATCAGTTAAGATGCCAGTTTATCAATGTCTGGGCACAAATATGTTGTGCCCAAAGTCATAAGCGCATCTAGGTTACTGTCGGTGAGTCTGGAACGTAGCCTTTTCTTTATAACAGCCATTGCGGAAAATGACTGCTCGCATCTGTAAGTCGAACCAAAACGACAAATGTATCTCTGAGCGAATGAACACAAGTGTTCAAATTGTTCGACAGACAATAGTCGCCAGAATGAAATCGTATGATCAGCTGAAGGTTGCGAACTGAACAGGCGCATTCGATAATATCTGAACATAACAACCACGAGCAGAGTAAATTATCGCACGCGGACGGGAAGCTCCGAGTGCATTTTTTGAAATTATTAAAATATATTATTTTAAATAACGAGGCCTCGAGTGCCACTTACTAACTTCTAGCGGGCCACAAGTGGCCCGCGGGCCGTGGTTTGGGAACCTCTGGGTTAAAGTAATATAAGAAGAAGAAGCAATGGGCTAAATGCCCGGCCATGTTCTGATCCAGAGAACTCACTGATGTTCAGTTTTCGACGCTGACCAGCTGAGAGAGAGAGAGAGAGAGAGAGAGAGAGAGAGAGAGAGAGAGAGAGAGAGAGAGAGAGAGAGAGAGAGAGAGAGAGAGAGAGAAAGAGAGAGAGAGAGAGAAGGTGACCGAGGTAATGAATGTTAATCTGATAACTGGACCTTCTCAACACCTACTGGTCGGGAAACAAATTCTGCCACTACTAGGATGTGAACCACGGTCCATCATGTTTGTAAATCACGGAGCTAGCCTCTGTGCTCGCAGGGCTCCATGTGCTGAAGGTAAACACGCAAATACATGTATAAACATGGAGACGCCATTTTATGTATAGAACAACGGGGAACCGAGACAGTGTGGGCACCGCTGACGTCATCACAAACATTTCATTTGTACAGGATCGCTTCAACTGCTCGCTATTACCGTAAAAAAAAAGTGCTACAGTCTGTTCCCATAGATTACACTAGACTAGAAGAATCTCAAGCATAGCTGAAATAAACGTATAAGTACTTATTCACACCCAGAGATGACGACTGGACACAAATACTTATCAGAAGACTCACCAATTGTCAATTACTCCTAGTTTATGGTCGAGGTGGCATACTGATTAATGCCTTTGCCTACCAATACAGTCGTCCGACTTCAATCCCCAGAAGTGACAAGACTGGTTTCGGAACGTGTACCTGGTCCACGGGGGAAGGAGGAAGGATTGAGGGAGCGACACATGGAGGTAAACTGTGGAGGGACCGATGAAAAGATTAAAGGCTCGTCCTGTTTGCGATCCATGTCGGAATAGACGCATAGGAAACGTTGATCGCTGAAGAAGGAGAGGAGAAGGGGACCCATCACGACCCAGAGACAGCATATGTCGCAGGAGGGACGTTTACTCCCTATCACTTCATATCCTCCAAGTCAGAAGCCACAAATGGAATCGTAAACCATGGTGTCGAATTATGTTCTTCTTCTGGGGACACACTTTTGGAATTAAGACTGTAGCGCGCCACGGCGAATTTCATATATTAATAATTTTCTTTACATTTTGAAGTCAAATTAAATCAGTAAAAGGAGGCGTTTCTATGCTGTCTGGCGTAATGGATATACGTTGGTGGTCGCATATTTTGATGAAACAAAACTTAACTTATAGTACTGTGTTATTCGTGATATTGGATATTATGACACCGAACCCTACCGCCACGCTTGCACTTTGTCTCTCGAGGGAACATTGTGTACTGGGAACACTTTGGGAACCGCTGACATATAAGATATTCTAACCACAACTTGAACCGAAAGTCAAACTGATGTCGTTCACAGAAATGCTCTCTCTCTCTCTCTCTCTCTCTCTCTCTCTCTCTCTCTCTCTCTTGCCCCCCCCCCCCCCCCCCCTCTCTCTCTCTCAATTTAACTCTCTGCAAATAGCGTCAGATCATTTAATCATTCGTTCCCTTGTTCTATTGACGCTTCTGACTTCTTTTAAAGCAAAATGTATTAATTTGTTTTCTCTGTCTCTCTGTCTCTGTCTCTCTGTCTCTCTGTCTCTCTGTCTCTCTGTCTCTCTCTCTCTCTCTCTCTCTCTCTCTCTCTCTCTCTCTCTCTCTCTCTCTCAACATTTCTAAACTCTGTGAAAATAATGTTCAAATCACTTATTCTCTTTCTCTCCTTCCCCTCCCCATATTTCCCTTTCCCCACTACCATGCACCACACCTCGTGTTAAACCCCGTCCGTGCAGCATAACCACCCCCCCCCCCTCCAAATGCCTAGACGGGCTAGCAGGCTCCCGTTGATGCTTTGCCTGCTTCAGTAAACACAACTTCCCCCAACAGAAGCCAGGCCGACCTTATTTTCTCTCTCCCATCTAACCACACGTGACTGTCGTTAGGGTCTCTGATCCTCTACAGGTAGCAGCAGCCACACCAGGCCATGAACTCCGGCCTGACAGCAGGGCTGCTACTTCTCCTAGTATCACCTTGTATGTTCATCCCCTCTCCGCCTCCCTATACTTGTATTATGCTAACAAAGCAAATATCACAGATGTTCTCTTTCTTTCTCGAAAGGTAAAGTTAACAGTTAAAACGTTAGTTGCATATCCTTTACAGGACGTCACAGTCAACGCCATCATTTTTTTTTTTTTTTGCTGTTGAATCTCTTGGCAAGTTTACAATGTTAACAGTAATCCGTTTCAAAAGGTAAAGTTGAAAGAAGTCCCACCCCTCCACTAAACGTAAGTTTAAAAGCAGTCCCATTTTAAAGGTAAAATTAAAAGTAGTTCGATGGCAGATACTGCCGCGGGAGTGTGAAGTATTAGATCTTCATATATACTAAGTCACGTGTATGGCATGGTACGACCCATTTTCCTTACCTCCCACTCCAACCCCTGCAGAAAATGTCCAGAAAGTTGTGAAAATTTGAATAGCGAAGACACAAACAAGATATATATATATATATATATATATATATATATATATATATATATATATATATATATATATATATATATATATATATATATATATATATATATATATTCCACGTTTTATGGCCTGACATATTTCGCTGCATCTCGTCAGGTTCATACTGCAGAAATCACACAACATAACCTAAAACAATAAGATAAATCCATCAAACTAAAGTATTCAGCACACGTATTCACACGGTAATTTGAATTGTCTACCACGGTAATTTTAAACTGAATATCACTCCCTGTAGCACCATTTTTTCCAAGCCGCGATGATCTACCATTTCTTCTGCACTATACACGTGATTAAGAAAGACCCCGGCCACATCTACTCTATCGTGTTCCAATACCCCACAAAGGGGGGGGGTGGGGGGGGGGGGGATTAAACATAATCTGTTTTTGATTGTTGAATGGAAAAAAGTTGTCAGTTAAATAGGAAAACCGCTAAAACGCGGGTTGTCAAACTGAGTTTTAAATTTAGCTCCTCTACACCAAACTCACCTGAAGGAGTCGTGTTATCCTGATCCACGACATCATCATTCAAGTGACAGAATCCCAGAGGAAGCCCACAGCAGAAGACAATCACCAGGATCGACGAACAACGATATCCCATCTTCTCGTGAAATCTAGACTTGGTACCGCATAATGCAGTGCAGCTCTGTGTCGTATTTACATCCGCGAAGAATTCCGGTTTCTATAGTCAGTGTTGCTTTCTCATGGCTCTGTAGTAAAATCAAACAAAGATATAAACATATACGTTTACATAACAATCTAATATTGCTGTATGTATGAATAAGGGCATGAGAGAGAGAGAGAGAGAGAGAGAGAGAGAGAGAGAGAGAGAGAGAGAGAGAGAGAGAGAGAGAGCGAGAGAGAGAGAGCGAGAGAGAGAGAGAGAACGAACGAACAAATTTTATTTTCAAAGGGTTATGAATTGGGCACGCAGGCCCGTCTAACATTCTGCCCTTCTATCACTCTCTTTATTTTATTCATACACCATACAAGGCTAACAGAGAACAGCAAAAATATAAAATATATGCATTATAAAGGCATGGGCAAAATGCGAACATCAATACTACACGACTCAGTAATATTAGATAATGGTGTGACACTTGTTATTAGCTATGTGGAATATACTGGTCTACCAAAAGGGGAGAAAGAGAGCGAGTGTGTGTGTGTGTGTGTGTGTGTGTGTGTGTGTGTGTGTGTGTGTGTGAGTGCATGCGTGGATGGATGGTTGGATGGCTGTCTGTCTGTCTGTCTGTCTGTCTGTCTGTCTGTCTGTCTGTCTGTCTGTCTGTCTGTCTACGTACGTACATGCACGCATGCACGCACGCACGCACGCACGTAAGTACATACGCATGTATGCATGTATGTATAAGTAAACATTTGCTAGTGAGTTTGTGATTGTGAGTTAGTGTATATGTATGCGAAGAGTGTGTATTTATGTGTTATTGAGTGGGTGCATAACTGAGAGTTTGTGTAAATGATGTAAGTATGTATGCAGGTGTGTATGTATGTGTTTATGCATGTGCGTGTGTATGTCTGTCTGGCTACATACCTATGCATTGTTTATGTTCAAAACTTCATTTCGCAGTGTCTTTTTACCTATGTGAGTGCAGCAAACACAACAGATAATTTATAATTGATGTACGAAAGATAAGTGACTGGAAGGGCCGAGTGAAAGACGGGCATACGTGCCCAATTTGTGACCCTTTGAAAATAAAGTTCGTTCGTTCGTTCGTTTTAGTTAACCTTTCTTATCTAAGCTAGAGTCTGGAGACGCATCTGTTCAGCATGCCTGGGAGTTTTCTTCAAATCCAATCCACAAATATCAACAGAACTTCATAACATTGGACTACGGTGCCTACGAATGACACCTTTAGAAAATGTTACCTACCATATTCGATTTCTTCAAATTAGTTTGTAAGTAGCTCTCTCTCTCTCTCTCTCTCTCTCTCTCTCTCTCTCTCTCTCTCTCTCTCTCTCTCTCTCTCTCTCTCTCTCTCTCTCCCTCTCTCTCTCTCTCTCTCTCTCTCTCTCTCTCTCAGTAATAACAATCATCTCAAAAGTAAAGACAATTAGCATAATGAACATTCTCCTACCTATGATACGCTACATCTACTTTAGATAATTATAATTGCCATGTCAAAACATAGTTTTAGTGAGTCATGTATTATTGATTATTGCACATGTTCCGTGCGTTTACAATTCATGTTATTTCTGTGGTTGTTGTCGTTGTCTAAGATTAACTTCATAAGCTGTGTGTAATGAAATAATGTTTGAGAGGAGAGAGATAACAAGTGATGAATGTCAGGCAGGTCTGAGTGCCCAAATCTTAACCCTTCCAAAATAAAGTTCGTTCGTTCATTCTCTCTCTCTCTCTCTCTCTCTCTCTCTCTCTCTCTCTCTCTCTCTCTCTCTCTCTCTCTCTCTCTCTCTCTCATTATTATAAAACGGATGCTAACAATAATAATAGAAACAACAGTAACCAGAAGAACGATAAGAATAACAAAAACTAAAGAAAATAAAGCAGAAATTAATGTATGGTCATAATGAAAACTAAAATAAATTAAAAGAAAAAAAAACACACACACACAAAAAGCCAATTCAAATGTAGTAATAATAGACGAGGCGAACAAGAGTGATAATAACAAGATGATACCAAACATGACAGGACAATAAATACTTGCAATATCAATAGAGAGAGAGAGAGAGAGAGAGAGAGAGAGAGAGAGAGAGAGAGAGAGAGAGAGAGAGCGAGAGAGAGAGATAGAGAGAGAGAGAGAGAGAGAGAGAGAGAGAGAGAGAGAGAGAGAGAGAGAGAGGATAACTAACACAATAAAATAGAGTGGATTAAAGCCATCATAGTGAAAGGAATAGCCAATAGCGATGGAGTAAGCATAGAAGGTATCGTTGACGATAAAAGAAACGACTGTCGACTTTTAAGCGACTTTTTAAAAGAAATGAATGACAACAGCAAAGAAGAACCCTGCCAGGCATGCATCAGAGGAAAATATCTAACAGACCATGAAAAGATTACAGCGCACTATAAACCACTTCATTCATAACCAAAGTTGAAGAAGAAGGCTGAACCAAGCGTACAGTTTTCGAAGATCGAACGTAAGGCATCCCCAATGACGATATCGCAGAGTTATCTGCAAGACTTTGTTCTTAGCGTTATGATAACCGGTTGTCAACAACGGATTCTTGCCAGCAGTCGAACCCACTCTCTGTAATCACGCTGCCGACAGCCTGTGCTAGAAGAACGCCACGCTTAAAAAAAAAAAAAGTATTGGCATAGCAACCCGGCGTCTAACTGACAGAAACGGAAGCAATGCAGACAATAAAATAAACACTCGATTATTTATTTTAAACACAAAAACACCAGCCACGGCCGCCAAAAGAGTCTTCTAAAACAGGAACCAGTCTGACCAACTAATACTTCACAATTTTCTATAAATGCGAGGTATATTAGTATTATAGCTGTTTATATTTATCTCGGTACATTTAAATTTTCTAAGGTGTTTTCGCTGAAGTTCAAATGTACCTCTATTTTTTTTTAAATGTCTTTATATCCAGGCGCCTTAACAATTTCGATAGTTATAGTAACTCAACTGTGTAGACTGTTTCCATTCTTCTTCGTCTGTTCTCTGTAGAACCTTAGGAGACGTGACTTAAAGTAGGGCGTTTGTCTTTATCTTTAAAAAAAAAAATGAACGCGTAATAAAAGAAGTGAATATTTACAAAGGAAGGGTCGCGGGGATGTTATACTTCCCCAATCCAGGGATAGTTATGTGATAAAGAATATCTGCAGTATGTGTGAGAGGTTCATAACAAACAGCCTTCTGTGGTCACGTGACGAGAAGAAAGGCTATGGAAAACATCGTGACCTCTGGAAAAAGAAAAAGTGGCAGAGCAGAGGTAGGCCGAGAGAAATGATGCTAGGATGGTTGAGACAGTGGCATAGGGGAATATCAGCAGAACTGAACCAGAATACCAGGGACATGAAGGCCAGTTGGCGCGGCACATGACGATGGTGATGAGTTGTTTGTTTGTTGTTTTTCTTGTTGTTGTTCGCATATCCTTTTACATATCCGAATGCTGTGATGTCGATTCCTAAATCAAGCAATCAATCAATCAATCATATCCTTTTACATGACATCGCTGTCAACATCAGCATCTTTGGTTCTGGTATAAACACATTTAGAGCCTGGCCGGTGTTACAGCGTTCGGGTACTGTGGTGATCGCTGCTGGTGTGAGCTTTGTAAGGACATATCCGTGTGCAGTAAATGTCATCCTGGGGCGGTCAGGTGCGTCTCCTGCCCTGTTTTAATCACCGTCTTATGTGATCTTTAGAAGGAGTCCGTGTGCGGCGACGGGGATTCCTTAAACGTCAGACTGCACTAAAGTAATCCGCACATAAGTACAGGAATATATATCGTGTATCTTTAATGAAGATCGTAAACTGATTAGAGACATTAGACGTAGACAGTCACAATTTTTTGGGCATGTTATGAGAAGAAATGATTTGGAGAACTTGGTGACAACTGGTAAGATCGAGGGGAACAGACCAAGGGGAAGACCTAGAAGCAAGTACCTGGATGGCTTGGCCTTGTGGCATGGTCGAGACAGAAACACGGAGCTGATCCACGACTCTGGTGATCGAGTGAGATGGCAGAACATGACCGCCCACGCTTACCGGCATGGCACATGATGGATGGATGGATTTTTAATGACTCTGGGTTTTTTGAAAATATTGCCATTCCAAGTTTTGTATTCACCCTGTTTGGAGTTCATGCAATATAAAAGGTAAATACAAAACTTGGAACGGCAATATTTAAAAAAAAAAAAAAACTCAGTCATTAAAAATACACACTGTATATGTCGCTAATTTGTCAGCAGTAACAACACGACATAAACATTCCGAGCCCCGATTAGTTCAGTCGTTGTAGGAATAACATACACGTTGCATGTCCTTTGAGGGGAGTTACGATCAACCTGAGGTGGATTTACTGGGCTATTTTACGTTCAGTTTTCATTACTTACTGAACGAGAAGTAAACCACTGACTGGTGTGTGGAATGTACCCACTACCCCGCCGACAGCGCACAGGAAGTTTCAGCGAAAGCGTGTAAAACTGCGGGGCCACGCTGACCTTTGTTTATAGAAACAGTTTGGTGAAATATTGACTGAAATTACGAGTTTTAAACCCAGACCTCGCTAGCTCTTATTGACTGAACCAT